>CM037074.1:23967980-24567980 GCA_020882685.1 Aphelinus atriplicis | reverse complement strand
TTTGCAATGATCTATACAACTAATAAATGAGATAGATCTAACTTTTTATAGGTGCGTTTTTAATGTTTAATAACTGTACAGTAAGTGGCGCCACCAAAGACGCTTTTATAAAGAATAGAGCGTCGGTAACGTTGGGTCGCAGACAGAGGCCTGAATCCTGAGCACCCGAGCATCCATTTGTTAGAGTCCATGTTAAATAACCTTCCCTGATTCAACTCCTTTCATATTTATCAATAAATTTCAATTTAATTTTCCAGAACGAAATTATTAACGCAAATTTTTCAGAATAGAAATGATTTATGTATGTGTCTAATCAATATCACAATATTAATACTTGAAAGATCAGACATAATCAATTGGAGTAAATTGTACTCATTCAATTATGGCAATCCAATCAAATATAGAAAACAATAGCTGAAATTCGTTATTTATACTCTCCACTACGAGTAAAATAAATAAATAAATAAATAAATAGGAAGTACACGAAACGTTTCGTCGTAGATGCACCTAATGGGACTGCATATAAAGGTAAAATAAAATATTTTTTTCTGGGTATCAATGTGGAACGCATTCTTTATCCAACGTTCATATAACATTTCCGTGCAATATCGAGCTACTAGTACTGTTTTCTAAAGGATAAATGCATAATAAGTGAACATTATATCTTGGTAGGTTTACCAAACCAGAAGAGGTCCCTATCACGAAATGATTAGGCGTTGAAGCTTATTTATTTCGAGGATCAATGGAGACATGAGTTAGTGGTCTACAGAATTTACAGAAAGTTGGATCTCGGTCAGTAAAGTTTGTAGAATTTCTTTACCGGGCGCTCGATCTTTGAGGTCGAAATCAGCTAATGTTTCTTTGACAATGCGTATCATTCTATCCCATGCTCCACCCATATGAGCTGTTGGAAGATTGAATGTCCATTTGAGGTTCTTCTTCAACGCGAATTTTCTCTAACCATTACTATCCATTGTCTTGACTGCTTTTTTCAATTGATGACTTGCCCTTGAAAATTTGTACCGCTGTTCGAATTATTAATTTGTGGGTACCCTCTTTTTGACGCAAAATACTAGCCAAAAGAATCAAGTCATTAATATAAAGTCATATAAAGAAATTGTATACTTGGAATTTAATATTACTGAGCAGAGTCGATGAAGAGTTAAATTATAATACCATATATTATACATTCATAAACATACAATTTACCATTTCATTTTTCACATACACAAAGAAGAAACCTCATTTTTTTCAAAATCTCGACATGTTTTTGATTACAAGTGCAGTGACTTGAGACTTGGATAAATTAGATTGATTATTAGGAATCAACTGAAAATCGCAACTCTGGAAATGCTGATGGAATATCAGCTGTTTGAATTATAAATAATTCAATTGGAGTAAAATCAGGTTTGAAAATAAATGTAGGATAAATATTCAAATCGAATACGAATCTTCGATATTCTATTCAGAATCTTGTAGGGAATCCACTCATCTCAATCAATTCAATGATTAAAATAGATGAATGCGACCCGTTGGATATTGAGAATTATCCAGTGATGTCTACAGGAATTTGAATACGATTGAAAGCGCAAAATCAGTTCCACTTTGTTAATTAAATTCCGTCAATCACGTCGCACGTCCGAGATCAAATAATTACCATAAAGAATTTTCCCAATCGATAGTGTTTTAATAAACAATTCAATACGAACCTCAAACTGATAAAGATAAAAAATAGAGATTTATTGGTTTCAAAACCCAATTACAACGAAATTTATGTTATTTAAATGGTAATCAGACGGAAATAAATCGTATTCAAACATTGGTATAGCTAAATTTTGAACAAGACAAATACTCTAAATTCAATGAAATAATATAATTTCAATTCTTCTCAACAGTGCTATTTCGTATTACCAATATCGTTCAGGTGTCTATCAGCATCAGCGAAATGACAAATTTTATACCATCCTTCTGCCAAACCTTTTGCTTTCGAGTATGATTACGAGACCTATTAATTTATATTTGGAAAATGCAAGGGAAAATACACGACTAGAAAAACACTAAAAATCATAACATAAATTTAAAAATGACATTTTTATCCATGAGCTGATATAAGTTTCGAAAATCTCAGCAAAAACTATATCTAGAATCGAGTAGAGTTTTAGTTCTAAACGATGAATCGTATAATTGAAAGGTGATATCTTTATTTCCAAAAAGTCAATTAATCCAAACTTGGATTCAATGAAATTACGGCGTGTTTCAAGTGCACTAGGTGACAAGACACGCACGACAGGTGAACAAACTAAAAATCAACGATTGCCCTAATAATTTAATGCCGTCCAGCGAGCGACATTTACCCAGACTCACTGCTCGCGCAATATTCCTTCGTATATAGATTCTCGAAAACTCAATTCATGCATAATCGCCCAAAATCGCCTGGCGAGCAATCGTGCAATGTGCTCGACGGCAAAAGCATACGTGCACCGCCCTGGCTAATCGAACAAAACCGAGCAGCGGCGTAAAACGAGACAATAGCGCGGCTACTAGCTGGAGCGCCATAATAGTAGCGGGTCTTTGGCTCGTCATAGTCGCGTATATAATTTATAGCTGTGCTTTGAAGCGCTGCACCCTCGTCGCTTATGAATTTGCGCGGCCGCATCTAACAATCCAGCTTCGGTCGGGCGTATGTATATACGTGCGCGGGGAAGCTCGCGCGAGGCCTGCATCTCTGCACACAATATCCGCGTTGGCCCTATTGACAAAAGTACAAACTCTGTCTGTCTGTCTGTCTGTCTGTCTCGCTAATACGCGCTGGCTTGGCCTGTATATATCGCAGCTCGTTCTCGGCTTGGCATTGTGGCCCGCCCGCGCGCGCGCGCACAGCTCATATCGGGCGCATCACAAAGCGTCTCCCCTTGACGAACAAGGGGTAAGGGGCCGCTAAGTATTTCTATTATTGAATTCTCTCGCATTTAATTAACGCACGAGCTGCTGCTGCTGCTGCTTCTACCTGTTATGATGAGTGGGCGATACACGTGCTCGCGCGTATATTGGGTGTATATACATGAGCACGGGGGTGGCACGGGCCAATAGGGCAATAACGCGTGCGCGCGGCTGACAAATTTAATGCCCAGGCTATTAGCATCGGAGTGAGAGAGAGAGAGATATAGAGAGGGTGAGAGAGACACCGGGGTGTGCTCTCGGCCCAGTCCGCATTGTCGAGTGGCCGCACGTGCGCGATGACTGCCATGCATGTATATATATATATGTATAGAGGGGTGTAAAAAACGCCCAGTGTCACGGACGCTCGACTCTCCCGCTTATATTGGATTTGGACCTGCCGCACTGCACACACCAGAGAGATTACGCGTATCCGATAGCGATTCGATACGCGTCCCGGGCCCAGGGGTGCGCACGCCGGGCCGGGCCAAGACACCGATCGTCAGTTGCGCGTGCAGGCTTTTATTAAAAGCCATCGTTCAACGCTCAACTGATTCCTCGACTGCGCGAGATATACACACCGAGCGAGCGGATGGAACTCGACCAGAGAAGAGAGCAGTATGAATGTAAGGAGAGAAGCTGGCGACTCTCCTGGGATTGCTCCTGTTTGCGGTCGCGCGCGCGGCATTTCTTTTTCTCCGCTCGAGCCGCGCTGGAATTCTCCCGTTCCCAAACTGTTTCGGTATTGGCTTGCGCGGTGAGGCAATCGACCATCTTGAGCCGTTCTCTCGACAGACCACCGGCCCGTAACTCATTGGGTAAACAACTGTAGATCGGGACAGCTGGCAATTTTGTCTAGCTGCACGCGATTAATCAACGCTATTTTGATTATTTCCATCAGCCGTCGCTTTGATCGTCGCTTTCGCGACGACTATATAAAGATCCGGCGGGATTTTTGTCAAAAACAATCGACTGCGCTCGGCTGATTTATTCGAAAATTTCACTGAAGATATTTCCGTGTCGAGTTGCATTGTCGTCGGAAAACACTACGTGTTCGAACGGCACAATCCTAACTATACTTTGGGCAGAGACGAAACATCGTTGAAATAATGTTGACCAAGCTTCAGGTATATCAGTTAACAATGCAGTATGTATGAAAAACAATTAGGTGATCCAAATATTTTTTGAATTTCTTACTCATTCTTATAGACCTTTTTGCTCGATTGGCCATGCAAATCTTATGTGTAACGGAGTATATATTATGCGTATAACCTGAAAGGGGTTAGGCAATTTCGGCACGTGACTCGTTTGCGACCCAAACGCAGCTTTAGTTACAATATTGCGTTGGTGCCAAAATAGCCTAGATCAGGTGCATATACTATTTTTCGTGTCCAGGGGTACAAAAAAGATATTGTTTGTTGACGCCAGAGAGGAAAAGTGGTTTTTCTCCTGTTTAGACGAAAAACCGTGTAATGGCTTTTCAGTAAATCTGAATGTAAGAATGCAGAATAGAATATTTGTTGAAACTAATTGGGGGAGTTCTTTTACAGCATATAAGCATCGTCGACAAATATATAAATACTCACATAGTTTAGTAGTAAATCGAAAAAAACACTTGCAAACACGTCGAGAGACATGTATACGATTCTCCGCGCGCGATTTATGCACCTGCACGAGGTATATTATAATGCAAGTGCGTAATCCGAATGAATAAAGGCATACAGTGATTTTGAGGATCATACAGGGAGATTCTCTCAATCGCAATTGCCCCATTTACCGGCACTCATTCCCTTTTGCGATTGATTCGATCGGCGAGCTCGAGCGAGCAGCAGTGCACTCGCGGGCTCACTGGGCCAGAAAACATACGCGATGAGTCGGCGAATAAAAGCACCCTCGCTTGCGCGCGCGCGCGTGCGAGAGCTCGAAAGATCCTCCGAGCGCGCGGCGCGTCGAGTAGTTTGTTTTATATTGAAATTTTCCAGACTAAGAGCCCCGGCTCCGGATAATTGATTAGAGTAAGAGAGAAGAGCACTCGAGAGTCGGAATTTTTTGCTCGAGTCACCCCTTTGTGAGATCGGCCGAGCCGCCGCCGCCGCCGCTGCGATGTACGTGCACTGTATATATGTGTATACACGAGGGCGAGGAACTTGCGCGCCATGGTCGGGGCGCGCGGCTCAGCCCCGACAAATCGAGCGTTACATGACACTGTAATTTGGTTTCCTTTGTGTCATTTACGGGGAGGGCCCCCCGGCCACCCCGAGATTTCATTTATTGCGCCACGTGGATATATGGACAGGTTGGAACGATCTTCCGCGTGTTTATTAAAGTTTCGATCGCATATCGCGTTCACGGGGGTAGATTGGGGTTCCACGTGGACATCTCGAACCCTATATGGATCGAAATTTAGTCGAACCATCCCGTGCAAGCTTGTATCGAGAGAGAATGAAGTGTATTTTGCACCATTGAAATTATTTCAAATTATTCCAATTGAGAAGCTAAAAGCTGTCTCGGAAAGTTTGAGAAACATAGCAGATCTAGTAATTAGACATTTTGTCCCAAAATATTTTCTTCGGCTCTTCGATCGATGAAATTTTCTCACGTCTAAGATAATTTCCATTCTAGATTAAATTGTCCACAGATATTGGATAGACACATTCTTTCTAGATTCCTCTTTATTCGAAGGTATATTTTTTCAGTGTAAAAAACATCTATTCACATCCTATTTTCCTACTTTCCTTTTATTTTTTTATCGAAAACTGAATTCCCAATGCTAAATCCACCTTGTTTCAATCTCCTTTTCTACACATTTTTTTGGTAGATCCCCATCCGTACGATCTTTCTGTTTCTTTCCTCTGGCATTTCTCACAATGTTTCTTCTTTTTCCATTCCGCTTCTTTACTTTAGTCTTTAATTAGCCATTGACTTTTGTATTTCTACCCTATATTTAGAGTCCGTACTGTATTAGGTACTACATTGCTTTCGTATTCTTCCTGCATCACGCGTTAGTATTATTTATTTCGAAAGTTCTGGTATGCGGGACTAACTTTCGACATATGAACATAACTTTTTCAATTCAAAAAAATATTTATCCATCGGATAACTGCGGTATGAATTCAATTCGCTTCTATTAAAACTGACGGCCGTACTTTTAATATGAGAAAAATGACCAAGTAGACTGAGAGGACAAACTAAAGATTTAGCTCATTGCTGTCAACAATAAATAGGCTGTTCTGTTCCATAATGAGTCACATCCACTTTCGAAATTTACGAAAAGAACTACTTTGAAGTCGGTACGATGTGGTTAATTTGATTCTAATCAATAGATAGATACTCGGTGTTTTATATTGACTATTTATCGATCTATTATTTGAACTCCTTACTACTCGAATACCGTATGATTTATACTCGAATTGACCATGTCAGACCGACTTCAAAATTATAGTCACCGAGAGTTTCGGAAGTGGATTTAACTCAATATTATGTTAATATGGACCTCAATATTTCATAATTCAAAATCTTCCCATTTCTCAAAAGCTTTCCACGATACTCATAATTGAATTTCTATCTAATGACGCTCACCCATTGAATAGCATATAAACGTGCATCTACACCATTACTGTGGCACGGGATACTGTTGGTGGCATATAATGATGTCGAAACGAACCGTTTTAAGCAGTTTGAAATGTTTATCCCTGGTCATAAAAGTCGTATAGATTTTTTCCGTAACCAAGGCATTTCATCTGATTTTCCTCAAATGATCCATGTTACATAGATATATATTGTGAATGCATACAATAAATAATAAATCATGGATATCTCATAGAAATAGAAGCGTTAGGCTACGCAATTTCAAATACCTATACTGGGGTAATTAAAAACTAGCGACATAAAATTTGATTTCTTGCTATGCCACTTTCAAAATGCAGTTTTTTTTCATGATACTTCTTCTGAAAAAGACGATTTTTTTGGAAATTTCTCAGCGTACAAAAGTCCAAATCCAATGCAGCTCAGGTTATTTTGAATGTAGCGATTGTTTGCACGTAAAAAAACCTCATAGAGGAGTATGTAAAATTTTCATTGTAAAGCCAAGAATTTCGTCAATCTCAAGTTATTTTAGTTAAATATAAAAATCATTCGTCTTTTTTCAAGCTTCGTCAATGAAAATATCTTCAAACGAAGAATCATTTTTCTACAAAAGTTTTCACTGAAAGAATGCAGTGTGTTCTCTTATTTACGTTCAACTTGCCCGAAGTTCGAAATTTATTCTCTGTGCAAGTAAATGACAAAGTGTTATTAATACACTTATGTAAATATTAATAGCTCCATGAATGTAATGAAATTTTATTGCTATTCAAATTATTCATGGAATTCGTCGCAAACAAAGTAATTGAAATACTGACGAGAAGAAGAGCAGAAGATAGTAAAGTAAGACGCTTTACTTGCGAAATCAAGCACGAAGGACCGACGGCCTCGTTAACTATTCTGCGTGGCTCTTAACTTTCCATTTGCATGGTCTTAAAAGCAATTGCTCAGAAAACCCTCTTTCCTTATTTCCATTTCTTTCCACCAGGCTCTCCACCGAGAAGTTTCAATTACAATGTTATGTACTGTGTGGGAAACTTTTCATTAAAAGAAAAAACAACAAAAATTAACAACAAGCACATACTGTAATTGGAACTAATGTTGAAAATGATTCAGATCGAAGATCATATCACGAATTAACTGATTTCATAACGTGAATCATAACCATTTTTCCAAAACTTCGATTTGAAAAAAATGGTGAATGTGCTGGTTAATAAACGATGAATATCATAAGATTTTTTTCTAACTTTTCCAGAACAGTTATTCTAAACAGTACAGCACGTTGGAGCTTAGCCAATGAAATCACAAAAAATTCAAATGCAGAATATATTCGTCGAGTTTGTTCGAAAAGAATGCAACAGCTTCTCAGAAGATATTTTCGCACGATCGCTATAAAATGAGAAACCAGCAAGAGGGTCGACGAGGGAGCATCAGTAGACTGAAAAACGAAAGAATTCTCAAGTCTGATTGTACTGTGATAATTGCAGTCATGGATCGAGACAAATAATCCGTTGTATCTATTATGAACCCTCGAGATGCCTGAATTCGCAAGGAGGCGATGCTCTGGTACATTGAAAACACGATAATGGGGTGCGGGCGTATAATGAAGGTTGCATATCGATCGACAAAATAGCGTTGCGTAATAAGCAGCTAAGGTAGAACAGCAGGCCCGATAGCCGCGAAAGAAAAGTGTCTGTTGTAAAAAGAAAAACGGAAGACTCGAAGGAAGAGGGAGGAGAAGAAGAAGCAGAAGTTGGAGGTAGGCTCGAGAGCAGGGAGTATTTGGCGGTCGGGAAATGAAGCTCGGGGCGAAACAGCTCTGCGCGAGCGGTGGGCGAACTGTTAATTAAGAGTGATTATGCGCCCGGTCGCGCGTTGCCCAAGCTAAGGTGGAACGTAATAAGCCGCGGACGCGAACTCGTTAATGCTGCGCGCGCGCGTTGCGGAAAAAGCGAGCGAGCGAGCGAGCGGCCGGGGATCAATAGTCGGGCTTGAGGGCACGTAGGAGTGGCGGCCGGCTCGGATTGGCCGGGGCTCGGGCGCGGCCCGATTGGCCGGGGCCGCGGCTCGGCAGCGCCAGGAGGCGGAGTCCTGGTGGCGCGCGCGTCCTGCGGCCGGTCCCACTCCGCGCCCGGGCAAACGCATCCGGCCGGCCGCGCGCAGTGTGTGTTTGTCCAGCGCTCGCGACGCACGTACCCGTGTCTCCGTCTTTCTCTTTTCTCTCTTTCCCTCTCGCGAGCTCTCTCTCCACGTCGCCGCGGCCCGCACTCTTGTTCATATACGTGCACGTATATCGGGAACGCGCGGAGACATCGGGTCTGGCGGGCGCGCGCGCGCAGCCCCGCGGTGCAGTGCCCCACTCGGAGCCCCCCACGTGATGAGCCCGCTCATGAGCCGCTGTGACTGTTAGTTGCCGCTGTCGCGAGCTGGCCCGAGCTGCAGCCAGATGAGCTGCTCCGAGGTGATGTATCAATACTACCCGTACCTGTACCAGAGGCCGCCGCCGCCGCACCCGCACGCGGCCCCGCACCCGGCCGTCGCCAACCCGCACGCGGCCCACCACAGCCCCGCCAGGCCCGCGCCCTTCCAGCCCTTCTCCGCCCCGGCGCCCACGCACCAGTACGACAGGGTGAGTACACGCAGCCCCCACTTCTCCCTCCTCCTGTCTTTCTTTCATCCACCCTGTGTCATCCGCGACCCAGCCCACTTTTCCACCCGCAGCAAAACCTGGAGATTCGCGTGCAAAGTGATCGGATGTTCGGCAGCTTCATCGCGGTAACGATCGAGTGTTTCGTTGTGAAGTTTACACCATCTCATCGGATGCGGTGACTCAATCGTCTAAGATCGAGCTCAAATCAGTACTTTGTTCCGTGCGATACTTGTATAGTGAGAATACTCGCAGATATACAGCTCTCGAGGTGTGTTTCTATAAAAAAAACTTGACTCACTCCGGTAGATTATCACTAGTGAACAAGGCAACTGATGAATTTGAAAAAGCGCCGATCGAACATTTTCCAATCAAGTTTCGTCAGTATCTGTGCGCGGAATAGAACAAAACAGCATGATAACACAGTCGAACATCTATAGACAATAGAAAAAAAGTGATACCACGCGAGCCATTCGTTATTTGCATAATCTCGCCTGAAGAGAACGAGACAGGGGCCTACTACTTCATAACTGGAGGCGAACACAGTCGAGTTGTAAAGAATTTAATCGGATTAGCTTCGGTCACGGAGCGATAAATCATAATCCCCGGGAGCACGCCGAAGCAGGTGTAGGGCAAACAGGATTATAACACTCTATAATGATCTCCTCAACTCCGAGTGCTTTCTTTTTTGGACGGGCAAACAATGCAAATTTCGTAGGACCCCCGTCAGCTACCTGCTCGCTAATCCTATTGTCCGCGAACACAGCGGGTGTCATTGATACCTCTCTTTCCTTGCTTTTTCGAGCGTTGCTCTAATTTATGCGCATCAACAATGAACGAGAGGGGGGGCATCGGATTTCGATTATATCATTTTTACGAGCTCGACTTTATATAGCTAATATAATTCACATTAAACGGTACATAACGACTCGGTTGACTGATATGAAATTTGAATTTCCGATTGGTACAACTAGTTTTTCGCGTTCAAACGTGACAGAAGTACACCGCTAACGACACAATGGCATGATACAATGAATCATCATTGCATAGAGATAATCAACGAAGAAATGGCCCCCAAAACTCTCCGTCGCATAGCGAAACAGTGAACGGATCGCTCCTGCCTATACACACTCCAAGCGGCGTCCTATACCAAGCGGCGAGCGGACAAAACTGTATCGACAAATCCGGCTATTATCGCGGCGCAGTCGGTGTAATAAAATTCAAATCCAAACGAATCGGACGGGAGATCGAGCGGTGCAGGCGCGGGCCTCCGAGCAGCCTCGTTCCCAAGCTTTCGTTTACCTGAATCCACATACCTCGGCCGGAGTCTGACCGATCCATCATTAGACACGGATCTCCATCTGATATCGGGCCAGCGACTAAACACTTCATTGTTCCCGCGGCCCGGAGACCGGGCGCTCGCGTCGCTGTGTCATGTGTACATGCCCCGTGTATAGATATATATAAGCCGCAGGTCGCCGGCTGGCCGCGGGAGAGAGAGAGAGGCATTCGTCATCGACGGCCGTTTTCGCCGGACCTCATTACCACTCGGGGATCGCGCGCGCGGCGCGGGTAAAAAAACCAGAGCGCTCCGCGGGCCAAAGCCGCCGCGACTTTGGTATATAATTGACGTGTATTGCCCCGTAAATCCCCGTAAATTATCCGGCTCCACGCGTGTGCGTGCGCCCGTGCGTGTCTGCTGCGAGCGAGAAGTTGTGCAGCGCGACATTTCACTTGGCGCCGCGCGGCGGAAAAGCGAGTCCGGGCGCGCGCGCAAGCCTCCCTGTGTAACTTTTTGGGGCCGTTCGCGAGCGCCGGATGAGCGAGTCTCGCGCGAAGTTGCCGAGCTCCGTTGCTTTGTGCCGTGCAAGCTTCAGCCGCGGTTTCCGCGCCAGACAGTCCAACTTGAGAGAAAGACCTGGCCCGTGAGATGTGTATTCCGTATACGACAAACTATATATAGTTGTATCATCCAAGGAGCCGTCGCAGAGCTACGTCAACGCGAGATTATGCGTCGGGCGAAATTTCTCTCGACTCGGGACAAATTAATGCGGCGAGTGCTTTTCTCGCGATGCGATTAGTTATCGGCTATAGCTCTCGCGATGACGAGTAGACGCGAGCCTCGGTATAAGCTTGTCAAATCGAACGCCTCCAATGAGAGCCTTTCGCGTGTTGTACAAATACAACTCGTGTCGAGTGATGCTGCACTTATGTTTCAATCACGTACGAGCGTTGACATGATTTATGAAGCATTTCAACAAATTACACGCTTCCACCGAATGATGTGTGATTCGGTCTTATTAAAATACGCGTATATCTGTGCATGATCGAGCCGAGTAATTAATCACCCTAGCATTGGAGAGACTCGATCTAACGTATAACTTTTTGTATACAAATGGTTGTGCGAGAGAAGCTCCCAAAATACCTATAGACGCAACTCACGAGGATATAGCTGCGACTGAATCCAATATACACAACTCAGCCCTGAGCCGTGCAATATGGAATTGAATTCCGTTGCGAACGCACCGCCGCCAAGTATTTCCATATCCGTCAGCCCGGAGACTATATAATACTCGCTCCCATCGAACCATCTGCCTCGGTCAATTTCCCTGTATACGCACATATATCTGTGAATACGCGATATATGCACGCTGGCTGTCTCATATATGCGCGCGCGCGTCGCCGGAGATTCGGCGACTCGCGCGTGTCGAGCGTGGCCGCGCGCGCGCCAGTCCCATCTCTCTTGGGCTTATCTGGCCGGCGCGCGGCGGCCGCGGGGACGCGCGTCGTCTTATTTGTTCCCTCTCGCGCGTGGCGCACGCGATCTTTCCTCTTTCTGCGCGCTCGGGCCGCTTTCATCGTCTCTGCGCGCCCGTTGGCCTGCTCCCTCCTTCGCCCGCCACGTTTATTTACCATTCTGTTGTCAGCCGGCCGATTATGTTGTCAGATGATCGGCCGTGGCGGGACCCGCGCCCGCAGAGGACGCAACCACCTCCCTCCCCCCCGATAAATTCAATTAATTGAGCGCGCGATGCGCCCCGCGATCGGCCCGCAAGATAAATACATTTTCGAGTTGGGATTAATAACCCGGCAGAGCGAGAGAAAGCGAGAAGGAGGGAGCTGAGAGCAAGGGGTCGCAATGACAAACATGAGGGATTCGCAAATTTATCGGCCCTTTAGCCGGCTAATAGGTTTTAATTGTGCTTTTTCCGGATATATATTGCGCGCGCGAACGTGTTTTATCGCGGCGACCGCCACGCGCAACTTTGCTCCTGCGCGTCTTTTTTACCCGCGCCTCCCGGGCCCCTCGACATTCGAGTTTGCGCGCGCATTGCGGCTGTAAATATTGTTAAACTTATATGGGCACAGATAAATTGTGGGCTCCTTGATATTTATTGGTTTGTGCGTCGAGTATCGATACCGAGCCCGTACATACGCGGCTGACTTTTCGGAGACATACACATGTATATATATATACAAGTCCGCCAACAGAGATCCTGGATATGCTTGTGTAAAAAGACGAAATTTTTCGAAATTTTTCTCTTAAAAAAAGTATATTCCTATCGGAATAACAGTTTTGTACAATACCATACCTACATCTCAATATTTTTCTTAACGACTCACCCATTCGCCTCGTTCAAAGAATCAAAACTATACATATGATTGATCCATCAGCAGGCGATCTCGAGTAGAACACATCGATATACGGCGAGGGAACAAATTCCTCAATACAAATGGCTGTCGCTCGGCGAGTTGCAGCTTTGTGTCTATATATAAGTATACGTGCACGTACACACGCGAATCATTGCATATTATCGATCCGCGTGTATATATAAGTGCGGCTCGGGCGAACAATGCGCTTGCGAGCCGAGCTCTCGGCAAAAGCGCAATCCGAAAGAGCGAGCGAGCGAGAGAAAGAGATGCCTTTCCCACATTCATATTATAAATTTCAATTATCGGTTCTCGCGCTTGCGGAATCGACTACACGATCATATATGCTCGGGCTGGCGAGAAAGAGAGACCGAGAGAGAGAGAGAGAGAGTGGCTCCTTCCGATCTTGATCTCTGTTGCGGGCTCTGCCAAGGTTCCTCCGCCCGGGGCTCGCTCGCGCGGGCTGCTTCTGCTGCTGCTGTTGCTGCTGCTGGTGCTGCCGGTGAGCTCGAGGCAAGAGGGATCGCGCGAGCGCGCGCGCGACACGAGTTTACTTTTATTTAAACGCTGGCTCGTTTTATTTAGGGCCCCTGACCCGTCGGTCATTTTGCTTCTTTGCCGCCGCCGCCGCCGCCGCCGCCACTGTCCTCTCTCCTCTCTCTCCTCTCTCACTCTCCTCGGCGCAGGGCTGCTCGGAATTAATAGCTGTACGTATTTCCCCTGCCTCCCGCTCGAGCTCGCTTGCTGGCAAATACGCTCCTCTGCCCCGGGTATGCGCGATCGGCAAAAATCCCCACGACCCGCTTTCTCACGGTTCCCATACATATATACCCACACACACACACACATATATACGTGTGCACGGACTGGCCGATTCTCTCTATCTCTTTCTCTCCCTCTCTCTCGCTCTCGCGAAGCTCGCTACACATACACACAGAGCCGCAGAGCCAGAGAAATTCATTAATCTACCGCTGCAGGCTCGAGAGCGGGGCTTGTTACGCGCGGCGCGTTCCACGTCAAAAGGACGCGTGCGCGCGCGCGCGATACCGATATAATATTCGATAGCGCGGGTATTGCCCCGCTCGCGCGGATATACTTATACTAGCGATATATCGAACAAATAGTTGTCGTCGTGTTGCCGCGCGGCGCATCGCGCATTCTTCCCGCGGATTTGGAATTTGTCACCGCGCTGCGCTCGAGTTGGCAAAATCCACGCGATTCGTGTACGCAAATATATGTATATAGACACTTACAAGCGTGCAGTTAGATCGTGAAGCGAGCGTCGAGCGGGGAGAACAAGCGTCGATTAGGCCAAGTCGCCGTGGACACGTGACGTCGGATCATTGGCAGAAAAGTCGGACGGATCTTTGGCAATAGTTCGCCGAGCCAACGTCGCGCAACATTTTACTCTCGCTCCAACTTGACTGTCAACCGGATCGGAATAGCTCGTATACTCACTTTGACGCGTACGTCTTTGACAAGTCTGCGCTCGATCTCGCGAAGCGTTCTCGAGGCTCAACATCCTAACGACCTGTAATCGCGTCGCGCATTATTCCTTTTTCATTATTCACCGTATACGTGCGTTTGCGATTACATATACTCCCTGCAGCATTTAGAACAAGTCAACGCAAGTTTCTATTTCACCGAGTTGATCATTGGATAATACAGCGGTTACTCAATCCTATAAAACTGTATATCTATGTATATAGTTACTATGTATAGAGGACGAGAAGAACCACACCAAGAAGCAGTGGAACCGTTCGGGGGAGAAGTTTTTGACGGTCGCTAAGCTAATTAAGATTCTTATCCACATTCTTGAAACATAATCCGTGTATCCTTCCCTACTCTATACAAAACTCACGGGAGAGAAAGAGAGAGGGGGGGGGGAAAGAGAAGATAGAGAGTAGAGTAGCCCGCGAAGAAGTTACTAATTCCCCATCGGTGAGACAATAAATCCCAGTGGGCGAGCGATACTAGTGGCGAAAAATATGGATGATGTCTGTCGAGTTGAACTGCCGGGAATCCGGAAAATACTTAGCGGCGGAGCATCTCATCGACACCGAAGAGAGAGAGAGAGAGAGAGAAAAAGGAAAACCCGTTCCAATTCGATTTGCAGCGGCGTTTGTCTCGCGCCGTCGCAGCGACGTCCGTCGCGCGATCAGCAGCACGCGTGGAATATCAGACGCGTTTGAAATAGATTTTCTAAGCAAATTCTCGCGGCGGGAATCGCTGAGATTCCCCGCTTGTAACCAAGGCGGAACTCGCCGGCCGCGTGCTCGACGATTTTTCAGCCTCGCGATGGAAATGTCGCGACGTTCGGCTCCCCCCTTACCTCGCATACTAATCACTCTAGCGCGTATTTATTCGGGATTGATAAGCCGCCCGTTGGAATGTAAATTATTACCAGTGTAAATTGGCAATGCACAGGTCAATTCGTCGGATTGTTCGAGCTCGAATCGATTACTTTGGAAGTTGTTCACGAGTGCGCTTCGAATAATGGTATCTATCGAACATGACATGAGTACTTTTTTTGCACCTTGTCTTCTTCTCTCCGTCGGTCTCGCTCGGGAATCGCCCCGACCGAATATGTATACACACGAATCGAATCGAAGGGCAAACGGGGGCAAAACCAGTGTGGCCAGGGGAAAAACGTCGCTCGGGCCAGGGGGATAAACGAGTGTCGAGTATAATGTCGGAATAATGTCGGCCGCAGCAGCTATTACTCGGTGCGTGTGCCGCTTATTATCCCGAAATGGGCGATCGATAAATCCGCGGCTGGTGCAGTTGTTGCGCGTCGGTGCGCAGCGATCGATCAATCTCGCTGCAGCTCGCTCGGCTGTATATGCGCGCGAGACGGCGGCGGCCTCGTTGACGGCCATTTATTTATGAGCTGCTGCCGCCGCTGGTGGTGGTGGTGGTGGTGGTGCATCCGCGCAGCAGGAAACCGACGCGTCGACGCGCGAGGAAATGCCGATCGAACGTGCGCACGCACATGCTCGCGCTCGCAGTGAAACGCGCGGGTTTTTGCGCCCGGCAGGATGCTACGCGTCTAGAGCATTTTTTACACGGCCCACGGCGTCGAATCGAAAGTGTTCCACTTGTATAATCCCCGCGACAAACTACTCACTCGCACGTATGGCGCGCGGCTGCGGCCGGCAAAAAAATCACGCGCGCCCGTCGATCTGCACTCGCTCCGTCGGCTGCAGCCGCGATAACGCGCGGAAAAATCCACTCGGTCCTCGCGGGTGTGACCAATTGGGCGATGGAGCCCTTGCGCGTCCAATTAGCCCGTATAGCTCGTGCGGCGTTATCTAACGAGGGAATCGCTCGGGGCCGATGTGACACGCGCATTAGGCGGCCGAAGATAGCCCCGGATAAGGAGGTCAAGCTCATAAATACACGGGAGAGCAGGGCGCGCAGGTGAGCGCATCTACATCAAAGCGCGCCTTGTCGCCGCACCGAGCGTATAACAAATAAAACAACTCGCGAGTCGAGATATACATATATATCTGTATATAATGGTGGAAGTTTTGTCCGGGAGCGCGGGCACAGGCCGCGGGCGGGAATGCGAGCGAACAGGTGGACGGGGGGCAGGTATATATAGCGGGCTCCGCTCCCGCAGGAACAAGAAGCCGCGCAGGGCCGCGCGAGCTCACTATCCTTCATTAGCACTCTGGTTTCTCGCGCTTCTCGTCCGGTCTCTCTCTCGCTCTCTCTCGATTCCTTCGCAGCTGTATCAAGTGCATACGAGGCGAATCTCAATGCGAATAACTCGCAAGGTTATGTCAGCCGCACGGCTCTTGATATCGCTCGATATATATACGAAGCGCCTGGTATACGCGCCCGTGTACCAACGTATATTGGTATACATGGCTATTTGCCTTCGCTCCTCGAGCACACCGAGCTTGCTCGTGAACTTTTGACATCGTTACCGAGCGGAATTCAAAGCCGGTTTGCTTCGCCTCTTTTTTTTCTCTCTTTCTCTCTCTCCTTCACATATCGTTGGGTTCGCGTGTGCAGGTGATCGACGGGCAACGCTGATCACTCGCTTTCCTTCGAGGATTGTTCAGGTTTTCGGACGGCTATTACGCTGAATGATAGAGGAAGTGTTGATCATTATACTATTTGCTCTTGACGGTATGTCGAATAATGAGTCTCGCGCGGGTGATTTGATGCATAACGATTTGATGCAAATTGATCTATCCGAGAAGAACATTACTCGACAATATCTTCGCATGGTGTATGTGTAACCGCACACTATATAAATGTTTGAATGGATGGGATATGTCTCGTGCTACTATACACGTGCGAATCGAGCGATCCGCAGTATTCTGTCTGTTACGCTGGATTTGCGAAAAAGATAGATCCCAGGGGGACCTGTGGTCGCTACCTAAACAAGCGCACCGAACAAGATTAATCGGAGATAAATAAAGGGGACCCGAGCGAGTGGCCACCTATACATACATATATTCACGAGGTAAAATATGCTTTTAATTAGTCGATCGAAATCCGCCATAAATCGGGCTGGGTAAATAGTGCGAAACCCGACCGGCCGCGCGACGCTGACAGTTTTGTACCGCAGCATATACACACATTGATGCAGGGAGAGAGAGAGAAGCGGGCGGCGGCCGAAAACTTCTGGTATACCCGGAACGGGCCGCTCGCGCGGCCGCCAAAAAATTTATGTGGGAGAGCATCACTCCTGGGAATGCCCCGGCAACGTTACAGCGAATATATTAGCATATGATTCCGAGGCGGAACGTTTGTTTTGCCTATGACGCCCAGCTTGACGCCGCCTACCGACTTCAACCTGCGACGAACGTGCGAATTTTGCTTCCAGCAGCCGTACTGCCAGGTGTAAATACTACCTTCCAACTCATTTTTTCCGCCTCGTTCGGGATCCTCATCGGTTTTTCCGTCAAGTCGGAAAAATTTCAGTGATTCTGGTCCACCGTGCGAATAGAAAGCCGTGGCATAGTAATTATCTCTTTCATCATATAGTTCATTGCTATCAACCGATAAGATCGATCTGGAGACAAATCAACAACTGTTGTTGCCATCAATACTGCTTGCTATAGGGCCACAACACTTTTCGGCGTATTTCTCTCGACGGCGACTTGTTTGGATATGGGTTTTTATCAGAACTGCAAAAACGATATATGAAAATAAAAAATCAGTGACAGTTCTGAAACTAGGTAAATACCACTAGGTGAGATATGTCACGTAGTTGGAATATGAATAAAAATAAATCAGCGATTTCGCAGTTCCGTAATTCGGTTTGTGAGCCACGGTGAAGTATGTGTACATATATGTATACGTGGTATACCACGGGGGTGCCCCGGAAATTTGACCGGGTTTTGAAAACCATATAATAGGTGAACCCACGATGACAATAGGAGCCGAGTAATTTCGTGTCTTCCACCCTGATCTTGACCGGGAAGTGATGTCGAGGAAAAATAAAAAGGTTGAACGATTATATTCGCGAGGAGGCGGTATACGCGAGCGAGATTGCACGTGTATACATGTATGTGTCCACTTTGCACGCTTACGCGCCGCTAGGCTGGGGCAGAAAACGGCCCGAGCAAGTGTCCACTCGGCGGAGCGACCAAAAGCGGCGATCGCGCGCGCGAGCGCGACAGCACATGTCATAAAAGCGCCGCTTGGCGCGCGCATTCTTGCGTGAGCGAGCAGGTCGCGCGCGCGCGCGGCCAACGAGCCTCGAGAGCGAACGCGAGCGAACCACTTGACCGATTAATAAACCGATGTCATCGCACCGGACCACCCCGGAGTTACACGCCCGACACACACAACCCTCGCCCGTATCTTTCCTTTATCTCGCTCTTTTGCCTACTTTCCACCCTGCACGACCACATCGGCTTCTTCTTTTTTTTCCTCCTCCTCCTCCTCACCCCCCTCCTCTCCCTTCTCCACCCGTTTCTTATATGGTAGCCGAAAACAAGCTTTTTAGCCGCGCGCTCTCCCTCTCTCTCGCACGCGCGCGAGCGCGCGTTTCCCACCGCCACCGTCTTAATGCGATGCCAGATGAGTTCGATCTGTCATTAATTCAGCTGCCTAACGCGTTGGAGAATTTTAATTGCTTCTAAGCATCTGACAACGTTATGCGTGCCGGAGCCGCTTATGTGTATACTTTTACAAAAACGAACGAGTGTTTACCGGCGATCTACGTGATTCCCAATCGATTGAAATTAATTTGTTGATGTTATTGGCGAATCGTCGAACGAACGAGCTAATCCATCTGTGGATCGTGTGTAATATATAGCGCGAATAATGCACGACGAAACGCAACGAGTGTATCTCACCGAATCTCGAGCTCGTCCGAGAAGACCCACCTCGACGACGAACCTCCAACGAGCTGTGAACAATTGTCAAATCGCTCGGGTGTCCCCCGCACCTGCAGCGAGCCAAGAAAAACGTTTTCCCGCTTTGGTAGCTACTCGAGTATATCTGCTGGTCACTCGGTCAGCTCGTATACGCGTATATAGCTCGACGGCGAGGCGGCCGCGGGTTGCGAGCTGTCTCTCGCATGCGCGCACGCGCTTTCTTCGCGTCGGCAGCGTCAAAGTGTTTCGGGCCTTACCTGCGCGCGGGCTCTTTGGCCGCGGCGAGTTTTACGATCGTCGCGCCGAGGTGGCGATGTGTCCCCGGTTATCAACCGGCCGGGATCTGCTCCTTCCCACTGCTCGTTTTTCCATGCCGACTCTCTCTCACTCTCTCTGCCTCTCTTTCCCTCTCTCTTCCTCTGCGAGTCGTGCCTATACGCACTATTTGGCGGCCCGTGTCTCTCAGCGCGGGCAAAAAGTGCCGGGCGCGCGCCCCGATAGCCGACGATCGGATCCGCTAATTTGGGCCGGGCACGCAGCACCGGCTTCTGCACAGCCCGACACAGACAGCTGTGACACACGCGCCACGGCAAGAACGAGCTGGATTTATTTTCACCCCGAGCGTTTTTCCAAGGGTCATTCCTTTATCGGGGCCGCTCCGCACCGCCGCCGCCGCACGCCACGACCGTATAGCGCGAGAGAGCTTTTATGACACGCGCTTTTATCGCGACCGATGCCAGCTTTTACGGCCACGTTTATTGGTAATTAAACGCGCGCGCGCGCGCCCGCGCAAAGGCTCCGGCCGGCAAAAAGCTCCGCTTTTATATTCTTATAAACTGTTTGCCCACTGCAGCGAAACGGGTTTTTCTCCCTCGATTCGATAAGCGCGAGAGATGAGCTGCGGCGGCTCAGTAAGAGAGCGGCGATGCTCCGCGTCAAATTGCTCGGCGACGTGGTTCTCGTTTTCCCCCGGCGCGTGGGTGGAGCCTCGGCGGAACCGACCTTTGCCGACTAATATATCAGCGATGAAAGACGCACGGCCGACGGTATTTCAACTCGCGTTCAACGTGTCAGCGAGTGCTCGGGCAGCGTGGTAAAACGTGTAAATCGCCCGTGTTGTGTGTCATCATTATAGTATCCATCCTGAATACACAATGAGAAAACAGTCTGTTCCTGCGCGTCGGTCGTTCGGAATATACATTGTCGCGGATAAAATGAGGAATTTCAAACTTGTCAGCTACTGTTTCCTCGTGATTAACCGATGAGTCTCCATAGATTTTTGCCTCCGATAAAAACGGAGAAATCGCTGATGAGATTATACATAAAATTTTTATATCCCCGCGACACGGTTCCGATCAGAATCCAAGATTATTGTCGAGTTGCTTTGCCATGTTTGGGCCCGATAAAATGACTGCGTTGCACATTCGTTGGGGTCATTCGTAATTTTCAATTTGACTAGCATATATTTTTTCTGAAACACTATCGCATGCATCCGCGATTCGCAGATGTCTTTGAGATTGTCATTGAAAATTATCCATAAACATTCGCATCCACATCTCCGAGTAGTACCTATATCCAATATCCCAAACGACTACACTTCCTTCCAGGACTGACGAAAGAGAACGTGAACCATCAAGAATTATTCATTGCATTATGTTTCAAATATTTGCGAATTTGAAAAATTATTTCCTGACGAAGCTATTTCTTTGACAATGTGCTAATGCATTTCCGTGGTTTGTTTCGGATTAAAACAGAAAATTGAAAAGCTTCCTCTGCGAAAAACAAGGAAATCGCGTTGACTAATGTTGACTCGACCGCGGGAGACCGAGAGCGGCCAAGACGCGCACCGGAGAAACGGATCGAACTATTCGTCATAACTCTCTCGTCGCGCTCGGCTGGTGAGCTTGCCAGAAATAAAGCTCGATCCGGCGGAGGCAGAACGGCCGCGCTTGCGTCGGGAAAACGGGGGTTCGCGCGCAGGCTGGAGGTGGCAAAAAGTGTCGCTGGTGCGGAACAATGGGTCCGATAGCTCGCCAGCTACACACGGAGCGAGACGCATACGTGTGTAGATATATTTACGAGTTATCTCGGGCGCATCGCTCGCGGCCGAAGAAAAGAAAGCTACAATACACACGCAGAGCCGTATATGTGTATATATATACACATAAGAGCGGGCTTGCGGGCGACTCGACGAGTGCAGCGCGCGCGCGGACGAGTTGGCGTGAGACGGGACGTGACATCGTTTCGCACTGTCTGCCCTGCCCGAGCGGCCGCTTAGCGTATGAATTATAACAAGCGTGTAGACTAGCTTTTTGCCCCGACACATGTTCAGGTCGCGACGGGCTCTTTTTTTAATCTCGCCGTATAGAGTTTGCGCGGGCGAGCGGGCGCGCGCACGCTTCTCCCCCTCGCGCGCGCACCGCTCGAGCTCGGCAGCGCTTTCTATAGGTATACCGACATAAATTACCCCGAGCCGTGTTCCTTCTCTCGGCTCTTCCTCCGATCCCCTGCACTCCCGCGACAAAATACGTATGTGCGCATGTATATATGTATATAGCCAGCTGCCGCGCGAGCTCCCAAGCCTTATGTCAGACAGTTTGCCTGACGCTACGTGCTGTGCGATTCCCTCCACCACCCGACACGACGAGCCTTATCGATCGGCCCTGCGATCCTCTCATCTCGTGCTCGCATTGCCCGATATGCGATTCGCGCCCCGCATTTGCAATCTCGTGAGCTTCATCAATTTCGCCTGATTATTGTTTCAACGCACGACAACTCGCTATATCACGTTTTTTAATATCTCGTTTCGAGATATTGTCCCGAGGAGATCGTCCGCTCGGAAAAATCACGAATTACTTATAAGGATTTCTGATAGTGTGGAACTATGAATCGGCGAGTCATTTAAAAATAGAGCGATTAATAATAATATACTCGCTACGGACTTCAGAAGTTTTACAAAAGTTTATTTCACTCTAGTGATCTTCTAAACTCAGCTCTGGACGATACTCAGAGGTTTGCTGGAATATATATGGTTTTTACGAAGGGAATACCAATGATATATCGATGTGTCTTACGAAGAAAGACACATAACTGAATCTGTCCGCGAAGAAAGACACATATCCGAATCTGTCCGCGAAGAAAGACACAACTCACAATCTAGCCGCGAAGAAAGACAAATGTCGGAATTATTCTCCCGCAAATATTAACGAAAAAAGAGTTTAAACTGTAGAAAAGCCTTGTTTTTTTTGTCAAGTATAACCTACTCATTCTAAGCTTTCATTCCATATATTTTTTCATCTCGGAAAATTGTGGGATGTGCGCCATGTATCCTTTTTGCGGCCAGACGCGAGTTGTGTCTTTCTTCGCGGCTAGATTGCGAGTTGTGTCTTTCTTCGCGGACAGATTGCATTTGTCTTTCTTCGTAAGACACGTCGATATGTAACGAGATTTTACTTTGTGCATACAAGAAAAGTAAATTATAGTGTGAGTGGACTTTCTACGTCACGTGCACTGATTTATTTCGAAATAATGTGTAATCGAGTTTCAATCAAATTCGTGGTCGAACTGTATTCCAGTATATATGGCTATCTGCAGTTCCTCACTAAAACTTCTCGAGCTTGTTCTTAGTTACCCTATCTAGATGTATACGCATATAACATAATTTCCTTGTCACATAAAATCTGTAATAGATGGTACATCAAAAGTTGTTGATTTTGTTTGTCTTTGCTGAAGATAATAATTTCAAAATGATTCTTAATTGGTCCAATTTAATGTAACCACATATCGAGTGAAGATTACTCATCCCTAATATTTTTCGTCGCCTGTTTGACCAGAGGGTATCCGCCTGATATCAATTTCTGTGAGTTTAGCGAAATCAGATCTGTCTACTCGATGAATCAACCCATGCTAAACAAAATCCCGCACACTCCTCATATCACCCGTCGAAGTACATCACTGCAGGTATTCACAAATCGAAAACAGCATAGCGAGCAGCCGCGTCGCGATATTGCCCATAGACACAAAGCTCCTCGCCCGAGCCAGGCCACGAGCTTGCGGGAGTATCACTCGAGCGAAGCTCGGATGGAGGGTTGGCGCGGGGGACTGCAGGGTAGGGGAGGACTCGGGGGAGAGCGCATGCGCCACTCGGACTCGTCGATATAACGACTGTTCGGTGTCGCTCGCCCACGCAGCTCGCACTGCCCGAGCTCGAGGACGAGCCGGGTCGACTGGCCACCCCTCGTCCACCATCTTCCCCGAGCTTCGCACCGATGAGTCTCCGTGTGGCTGTGTGTATGGCCACCCTCCGATGGGGCTTGGAGGGGGGCGGTTGCAATGAATTCCCTCCACGATGTGCTTTGTATGCGGGGCCGACGGAATATCCTTCTCGGACTCTGCGGACTGCGGCCCCTACTCTGCCCGCGAGTCGCTCCCCACAATTTTTATTAAATCCAGACGGCTCATCTTGAATTCATGGCGGAATTCAACTTGGACCCGACGCTTTTCACCCTATACAGCTTCATAGCCCCGCGCAACTTCACTTTACACTTTTACCCATCGTATATATATACATTTTTTGTTTTACGCGAGCTCAAAAGATACTCAGGGAAATGAAGCGTGTACGTTTTTCAACTTTGCGAACATGTACATTGGATGTTTAGAAATAATATGTTTTAAGGTGCTAAGCAAGTGGTGAGAAGTTTCAACGGATATAAATGTTGAACTGTGGCAAATTCGTTGTGAATCGCCCCGCTCTCGTATTGCACAAAAAAGAGGAAACTGTTTTTTTAAAACCGAATTTCGTAATCTTAAATCAAGTGCTAAATTGATATATGAGTTTGCACTAGTCTACCACGATTCCTAAATGTCCACAAGAACATCATTGCCAAACCCTCTGAAGGTACGTCATTTTGAATCTGAATCATTCACCAATTCGGAACAAATTCAATAATGATATAGACTGAAAAATGTTCACTCCCAATTACTCGTCACCAAAAATCATCGGTCCGTTAACTGCTCAACAGCTAAGCGACAATACGATATTGACTCGCGGCGATATCCCCGCAAGCGTGTGCGCGCGTGTATAGAAACCGCGATTTCGCGTGATTAGCGCTGCGTTGCGTTTTTTCCTCGCGTCCCGTTCACCTGCGGGTATACATACGTATAGCGGGTTTGCGCAACGACCCGACCTATTCCTCAGGTTCCCTCAAAATCGAGCCGGTAAAAAGTCTCGCGGGAGTGACAAATTCGACGCGCATTACGCTGCTAACTCAATTTGAAGGGTCGACGTAAGAGTCGCGCGTATCTGTAAGTATATACGTATATATATGCGTGTTTACACGCGCCGGCTCGCGCTTTCCTTCATTTCCACTTAATTCGCGCGATTGCGCCTACCCACCGGACAACTATCACTCCGGCTCCATCCTATACGTATATATACATATAACGACCAGTTGTCCCGAGGAAATTACGCACTCTCGCTCGCGCACGTTATACAGCCATACGCAGCACGCACGTACACACAGACAGGCGGTTTTGTCCGCGCCTGCGCGCGCGCGACTACGGCCGGCCGATGCGTGACTTTATTATTATACTCGTATGATAGCCGGGAAACAATGCGTCGTTCGATGGCGGATATACGTTCGCTTTAATCACTTTTGGAGGGTGTGTGTGTGTACAACAGTCGTTTTGGCGATGGGGCGTACCGCGCGTCGCTCTCCCGCGCACAAGTGCAGCGCAGCTCTCCTGCAGCCGCGCGCGCGGCTCGGGCTTTTTTCTCTCGCGCGTCGCTCGCGGAATAAGGCTGCGTTTGCGCTCGGCCGTTTGACGGTTGCGATGCGCCTATCAGCCGACTCGCGTCGAGCCGTTTGGTATAGCGACGAGGGGGGGAGAGGGAGGAGAAAAAAAGGAGAATATTTAGCGCGACGATCAAGAGAGATTTTTATCTGAGCGAGCAGCTCTCGGTACGCGGCGATGCAGATGGATCTTCGCGCGGTTCGTTATTTCCTTTAGAGAATACCGAGGAATGCCGGGCCGCGAGCGACTCTCGAGCCGGTCAATTAATGGAGTAAAAAATTCCTTGCACTTTATGAAAAAACTTGGAGTGCTCGGTCGGCGGTGGCCGCCGCCGCCGCCGCGTCGTAGGGCCTATTTCGCTGGAAGTTAACCTGGAAAACATTGTTAAGTCGGTCGCTCGCGCGGCCAACTTTTTTTTCCCCCGCAGCTTTTTAATTAATTAGCGTTTAATTGCCGCCGTGCTAATCAACTCGTTGTTATTAATTACCCTCTGTTCGTCATTCATAACTCGCTTTCCATCGCCAATTGAGTTATTTCGGATCACCTTTGCGGGATCGTAATATGCGGATTATAGATACATCTTTCAGTATCCCATCTCGTTCGCGAGTATATAGAGGTTATCGGAATTTCAGAAAACCGCTCGAAAAAACATCCCCATGTGCTTTTCGTGAACTTTCTACAAGTATAAATTCAATAAGTATAATTAATTCGCTAATCTAAATGTCATCGCTTCACCGTACAAGAGAGAAATATGCGACCGCTCGGGGGAACAATTGTACCAAGGGGGAAAAAAAACATAACAGAACATGCCGACGCTACTATCTCACGATCTATCACAGAGAGACAGATGTAACTCGCGGTATGAAGCAGTCGGATAAAACTGTCAAAGTCCAAGCTATTCTTTGGGCGTCTCACTTTAACGAATGATTCTTATCGAGCGAACAAAAAACAAAACACACAGCTTAGCAGCGTGTAGTACTCGATTTTTAATGGGTTAGAACTTTCTCCGTGTGTCGTGTTGTAATACTGTTAGAAGCCTTCCGAATAATGCCTCGGTGACACGAGGTGTTCTCGGTTCGCTTGATATACATTTGAATCTCGTTATCACTACTATACGTGTAATTTTGACCATACAATCTTACCAATTCGAATCGTCTCGCATGTATATATGATGCGAAAAAAAAATAGATTCGAAAACTAGTCACAACACAGGCATGAGCAAGGGTGCAGCAGCTGATACTTCCAAGAAGCACTAGATCATCGGTCCAATTTTTTCTCCTCCAAAGTCTCGTCGCATATTGTTTTGATTAGGGTTTAACCTTGCCAAATATGCCCGAAATAGACGCAAAAACCGCTCCTCCCGACAGAGGCGAAACGATGGAAGGGAAGAGAAAAAAAGCCGATACGCGGGCGCTGCCGTGCAGCCGAGCGAGGCGCGGGGTTAAGTGAAGCCGAACGAATGACAGCCACACGCGGCAACTGATCTATTTAAATATATATATTTATGTGTGTATATACTTATATATATATGTACATGTACATCTTTTTCTTTGCCTCCGAATTTCTTCCGTCCGCGGGCCGCGAGCGCGCGGTAACAACTTCCTCGGGGCGTCATATATTAGCCAAGTATTTTAGGTGGCTCTTTCCCCATGGAAATGCCTAGTTTAAATGGGTGGCGCGTCTGGCGCTGCGGCACTGCTTTGCATAGGTCGAGAGAGCTTTCGGCGAGTCGTCGCTTCCTTTTAATTTAGAGCCGCGCGCGATGCATTGTTCATGAGCCCACGTCTCCATCGCTTTTTCCCTGTAAGTGGGTCGTTTGCGCGAGGCTCTATCTCGCGAGAATCTATACGCGCGTCGAGGACTAACGAGTTCTGTAGCGCGTCCGGGACCGCCGCCAGCAGCGCCACACCTATATTGCCCATAAATTTCCCTTCGACCGCTCAACGCGTCGCGCTTTTCAATAATATCCGTCTTTACGCTTAATCGATTAGGATACTTGCTCAAATTTAATGCGTAGACATTTTTCGCAGTTTTGGTATAGTTTTTCAGTTTGATGCGGCATCCAATTTGTGCGATCGAGTTCGGAATTTCAATGCAATCGTTCCTTCGTTTCGATGATCATAGTAATTGTTGAATAAATACGAATCGAACTACACAGGTATCCTATTCGCGGAATTATAATAAAAGTGTTGGGAACATTGTCAACACGAGCTTGCACTGTCCACAATATAAGAGAGACATCCACATTCAGTCACGTTATTCTTGTATATTTTTCCTCATGGCTGTTCTACGAACAAATACGTCATCCGAAAGGAGCTTCGCATCGTGATGTATCGCTCGCGGAATCACCGGACTCGAGAGTGATTTCTCTGTCAACTGAACTATGGCAATTATTCAACGAAATCCACATCGATTTCAGCTCGATTTCCCGGTTAATTATGAAATGAGTTTGCTCGCCCGTAGCATTGGCTTCCTGTTTACACCGTAGGAGCTAATTCACCGATAATTGCACGGGTTATGTGACACTGGAGACGTGCGTCGATCGCGAGGGATTGTGATCGGTGGGTGAATAAACTTTTGTTGAGTCGCAAAATCGTTGAATTATCGGAGGAGTCGATATCACACAGATTCCAAATGTAAAATGACGCAGATAGCTTTTCGAACGATATGCCCTATTGGCAATTCGTTTCTCGATTATACTATCATCAACGACAGTGCAGTCGTCTCGCGCGAGATCATCGGAAAAATGAATGCGAATATTCACACGAAAGATACGGCTAGATCGGAAACGACCGTGGCGGAAAGGCTGACGCGGATCGAAGGGCGATACATATATCCGAGGACTGTCCGATGGTGTAGGGTACACGTACAGCCGGGAGTAGCTCGGTCGGTCGGAGTCGCGCGTCATGGTTTCCGGCATTCTCGCGCGTCGCATTAGGAGCGATCAAGTATCCGTGGTAATTTGTTGTTCTCGCTCTCGCGGCGCGCGAGCGAGTGGCTGGCTGGCTGAACGTGCGGAATAAATCTCGGTGCGGCGGTGCGCGGCGCGGGAGCATTCCTTTGAACTGCGCGCTCGCGCTCGCGCTCGCGCATCGCTCGAAAAAACCTCGCGGCTTAATGGCTTCTATATATATATATATACGTACTCCAGCACACACACACGAATGCAGACGAGCGCGTATATAGCTCCCGCGCCGCTGATCCGATCATCGGGCCGCGCGACGCTCCGATCCGCGGGCGGATAGCCTATGAGCCTTGCGCGAGCCTCGCGCGCGTCTTAATTGAATTTCACCCGGGACGTCGGACCGCGCGGGGCGGCTGCATGATTCATTATTCTCCAATCGCGCGTGGCTGTGCGGTTTTAATGACGCGCGCGCGCCTGCCTTGCCCTTTTTCGCGCTCGCGCCTTCCCCTTTTTGCCCCCGCCGCTCGCTAAATGGTTCAATTTGTTCAGCGGCCGTCGACCGGCTCGCGCTCGCGCGAATTTCAGCCCGACACTCGCGCGATCGGCTAATCAGCTCTGCAGCCCCGGCTCCTCTCGCGCGATCTTCGGTGAAATTCGCACGGGAGAATCCGCTCCGATTCGCAGCTGGTACGTGTGCGCGGAGGAACGCCCGGAATGTCGATGATTCCGCGTATGCGACAGGGTAGCGCAAAAGTGATACTCGCGACGCGCGGGGATGCCGCGCGCCGGCAAAAACCTCCCGTCCGTCGTTCGGTGCCGGCGCGTATATGCAAAACCTCAACCCCTGCAGCGGTGCGATTGGGGCCCCTCGACGCCGCGGCAACCCAAGCCGGGCGCGGTGTTGTTCGGCTGTCAGTTCGAACACCGAAAAAGCGCGCCGGGAGCCCTTAACGATCCGGAGCGCGCATCAATCCCGCGCCTCGATGCGTCCCGCCAACCAAAAACCCGGCCCACATGTATACACGGGCTCCCGCGGCCTTCGCGTATGTGTGTGTATATACACACGGCGATACGCAGGGCCGAAATCAAAGGCGCGCTCGCCGGTCGCCCCTCGCAAAAAGCCAATACGCGCACGCGCGCACCGAAAAACCCTGGCAAACCAGTCGAGCAGCCGAGGCCGCGAGGCGCCCGGACCCCGCGCGTTCGTGCGCTCCGCTCCACCAGCGCGGGAAAGCTCGAAATTCGCGCGCGGCACCGTTTAAACGGCGGCCGCCTTTTTGTGTGTGTCTGTCCGTGTGTTTGTGTTTGTGTGTGAACCGCTATTGCGCTGCTTCGAGCAATAGAAAGTCGGAAAGAAAGCAGCGCTAAACGGCGACGTTATTAAGCGTAATTTGGCTCCGTTATATATATCTGTGTGAGTGTGTATATAAGTATATACCGGTTGAAATTGTTGTGCCAGCGTCGAGAGCGCAGCACTGCGCCGAGGAATTTTAACTCGTTGCCGCGAGAAAGTAAATGAAAAGCAGCTTTGATCTTTGGGAGAAAACGCGGACGATAATGCGATGCGCGACTTCTCGCGGTCTGGATTAATTTTTCTGTTGCGCTAATTGTACTCGACGGCGCCCGGCCGTCGACCGTTCGGCATCGTATTTATCCACTCGGTCCGTCATGTTCCGCGGTGAAATACGTGTGATTCGACTGGCCGCAATGTACCATTAAGCCGGTGAGTGCCGCCATTTCGAGCATATTTTCGCGGGGAAAAAAGGCCGAGAGCGAGAACGCGTCGATAAAATTGACCAGGTGTCAGTCGTCTTGCTTCGACTCGTTTATCGATCGGGCGTATCATATTTCGAGGCCGAGGGCTCCGGGGGTTTTTACGCACGACCAATTCGGCCGCGCGCGCGTATAAATCCCCACCCCGCGTGCACGGCACATCTCCGCGCATAAACGGGCCGCTCCGAAAGCTTGCTCGGTGCGAAGGGCGCGCGTGCGTGCACGCGGACCAGTCCATAAAGCACGAGCCGCCTTTGGAAAAAGCTCGAGCGGGGGTAATCAATTCTTTGCCGGGTTTCTGCACGCGCTCGAGCGCGCAATTATTTCCCCCCGCGGCATCAGTCTTGTCGTCTGGCTGCGGCGGCGGGGTAATAAGGCGCGTAATGCATTTCTCGTGCGGGACGCGAAGATGACGCGGAACACGTGTTCCCGAGCGGGCACTTTGTCACGCTGGCCACGCCCCCGCCCGCTCCTCCGCCCGTCGAATCTCCTCCAGCCTCGTTATTATTCCGGCTCATACGCGTGAGTTACGAGCCAGCGAGGGCAGCGAGGCTTTTATTTCCGGGGAAGGGAGAGCCAACCCTCATACCCTCCTAATTGAGCTCAGATGTGCCAGAGTGCGCACCTATATGGATTCGAGCCCGAGATCAGACAGACCTTTCGCTCCGGAGGATGTCGCTTTATTTGTGTGCGCCGCGCTTCCGCGCAACAACGTGTATCCATGATCCAAGGACGAGGCTCCTTGCTTCATATATTTTTCCAAGATTTTTCAAATGAAATTAATACGAGCTTTGATTTATTCTCATAGGGGAATCTCCTCGACTCCACATGATCGAATATTATTTCTCGGCGAGCAACAAGAAGATTATAATAAAGTTACCTCGATTGCCAAACATATTTAGGAGCATACGTATCTTACGGACGTTGCACTTTGAATTTTACAATTTTTTTATTTCCACATCTGGAAAGTCCATATGAAATACTCTGAGTAACCGAATATACCTGTCCGCGTCTAATTTTCCGATACAATCGTTTTATTACGAAAATATTATGATGAGATATCGAGCATACACAAGAAAACTACTACTTCAACGGGATGATTCCAACGAGCGAGCGATCGATCGAACTTGTATATCACGTTGCAAATGAAAATTACATGATTTTTGAGTAAACGGCTCGAGTCAATAAAGACCGCAGCTACTCGGAGTCACAGCTATACACAATTATCCTCGGAGCAAAAAGTCGCGGCCGACAACACGAGGGCACGGAGAAAAAGTAAACAAGCGAAAAATTCCTCAAAACAGAGCTGGCGTGCCCCTCCCCGCGGTCGGCTGTATACGCATACACACGGCCGCTTGGGAAACTATGCGCCCTCTGGCCCTTGGTCGGTCGGTCGTGCAGTCGGTCGGTCGCGCATGCCGAAGGGCCAGCGCGCGGGGACGACGCAATTAATTAGAAATTATTGTTCGGGTATCGGGAGGCTGATCGCGGCTCGGATTCTTTGATGCGTCAGCTGTCCCGCCCGACCGCTTTTTCGCCCTTCATCCCCGCGATGGTCCCCGCCGCCGCAGCCATTGTCCGGCCAGTCTCGCACATATGACGGACCGCCGCCGCATTCCGCGTCCCGTTCGCGCATTCGCGGCCGATACTCGGCTGTGCGTGTGTCTATATATGTGTATGCCACTCGTACGCGCAGTGGAGCGCGTCAACTGGATTTTCCCCGCGGCGCGCGGGTTACTTACTCACCACGCGCGCGAGCAGCGATTAGCAATGCTAATTCACGAGCGGCGATCGCCGGCCGCTAGTGTGTATCGGCAGTTGCCCTCGTGTTGTGTGTTGGCGATCGTGTGGGATTGCACTGGTATATAACAGAGTCGCGGCGAGACCCGGCGAGAGAATTCGTTCCCGAAATAAAGTCTCCCGATCGCCAAGCTATACGTCTGATGTAATGGAACTCGAGACGTTTCAATTCCGCGTTTAGAATACTGGTTTGTCAAGCGCCCGATATCCTGACGGCTCTATCCTCCGCCCAGGAATTTCGCTATTGATTAGATATGCACAACAACAAACTCCGCACGTCACTCGATCTCGCTCTCTCTCTCTCCCTCTGCCGATCTGTCCCGTGGAATTTCTCCGTTTTCAACGGATATAACGGAAATTCGAGTCATCTCCAACTGCCGCGCGCAATTGAGCCGAATCCAGTTCCGCGGCTTTAGGATCGACTGTTAGGTCGGTCGTTCGATCGCGCGAGCATCGAAAAATGAATCCAATTGTTGCGAAATCGAGTTGTCGCAGTCGTCCCTCGGCCGCTCGCATACGTGCGAACTGATAATCCTCCACACATCGCTGCTCGGAATCTCTTGAACGATCTCGTGAAAAAGTTCCCCGCGGGCAGCAAAAAAACACGAGGGGAGGGTGTGGTACGCTTATTGCACGTATATCGTTTCCTAGCGATTCGTTGGCTCGAGTGACAGGTGAGTCGTGCCGATACCGCTGATAAGCTCTCGTCACGCTGGGTCCGGCTAAAAAAAAACAGAGAGAACGGGAGCTCGAGGAACAGCGAGCCCAGCTGCGCGCGCGGGCGAATTTGCAGAGGGCGAGTACGCCCGACAGCTGGCCCTCGTCGCGACAAATCATGTCTATCGGGCGCGACTCACGTATATATATAAAAAGATGGGGAGAGAGGGAGGCCCCAACAACACCCTCCCATGTTAAACTGTCGCGATTGTATTCCGCCGCGTCGACGCCACCGCCGCCGTCATTATTCCGAGACCTTACTCCTGTTCCCTTTTTTGCGCCCAATCTGTCGAGCGCGACTTTTATTTACGAACTCTCGTTACTTTGTTTTCCCCTCCGATGTCGCGGGAATTAGTGAGTAATGACGCTCGAATGCGCGTCGCCAAGGGTATGCTGCAAGCTTCAAGCGTCATAAACGTCATTTTCACCATATACTCCTGTTGCTGCAGATGAATTCGCGGCAGGTGCGAGAGAGATGGCAATTGTTCGACGATTTCAATTACCAAACATGAAGATTGATTTTATCTTCCTTTGTCCAAGTATAATGTGCAAGGCGCATTGCATAATTTGACACATACACTACGATATTGAGTTTACGCATACGCACTAATCCACTCATGCTCAAATGTCACGACATGATTCCTATAACCAATTCTTCATGTAGTCTTTAATTGATATTATCTTGCAACGACTAGAAGAGAATCAAATATAATCGTTCAAATAAGGTACCTGTACCCAATATGCGCCACCTAAGTGAGAAAGGTCACTACGCCGCTTCAAATGAATATTTTCTAACATAATTGGTGTCAAATGAAAGGTCTACTCAATACCTACAGAATGAGCTAAGTTTTTTTTTTGATTTGAACAGTTCTACGCTAAGATACCGCGGTTTAAAAAAAAAAAAAATTTTCGGGAAAAAATTTTTAGTGTACCCAATATGGCGCCACCCTGAAAATACTTCTTTTTATCCAATTTGAAGCATGAAGCATGTCTGAATGGATAAAATACAAACAAAAAATTATATTTCTGATATAATTTTATTGGAAAATACATTTTGTCTTTGATTAAACCATAGTAAATAGATTATATGAACTTCTAACAACCTAAATCAAATCAAGTTTTCAGTTAAAATTCATGAAAAACCGTTGTTTTTGAATTAACAAAAATTAACTTATGCAACATCTAATTCCAATATTAATCTCTCAAATTGATGGACATTCTTATTTGTGTAATTTTAAATATAATTGAGATGTTCTCACTGAAATGGAAGAGTTCAATTTAAAAAATGTCCGAGCCTACTTGGGGCTAGCTATTGTCATGATGGTAGAAAAATTCTGTCTGATGTTTTTTCCTAGTCAGTACTTATAAACGCATAACCTCAACATTTTTCTGGTTATAGGATAGCCAATATCTGCTAAGCGTTTAATTCGACTACATAATTCTTCGTTCTGTACTGTCGTTAACGCATATGGTCGACTCATTTTGCTTTTCTCGGATATGTTTTGTTTGGCATATCGTTGAAATGTTCGACGAGGTATCTTATATATAGTCGAAGCCATCCTCTGCGATATCTCACCTTTTTTTACCTGCTCCAGAGCTTGAACTAAATTCTCTTTCCACCATGTTTGGCGGATATTTACCATCAATGGGTTGATTGTAGCTTCTAAAGCAAGAAAATAGGGGTGGCGCATATTGGGTACATTTGATAAAAATAACGAAGAGCTATTGAAACGATTGATAAAAAGGTCATACAAAGAAAAAAAAAATTGGATGATGTAGATGGGATGTCAAGGAATCGAATGATATGTCGCTCGATTTTTTTGGCCCAGTTTGAGGGTTAAAAAAATTCGCACTTACCTGGGCGAAATTAGATCGAGAATGAAAATTGGCGAAAAAAATGGAGAAAACGAGCTCTAACAAGTTGGTGTAAGGGTTTCCGATCGGTGAAAATGTTTTCTTTCCTCATTATTTAGCATTGCCGACAAGATTCTGTGCCGCGGCGATGCTCTAGACGCGCGTATATATGAAATACGAAGGGTGGCGCATATTGGGTCCTGGCGCATATTGGGTACACCTACCTTATAAATTTTACTAAAGAAACAAAAATGTCCCTGTGGCTAATACAACCACGTCAAGGGCAATAAATTCACTTATTTCTATTACATGAAATGCCTTTGACTAGATTCGTTTGAGATAATCATTTTTTCATGCGACCAATTCAAGTTTTTATTTTATTTGTATGTTGGTAGAAAAGACCTAATATTAGCCTATTTCACAAAACGGTATAATACGAGTTTGGAGAATTATGCGGTATACAGAACAATTTGGAAAATTTGCTGGGGCAAAAAATTGGAGTGTTCGACGTGCTCTACAGGATTATGGTGAAAATTTTGTACCAACACAATTTTTCATACCTGATAATCGCATCGGCGTTCCATCCGGATTATGCTGGTAAAACGACTCTTTTGGGGAATATTGTATGAAGTACGATAGGAAATAGTTGTTTATTTGCATAGTCCGGGAAGCATTGTTAACCTAGTTTTGACGTATGATAATTTATGTTAGGACAAAAACACCACTAGGATCTTGCATAGATAGCATCGAATACTTTGATTCTATGCTTCTACATATTTTTTTTCCATGGATTTGGATGTGGATAGCAGCAGACGCAAGACTTATCTCTCAAAAGAACAATAGCCGGTTACCCTTCTGAAACAGATACAATTGGCAGAAACTTTCTGTACTCCATCATGCCTCAATGGGTATACTACAAGAATCGCGGATGGTACAGATATCCGACCAAGAGGGTTTTACAATACGAGTAAAATGGTCGTGTCACAGAGACGATGTCTCGCTGTTATGTTTTCAATTGCCTGAGTGATAATCAAGGTATTAGACGCTACAATTAACATGGGGGTTAGTGCACATTGAATTGAAATTTTGACAAACTATATCAAAAGTGAATTTTAAAAGGAGCCTTGCCAGTGGCGTTCGAACCCATTCGGTCGATCGCTCCGGAGCCCGCAACCCTCTGGATTGTGTAATAAAAGGTCGGCTCGTGGCTCCGGGTGGGGGGGGCGGCGAGCGAGGCCTTGCGAGGGTCCGTCGGCGCGTGTGCACATGCACGCTGGATTGCTCCCGCGTCGCGAGCGGTGGCGTGGGTGTGCGCGCGTGTGTCGGGCTGCGATAGGGCGATTTTCGCAGCAGCTCCCCGCCGCGCCGGCCAATAAAGTACGCCGCGTTGCCCCCCGCCCCCATTCCCCGTCTCTCTCTCTCCCTCTTGCTCGCTCTCGGGCGATCTATTGAATGCTGCACCTATGGCGCTCGTCCCACCGTCGGCGAGCGAGCGCTACTCGCAAACAGAGCGCAACAATAGCCGGCCCGGTAGCTCCGCTCTTTAATATATGTGTGTATGTATGTATACCGACAATAGAGCCGGCCATTGCCTCACACTATTCGCCGGGACATGAGACTTCAGTATCTTTTTATTAACGCATTGGGGCCGGCGCGTGCGGCGAAATTGAATGTTTGCCGATCTCTCAGTTTCAGATTTTTTCCGAGGAACTCTCGCGATACTGGAGAGATATTTTTGGATTCCATATCTCCAGTTTGGTGGAAGTAGGTCGTTGTATTATACTTTTGCTCGTTCACGTTACGTTGCGTGAGAAGATAAAATTCAATACTGCTTCAGCAACGAAATGAACAAACACATGTATGGTTCATCGAGTTGGACATTCGGTATCTCACTATTCAAATTTCCAAGAGAGTATTGAATGTGCGAAATTACGAATTTACATTCGACGCGGTGCCATCCGTACGATGGAAAATAATTATATACATTTTTTTGTCGAAGATAAAAGCGAAATAAAAACGATTAAAATACTTGGAAGAACTGTGATATATGTCGCGGCTCGTTCGATCCGAGCAGCTCGACTTGACCGGGGAAAAAGAGTCACACACACACAGACACACACACAAGTGGCGGTGGACACTTTTTCTTACTATAATAAATCGGAGCACTTGTACGACGCGGCATCTTTGCTTCCGATTGAATTACGATGTTTACAAATTCAATTAAAAAGCACATCTCGACACGCACTTAGGATGAGAGATACACTCGTTTCAACATCAATCCATCGGATCGCTAGGGTGTCATAACAAAACTATAATTAACCGATGCGCTGCAGCTTAGGTACTTATGTATTGCTGCTGCGGCCGCTGCTGGCGCGCCGCACTGAAATACTTCTTCGGCCTAGCTCATGAACTCTAGCTCGTAGATTCTCGATTCACCGCTTCGCGCTCGAATCGATCCGCAGTGCGTGGATTGTAATTATTTCGGTATTGCAAATTCCACGACGAAAAGTGCAAAATCAAATGTTTGAATTGATGCGCGCACAATAAATTTGTCAAATTAATATTGGTTCCGCGCGTGCGCGGCCGTCAACGAATGGCAAATCAAACAATTCAACTCATATACAGAAGTTTCAATGCCTTTACTGACGCAATTCAAATTAATGACTCGAATCAGCATAGACCATTTTTGATTTTACGAAATTCGCCACTTGTAGCTTCGATAATTTTATAATTTTTTCAACACTCTGTATCATCGAAAATATCGTTTACAATATATTATTAATCACTGTAGCAATGGGCATCGCGCGCGCATGTACCGAGAACGATAAAAAGTCCCGCAAACAAACCGAGCGCGAAGAGTCAAGAATGGAAAATTCGTCAAGGAGATACGCTTATTTCACGTCGGCGGGGAGAATTGCCTCGGAGCGATACGCACAGCGAGTAGGCGCTGCTCGTCGTGGACGTTTCTCATTTCGCCCGCTGCCCCACCCCCACGAATTAATCAGCGAATCATCGAGGCTGTTAGCGGGCACGCGCGCGTCTCGCCGCGCGGCACTTGACGCATTGTCAAGGGCCCGTGTCGTCGGCGTCGTTCGTATCTCGGCGGGTGACGCCCCTGGCGCGCGAGCGCGATGCAACAGATGTCTCGCGGCTCGTTGTTTTCTTCTTTTCTTTTTCTCTCCCTTTCCTCTGCCGAAGTGCGCGAAAAACAAAGGCTCAAAATCGCCGTTCGCCGGGCAGCTTCGAACTCGGACGCGCCGACGGACGGCGCAGCTGCGCGCATAATGTGACGAGCGACGCTTCCGCCTCCGACTCGCGCGGGGAAAAAACCCCAGAGTGGCCGCGGATTGTCTCTCGTGAATATGTGTGTGTGTGTGTACGTGCAGAGGCGGAAACGCCGCGTCCTTACACGCGTCGACTCGCGGCCGTCGGATCTTTATATGGGTGAAAAATTTCGTTCGCGCGCGAGCGAGCGTGAGCCGCGCTAATTAATTCACCGGCAAAAACGTGACGACACGTCGCGCTCTAGTTTCGCGAACACCTTGCGCTGCGCCGGAGAGAAAAAAAATGCGCCGCTCTCTGACACTTTGAATTTCGGCGGTGGACGTTGCCGATGATGAATTATTCATCCGCGTACACCGCGTGCCGGTGGTTTTTTTGTCATGCGTTCGCATTTATTCTTCCAATGATTTCATTGAATTTAAGTACAGCGTTAAAACGATCATCGAGAGTTCATATATACGCATCAGCGCACCCTCCGATTGCATGAGCATTTTATTTGGAATTGTTAACTCAACCGTTTGTATTTCGATGATTTCGTTTCTGATTGATGATGTAATAAGTATGTGATTTAGCCTCGCATTTCATAATGAAATCTACGAACTAATAATACACGAGGATGAACCTTTAAATGTAACAAGCTAAAAGAGTTTTTTCGTTTATTCTTACTAGTAATACAATATGAGTAGATTTCCCATACGATTATTCCACAAGCCTGAGAAACTACAAGAATTTTATCTCGAAAAACATATGTTCATCCAATGGATACATTGTAAAAACTTCAGATCAAAATGTAGCGTAAAATAATTCAACTGACCGTACATCCGACGGGCGATACATACTAAGCATATTTCAGTATCACGGTATCCAATCCAACCATTATAAAATCTTTCCCCTTCGTCTCGTGGATAATTTTCTAATTGGATACGCGTATTTACTTCTTTATTTGAAAATTGTTCTGCACAATTCACAAAATATTTCAACCAAGTTCTCTATACAAGAGTAGCTCAGTAGTAAGTGTAATGCGATATAACGTCAAAGCGCAATAATACAATATTGTAAATGTAAAAACCGCTGCCAAGTGCCTTAGCAGTATGCTTTCTCAAAGAGGCAACATTACCCACAAACGCATCCCAAACCTGTATTTTCACCATTCCACTAGCGTAGATACTATCATTTATTTTTCAAAAATTACAAAAATATTATTTAATCAGTTCAATTCGTATCTTTGTGACTGTGTAAAGTGTCGTTCTTTTTCAATTGACCAAACTTTGTCGCGACTGTTGATGTCTGCCCGGGCTCTCTTATTATTTGATCAAATGCAACAAAGCAAACGGTTCTAGGTTCTACACGATGCGAGACATTTAGACCTGCTTAATTTTTCGATCAATTCATCTTGTGACTGTCATACGGTTTAATGGTGGTTAAAATCGATCCGTCCTGCCCTTAAGTCCGTATTTAGCAAACTCGAAGACTCATTTTGATCATTTTCGACGGCTGAGGTTGGAAATGATCAATTCAAAATCTATTTTGATCATTTTCGACGGCAAAAGACACCAAATTTTTCCAATTTTCTCTATAGCACGTTGAAAATACTGGAAACGAAACTTACATGAATTTTTCTTTCCCTTAGCAACGGTTGCTAGGGCGGTAAACAACGGTTGCTAAGGAGCTAATTGGGAAGATTTTGTGTCCTTTGCCGTCGAAAATGATGGAAATGGGTCATAAATTAATGATTTCCAACCTTCGTAACTGTTGCTAGGGAGGTAAACAACCGTTGCTATGGAGCAAATACAACAATTCAGTGTCCTTGGCCATCGAGTGTGACTTATAACTGATTTTCCGGCTTGCCCCAATGAGCACTCATAAGGATTGTGAGAAAACACGTTAGGAACGGTTGCTAGGGAAATAACCAACGGATTTTTGCTGAAAATTTAACTCGGACTAGATCTTGTCACAACTAACCGGTGTGCAAAATTTCAAGACGATCGGACCATTCCTTCGAGAGTTATCGTGGACGAAAAAAAAACGGGACGCACACACACACACACACACACACACACACACACACACACACACACACACACACACACACACACATACATACATACAGACACTTTTGGATTTCCATGTTTTTCGACCCGTAGATCACGAAAATCGAGGTCCCGAGGTCTGATTCGGTGGGTCGATTTTTGCCCCATTACAAAGCTTTCTCTTTCAGAAAGCAAAAACCAATTTTCTTCCTCAAGTTGATCAATTAACCAACGACTTAGAATTAGGCATAAATTTCAAAGAATTAATGAGTTTACGCAGCAGTAATATAAAAAAACCCAAACTGTTAGAAATAAGTTCAAATTCAAGGTATGCACTTTTTATTTGTAAGCTTCTAAAATAACAAATTGAGTATATCAAATTGCAATTTCCATCATACAATTTGGCTTTATGAATTGACTCACTCAATTCAATCAATATCTACGTGATTTAGGTTGAGGTAGAATGTATGAATATACCTATCAAAAGTTCTGGGATCATCCAGACGAATCGAAGCAATTTGTTTGATTGTCATTGCGTATGAAGCCTTCATTCTATCATATTTTAAGCTCTAGCCTCCATAATTTGAATACACGCATCTAGAAATTGAGACTTGAAGCTACCACATTTTTTGACGTTCTTTCAACGAGAAATTCAACAACCAACATAAATATAAGAAAATTCCTCGCACATTTCCTATGACTGGCTAATCCACTTCACAGGAAATACAGCTGTTTTAGAAATGGTTGAGTAGTTGAGAAATTTGTTGATTGTTTGCGATTCCCAACAGTATGATGTGACACGATCAGCAAACTATCTACTAGAATATTTCCGGGAGATCAAAGCCTCGTTCAACTCTTCTTTTAACCGTGTCTCGGAAATTCGACTGAAAATCCAACTGGGATGGGGGATCATTGTTACCAAATTATCGTTGGATAGCTACTAATAAGCGGAGAAGCTGACCGACTGGGGTATCGGTAGGTTAGACGTGCCCTCAGTGACTCGTCGGTTCTCGGCGCGAGATATACGGAATAAATGGGGAGCGCGCGCTTGGCGGGGTCGCGCGCACGGGGGAATTGGGTCCGCTGCCCAGGCCGGAGTCGCGGCTCTCGAGCTTGGGCCCCCTCTCCTCGGGGATGCCGGGCATTCCGAGTCCCACGCGTGTCGGAGAGCGGCCGGGGACCAATGCGCGGCGCCCCCGTCGAATGTCGTCGCGGCAGCTCTCGAGCCGGGCTCTTTATCGTGCGCGCCTCGATGTTCCTTCTTAAAGGACCGTGCGAATGGGACTTCCGGACGCGCGCGCGAGAGCTCGCTTAGCCGCAAGGCCCACAAGGACGACTTCTGCGAGCGAATTTCTCCTGCTGCTGCTGCTGCTGCCGTCGCCGCCGCCGCCGCGAGCTGAGCTCGCTTGTCCACGCCGCATTTTTCTCTCCTCCTCCCCCTTTATTTCTCCTTCTCTCTCTCTCTCTCTCTCTCGACCGTTTGGCTGCTGCTGCTACTGCTGCTTTTTTGCTCGTTCGGGCTTTTTATTTTGATGCTGCGGACTTTGGTTTTCTCCCTTTTTATTTCGGGGTCTGAGAAAAAGAGAGAGAGAGAGAGAAAGTTGAGAGTTGTCGAGTGCTTTGTTTCGGCGACGCAGACTCTATTTTGGTGCAGTAGTCGCTGTTATTGATTGAAGGATCCGCCATTGCTGCGTGCAGCGATCTTGTGAAAAACTCGTATGGGCCGAACGATTCGTCATTGATTCCCTCTCATACAAAACAGAAAACTATGCATAGTAACCATGTGGTTGTTGAAATTGATTCCAATTTCGTTGTACCATCGAGTTCGATATGCATTAGAATCTGAATACTTGGTGTGATCACACCATTTGAAATCTTTCGAAATTGAACTTGACATTCGCATCAGTCACTGCGGTACTTCTCACCCAATTATTTTCAGGACGATCAACCGGTAATCACGCCCGAGTGCTTCTCTATGAAATATCGACATGAGAAACGTTGAAGTGGAATAGGCGTATTAGCCGCAGTAGGCAACCGGCTGACGATGGATTTTCTCGCGAGATTCGAGCATTGCAAAAGCCTCTCGGGAGAATGGACGTGACGCGACGCTCGCGGGACACTTTTCCGACGCTGGCGCGTGCAGAGAAAGGAGCTTGGGCTCGCGCGAGCGCGAACCTGCAGGTGCGCGGCTCGTTTTTACGCGGACCCGCGCTTGAGAAATTGAGTTTAAACATCGCGTCCGATGAGAATCCGTGTCGGCCGAGCCGGCGAATGAAAAAAAAAGCAAATTGATTTGATAGCCACGCTGGCCGCGCGGTATTCGCCGCTATGGAAAAACGCGCGTAATTGGACATTTCTCGAGTGTTTGAAGTATTTATTACGGCACGAGCCGGGCCGCGGCGCATTTTTCCACCAGTACATGCATCTCCAGCGGTTGGCCTATATATCACCGGGCTTGCGCGCGAGCGTCGAGAGGCTCTTCGACACGCCGGACAAGCTCTCGCGCCCATCGTTTCTTTTCGGCGATGAGTTCGACTCGACGATGCCCGCGACATTCCGCGGTTTGAATGGCGCGTGGGAGCGAAATTTTCCACTGGACTACGAGCCCAAGGATTTGCTCGCGTCTCGCCCAACTCGGCCTCTATCCACTTGGCGGAGTGGGGCGAGAGGCTCACGCGTGCGCGAGCAAGGGGTAGTATGTGCGCGTGCGGGTGTTGATTAGAAGGAGCGAGCGTGCACATTATACATGCCGCGGCGCGTCTCGAGTTTGTCCCGACTCCACTCTTGGTTTGGACTCGACAATGGCGCGGGGAGGGCTCGGCTGAGCGCGCACATGCTCATTAAGCCCCGCCGACGTGTGGGGCGGTGGGCCCTCATAACCGCGCGCGCGCGTCTTAGCCAACTCCTTCGGACTAATCCTCGATCTTGCATTAAGTGAGCTAATGTAGAGGAGCCGCGGCTGTAGGGCTTTTAACGCCTCTAAATCCGATGCGGTGCGTTATAAATGAGCCGGGCTTCCGCTTTCTCTGTCGCGCGCGCGCGCCCGCACGTCGGATTCCGAAGCGCGGAAAAGGCGAAAGCTCTCGCGGCGCGCACCACGAATTCCGAGCTTTGATCTATTTCGACGCTGCGCCCGCCCTGTGTAGCTCGGATTATTTTTAAAGGGCTCCGAGTATAAACAATGGATTTGGGTAGCGCCCGCGCGAGCCAGCCAAGGATGCGCGAGCGCCCGATGGATTCCTCGAGACGCGGAGACATCGCCGCTCTCCTCGCCCCGACGCGGCTGGCTACAGCTCTTATTTTCTTCGCTTTATACTCCCGTGAATTTCCCGTTTCCACCGGTCGGCGGATAGTCTTGTGGCTGCGAAAAAATTACTTTGTCATTCGGGTCATCTATGATATTCCAAGTTACTAAGTATATTTCTGTAGTAGTAGAAAATTTGTCACTTGTAATGAAGATATGACTCGTAGAGCTAGACGGATACGAGTAGCTGATTATTTTGCGCATAAAGATGAAACACTATTTGGTATTCTATCGGTGGAACGTCATTCGCGGGTTCTCGTTGGAACTGCCGTATATACTATCAATCTTGGGGATCACACGATGATCGATATATGTATAGGAGCGACGGGGGCCGGCGGATGCCTTACACGAATCACGTACAACACGAAAAACTCGCGGAGCGATGAAGAATGTGCCGCGCGCGGCGAAATATTCTCGCTCGCGTGTGCGAGCTGCGGCCAATACCAATCGTTCAACGGAGCGCAATAGAAACATTCGGCGCCAGAATTCCATCCGATCAAAACACACGCGCGCGCGCGAGCTCTCACAGCATCTCATTACGCGCGCTAACTCGTTTCCTAACGCGAATTCTCGCGTCTATCAGGCGCGCGCGGCCGTACCACGTCGGCGAAGAATTTTTACTGGCAAGGCCCAAATCGGCGCGCGCGGCTCTCTCAATTATCGTCGAATTAGCGTCGCTCGCATTTTAAAGATTCTAACGCTCTGTCCCTCTGTCGCTCGGTCCGCCTATCTGCCGGCCGCAAATTTCGTATCCACACGCGCCCCGTCCATGTAAATTTCGCGGATTCCGTGGGCCGACGGCGGCGGCGGTGGCGGCGTCCGTCGTTCGAGCCCTTATTAATGAGCGGACATTCTCGTCAGGAGGAATTCGCGCGGCTCCGCACGAGCTGAACAGATGGCGCGTGAGCCCGGATTAACAGAACGCTGTCGCTGCGCCGCGCGCGACTTGCTATTTTATTTGCAGTCGAGTCGAGCTTTCGCGCGCTTTTAACGGCCGAGCTCCACTACACGAATTGAGTTTGCTCGAGCGCGTGCACGGCTCGGCCGAACGTTATTAGGCTGACGGGTGTATTCTTCAGCCGGTCGTTTTTGCCTTGCACCGCGATTTTTCTCCCGAGACGAGACTCGAGCGCGCGCGCGAGACGGCACTGCTCGGTACATGATTCAACCGTGACTTTTTGCCCCGAGCCATACACTACGTGTCGTCTCGTCGCGCAACGCCAGAGGAACGAACAAAAAAACCCCACGATTATTTCGTGTCAAGCTTGCTTTGCTAATGCGATAGAACACGCGCCGTTCTCGTTTGGGCTCGACCCAACCCAAGCCCAAATTAATAAGAACACAGCGAGACGTATTATTGTGTATATCAACCATAGCTATGCGTGCAGGTGTGCTTCGACCGCTGTATATTTACAATTCAGAATTTTTAGTAAACACTACTCTCGACATTTGTCACGCCCCGTGTGCGAAGAAGACTCTCGGATCATTCGTCACATTCAAGCTCGTAATTCTTTCGGAGCATGTGAATTCATTCAACGACGTATCACTATTCCCCGCGAATTGATTCAAATCAATGAACTGATTTATCCAATAAACTATTTTATAAGCTCTTCATTCAGTGTATTCCATATTTTCATCCTCCTCCCGTGAACGTTCGGTTTTAGTCTCGTTCCCTAGACGTTGCTCGAGCCAGTCGAGAATCAACGCTTTGTCGCGTGAACGTGGCTCGTTCGAATACTTCGGGGGCCGCACATGTTCGGAGATCTCACGGGTCCCACAAACAAATTTCCCAATCCCCGTTCGTTCGAAAAGCTCGCTCGAGAGTCGAAACAAAATTAAGTGGCCATTAAGGAGGATCATGAGTGCCGCAACATTTGTATCCGGGGCCGTAAATTAAATGTGTATATACTATTCACGCGCAGGCCCGGAAAAAGAAGGGGAAAAAGCTCGGGCGCGGCGTAAGATGGATGCTCGGCTGCGCGACCGTTCATCTTCGGAAGAGCATTAGGCCGGGTTATACTGCGCGCGCGGCTCGATACAAGAGGCCCGAAGAAAGTAGCGGTGCGCCGGATATAAACAGCCGGGGCGCCAGCTAATTTTTAAACAAAGCCTTCATAAAGTCGCGGGCCCGCGGCATAATGAATGATTATTACGAAGAAAGAGAGAGATAGGAAGACAGAGAGGGCCGGGGGCGGATCGAAGGGAAAGAAGAGGGTAGGGCTTTGATGTGCTCGAGGGCCAACCAAGCGACAAATTCTTCGATATTCGCGCGATGAAAAGCCTCCTCGCCCCGGCCCTCGACCAAAGCTCTTGGAAGTTTTGCGCGGGCGCGCGGATGCTTTGTGAGAGCCGAGAGACAGAGTTAACGACTCGAGAGCACAACAGCGAGCTGACGAATGAACGCGCTGATGGGTTAGACGACGGGGAGCCGCCAAAGCAAAACCCGACGTTGAATCGAGACGTTGACAATCGCTCGGCAAACTTGTTACGCTAAATCGACGGATAATCGCGTTCCTTATCCGCCATTCATTCTCTGCGGCGCGATTCGTTTGTGCCTCACGACCTTTCAATTTTTTTCCCCTTCCTTCTCAACTATCGAATGCTTCGTCGTGCAATATACAAAATCGTTATAATATTGTTCTTTCGATATATGGTATTAGGATTTGGAATGGCATATGTTTGCTTTAGATTCATTCGCTGAGTAGATTATAGTCAATTAGCGCAAGGTGTCCTCAAGTTACAAAGTTCATTGGCGCGTGAAACTCTCGACTATCGATTCCGGATGTGAGCGGCGACATCGAGCGACGCATTGATAAGAACAAAGAAACCGGAACTCGAGAGTCGTTTTGTATAGAATAACGAAAGCTTCGACGCGATGCTCCAATTTGACTCGGGCGTATCGAGAGTTGCGGTTGACGCGAAAATTACTCGTGGCCTGCGGATCGAGGCATCGGAGGCGGTCTGAAGAACGAGTCGGAAGAAAGCTCGCGCGCATCTGTACAGGCCAGCGCGCGGCGGCTCTCAATAACGTAATGAAGCAGCCGATTGGAGCGTGTCGCTGGCTTTGGCGGCGGCCATCGCGCTTCTTCTTTTCGCCGCCGACGGCTCGGCTCCGCGAGCGAGTCCCGCCGGGATAAGATGTTGGCTTATAACTCGCGCGCGCGACTAGCGGGGAGAGCTCGCGGAGGATGAGGAAGCGGCGGCCGTTAATTGCCGGGGTAATTGCAGCCTCTTTGTTTGTTCAATTACCGCGCGCGCTCGCGTCTAGACACGGCCTGCAGCGAGGCGGGCATTTTTATGAAACGACCCGTTCCCTTTGCGCCGCCGCGGGAAGTATAAATTACGTCGGGCCGCGGCTGCAACGTGTGTATCATAACGTATGGCGCGCCGTGTGTGTATCGAGATATATGTATATATATATATCCCCGGTGTGCTCTCCTTTCGCGGGGCCCGTGCGTGCGTGACGCAACTCACGTCTCTATTAGCGCCGCGTATACCCGCCGCGGCAAGACAATTAATCCGCGCCCGTGCCAACTATTATTCGGCAACTTCGCGCCGTCGGTTCGAGTTTCTTCGATTAATTGAAATTCTTACTCTCTCTCTCGCTTGGTCTTATATACCCTTAGCCCGCCGCCGCCGCCGGGAGAGACGCTCATTTAGCGCGGACCGTCTCCTAATTGATTCCGGATCTGGAGCGCGGCATTTCCGCGAGCGTTTAACTGCGGACCGTTATCCGAATTCAGTCGAGTGGCGGACTCATTGAGTGCCCCGTACTCAACGAGACTCGCGATTTACGGTCTCGAGGAACTTTTATAGAGTTTCCAGCTTGATTTCTCGTTTGTCACCGAGACGACAGTGTTACATGAGCAGAAGGAAAACGAAGTTTGGTCTGATCTCGGTCACTCGACTGTTTCCGGGTATTGTATATGGGCTGTTGTCAACATCGAAATCCTGTCGAGTATTCGACATCCAACTCAACTTGTCGGCTATTTCCTCTTTGTCACACTCTTCACGTAATTCAACAGTCGACCAAAGCTGGAATGATCTCATGATGTAATAGAGCTGAAATGAATTCAAATCGAGCTTTGACTGATTTAAATTATCCAAAACATTGGAAACTCGGCACGAACAGTCACTACACCACGTTGAAGGTGAATTTTCCAACGCTGTTCATGGGGAATGAAAAGTCTACCCAATACCTCCCAAATTAGCCAAGCCACGTACAGTTTCGAATATTCAAAATATTGATGAAATTGTTATGTTTGCGTTTTCTCCTCAATTCGTTATGTTCGTTATTCGGCCATTGAAGAGTCACTGATCGCGCATATATGTATGTTTATCATTAAACCTGCTTCTTTTATTCATATGGATATCTTTGTTCATATCTTCTAAAAACCAACTAAATTACTTTGAATGAATAATATCCAGTCAATGTTTGATAGTAAATATAAACATAAATAACAATGTCCAAAAGTTATCGATTCTATCCTTCGGTATGCTTAATTCTACTGGTTCCATCGACCTCTTCTATAGAGTAATGCGTTTGATTCTAGTTGATTCTCAATAATCAGTCTAGCTTGCACAAGTGTCTCAATCAACTCAATATCAAGACAAAGTCAAGATTTGAAATGATATTTTCCTCGTGTTTCTGATGAACATTTCACTTTACCTGTAGAGACTCTAACACTATCAATAAATTTCTGGGGGTACTGATACCCATCAATAATGCCAGTACAATAAGTATGAAGTGGAATCTTTTTCAGAACTACAACAAAAAGATTATTCTAAATCTTGACTCTTGAAATCGAATGTATTGAGACATTCGTTAAGCTAGATTGATTTTATTGAGAATATACTAGAAACATGTTACTCTGAAAAGACTGATAGAATCTGCTATAAGCTTATTTTTTACGATGAGAAATATTTCAAGAAAAATGAATATTTTATAATCTTAGAATAGAATGTGAGAGTTCAGAAATTCCAACTCAAATGTAATAGATTCATTTTTTTCCACATTCACAAGTTTTCACGATAAATATTGATTTATCCGGGCTTAGTGGACTATTCCAAATTATTGAAAAAGTGAGATTGCAAGAGAAAAAATTCGCTGACCGGAGTTGAGAAGGATGCTGGTTCGAATGCAGTAATAAAAAAACACGTCGAGTCGAGAGCGTTTCCTGCTAAGGCTTAAATGGCATGATAAATTAATTTATTTTGTTTCCACTAAGAATAATTTTTGTAACAAACTTGTTGATGTTTGTATTATTTATCCAAAATTATTTCCTTCTTCCTCGTATACAAATACTGTGTCTTGTAACATACCGCTGTTAGATTTCATACAATAATAATAATAATAATAATTAACAGTATCTGATGCAATATCTGTGATCAGCGTCACAACTAGATAATATAAATCTGTGCGACGAGACAATGAATTTTAATAGCTACTATGATTTGAAAACGTGTAGCGAATTTGAAATGTCAAATGATTAAATAAACATGAATCCAATAATAACTTGTTCGAACATTTCACTGTTTACAAGTTCTGACTTTATGAAAGATCCGGACAGAAGATCCACGTGGAATTCGATGCGCACAATATTTATAGCTATAGCTACGAATGCGAGCAATTGTGATATTACATCAAATCAAATAAGATTAGATAGTCTTTATGCAACCTTGGAGTAGAAACCCATGGTCTATATTAGAGATACTTATGAAATTCGATCATAAGTTAAATCATAAATTCAATTTAGTATTTACGACTTGTACATTATGAGAAAAAGGTTAGGCTCTAAATTACGTTTCAAATGTTCAAAATGTGAACTGTATCTATTTAATAACTTGAAGTGCTATTTTCTAGCATACAGCGAGAAAAATTTGCTATTTTCTAGCATACAGCGAGAAAAATTTGTCTGAGCCTAGGGGTTAGCAACCGTCGCATGAAACCCCATACGCATGGACAGTCCAAAACTGCGTCAAAAGGATGGCGATAGAAATGAGTTTTGCTGAAAAATCGAGTTAATTCGCTCATCTAGATTGGCGAAACACAATTGACGAGTGTCGCACGCGCGCAGGTGCGTGAACAGTTCGCGCGGCGGGTAAGTACCCAACGTGACCGGCCATACGGCCGCAGAGCTTGCGACGCTACGGCGGCCGCGGCATAAACCAGCATCAGATTCGCGCGGCGATCATCTTGCGATAGGACGTCTCGCGTGCGTATACACACGCGCGGCTAACGGCGACACGGCCGAGCGTTCATGTATACGTGTACGCGCGCGTGTGGGAGATCGGGATCGCGGGCCGTTTATGCGCGCCCGTGTATTTAATTTTCGCGCTCGCGGTCGCGCGGCGGCGGCGGCGCGCGACGAACAAGTACAGGCTGCGCCGCGCGCGGGCAAACCTGTTTATCCCCTATATTTAGGCGCTATGGTTTTTGCGAGCGAGCGAGCGAGCGCGAGAGACGCTCCCGAAGGCCTCCTTAATGTGCCTCGACGCGTTCTTATTTATATATATATATACGTCGGTAGCGCGGCGCGCGCTGTCACTATTTTTATGCGCCCGATTTTTCTCTAGCGTTCGGGGAAACGGCTCTTTGTCGAGAGAGAGAGAGAGTGAGAGAGCTTCTATCGCAGCCTCGCCCGTCCGCTTTTTTTCCCCCCCTTCGAGAGCCAAAGTCAAAGCTTCGCCCCGCCGCGGGTTATTTACTGTGCGATCGCGGCGCGCGACCGAGCTTTTTTCCCCCCCGGCGATCCACTCTTTCGGGGATCGCATACTTGAGCCGTGACTCGGCCCGCGGGTGCGATATGCGGCCATCCTCGCCGCGCATATACACTGCTATATATACGTATTCCCCATCGGAACCGCACTCTCGCGTGTCGTTCTCGACAGCATATGTACACGTGTATATATATATATATGTATTATGCATGGTATCTCTCGCGTATTCTCGCAAATTAGCACATTTTGAAATTTCCAATTGTATAGCTCGCGAGCAGTCGTCGTCGGGGCGATTGGATAGTTTTGTCACGTATTTTGATCGAAAAAGTCCCGATCTGCCATCGGGAATTCCACGAACGTGGACAAAAAGCAGAAAGACTAGAATGTAAAATGATGCGGAATGTATTATAGGTAAACACTCTATAATGCGCTCGATAAATATGTAAGTTTAAAAACACAAACCCGATTACACGGGAGTAAATCAACTTGATTTCCATTTATTCACTGTTTCCATCGAAAAAACATGCGCGCGAGTATTCTCGCGCTGGCATACACTCGCTATTCGAATTATATTGTTTTTATTCGAGTGTCCAGTGTGAGCCCGCAGATTTTCGCAAAGCCCACGTGGAGAATAGAAAAGTCAATTTCATCAATCTTCGCTTGTCCGTGCGTATCTCCCAGCACACTCGTGCGTATATAGTTTCAACAGTGTAGATCCGACCTCGAGAATATGACATTCGGAACAAATGTCAAATGACTGGTTAGATGCTCGTAGTATATTATGAACACATTTTGCGATTAGCATCTTCGATTTGTGCCGAATCACCGGTTGAAATAAAGAAAAGTCAGCGCTGCAAGGCCCCGGCGCACAGATTCGGAGATAAAAACGCGTGGCCGGGCGCCGTATCGGTGCGTATAGCGGCTCGTGCGCGGGCCATCCACGAGCTCAGCCATAAATTGCGAAATTGAACATGTCGTCTCGACACGTGCGTATACATATGTACGTAAGTTTGGCGGGTTCACGCGCTCCTCGCGAGAAAAGAAAATCCACCGCGTGTATGGTACAGAATCAATAAACCGCGTTATGTATGTATATATACGTTGAAAGATAGAGAAAGAGAGAATGAGGAGGAGGAGCAGCAGCAACAGCAGCAGCGCCAATGACTCAAGGGTTGACTGGGAGGTTTTCGATTCGTCACTGTCAGCCGGCGCAATGTCACGAGCGCCGGAGATGAGACAGAAGATTATGAGAGTGAATAATGATCCGCGAAAAGCGTCGGCATTCCAAGCGCCGGACGCCACTCTCTCTTTCTCTTTCCCTCTCTCTACATTTCTCGACTATAAAGTATGGGCGCGACTCCCGTGGAAATGCTCGAAAATCGAGAAACTCGCGATGGTAACCGTTCGGCGACTCGTAATCCGAGTCATTACTTCGGTCAGATTTATTCACTGACCCGACTATTCCTTCGTTATCGTGTCAAAATGAATTCTCCGAATAACACGCTGAATATTAATTATGCTCGACATTAATTGCCTCGGATTGTTAGTAAAATACTTTTTTTTCCGTGTTAGCATAATTTGTCAGGTGGCGTTACGTTCTCTTATCTGAGGTGATTACACCTAATGTGATACTACATCTAATTTGGCATGCTTCTTAGATTTCGTATTTCCGGTGCTCTCTAGGCATCAGTGCTGGTTGGAGCTATTAAAAGAAAATTGTTTGCAGCTCCACCGGTCATTTAGCGCTTGAATTCACTCCCTTACAGTTGGGTTGGATTTGTACTACCTGGTTTTTTCCATCTTTGCTTATTACTCTCAAAATGAGACAAGCCGCATTTTATTTGGACTTTCCTACGCTGAGATATAGCACTTCAAAAAAGATCAGGAAAAAAATCCAAGTGTATCCAATATCGGCTCACCCAGACAATACCTTTTTTATCCGGTCTGAAGCTTGAATCATGACAAAAATTTTGTTTCTGATTAAATAATATTACATAGACTATGTGAACATTCAACAACATAAATCATTTCAAGTTTTCAGATAAAATTCATGAATAAATGTTATCTTTTGATTAAAAAAATTAACTTATTCAACATTCATTTCCAATTATAATATCTCGAATGAATGAGCATTCTTTTCAGTATAATTTCAAATGAAATTGTACAATTTTATCTTCTCAAATCGAGTATCGAATTTCATTTTATAGAAAGAATGTCATGCCCTATTTCGGACTCGCTACTGTTTTTATGTAAAAAAAATGTTGTCTTATACTTTTTCTATGCCATACGTATAACCACGTAACCTCAATTTTTTTTGTGATAGAATAACCAATTCGTGTTAGTCGTTCAACTCTACCATTTAATTCTTCATTCTGTTCTGCCGTTAAAGCATATTCTCGACCCATGTCCCTTTTTTCGGGTATGTTCTTCCATAAGAATTGCAACGATATGTCGATACTTATCATTGCAAGGTTCGTCGGAGTATCTTAAGTATACTGGAAGATTTCCTCTGAGATATCTCACCTTTCTTGATTTGCTCCAGAGACTGGATTAAATCTTTCTCTCACCTTGTTTGACGAATCCTTATCGTCAATGCACTGACTGTAACAGGTAGAACAACAAAATAGTCATCAGATTTGTGAGATCGAAAGGTGGCCCTTATTGGGTACACTTGACAAAAAAATGTATGATGTTAAAACAATGAATAAGAAGGATGTATGATTTTTTTGGCCCAGTCTGACGATAAGAGCATTGAAAAATTTGTAGTAACCTGAACGAATCGAGATGTGAAAATCAAAATTGTTGAAAAATAGAGAAAATGAGATCTAACAGAGGCTGTAATAAGTGATTAAGAAAAGTAGCTACATTGGCTGCACGAGTAGCCATTGTGCCCGATCCGAGTAGCTATGGTTATTTGACATTTTAAATGGGTTAAAATGAGTCAGGGGTAGTTGTAGCGATGGTTTCTGACAGAAGTGTCTCGAGCTATCCCTTAAGATGCCTTTACCTTATTCACATACCCTTTTGGCTCTTCTCGATCACTCGATAAATTTGAATATGAACCCACGTGCGCGAGCTTGATAAAAAATCCGATTACTCGTCCATAACATTGTGACGCTTGTCGATGAATCTGTATCTCAAATTAGAATAATTACATACCACGCGCCGTCGTCACTGCGAACAAGAGTAAATAGTTGTGCAGGCGCGAGACATGAAGCACGCGCGCGCGCGCGTACACTCGGGCTCTGAAAAACGACCTCAAACATCAGGCGCGGCGAGTAAGAATGGCCGGGCGAACAGCGGCGGCGTAAGCTGATCTCACCTCGGCGCGGTGCTCGCGCGTCACTTTTGCAACCTATAGCGCCTCTCCCTCGGCCTATAAAACGATAAATCTCTCATTGCAATCGGTAAATCTCGCATCGCACGAAGAACACAAGGGGGCGAAAAAGGGCGAAAAAGGGCGAAAAACGAAAGGGGCACGCGCGCTCCACTCCGCGGAGAGAGCCGCGAAGCTGCAGAGGAAGAAAAAGATAGAGCCGCGCGCCAAGGCAGCGCTGCAAAATTAAAGTTTAAATTAATTTGCGCGTAAGAATGTCTCTGTTTCCCCCTCCCGCGGGATAAAAGCGCCTGGGGCTCCGCTGTCTGTTGCTGGCTGCGCGTGTACATCTAGAAAGTATATACTCGGGAATTCTCCGCCGGTGTATATATATACACGCACCATCGCTCATTTGCTACCGTGGCGCATATATTAAAGTGGCTCGTAGACACGGGCTCTCTTGCCGCGCCCGGGTCTTACGGCCGGGCCGCACAGCGCGAATTCTCCTCTTCTCCTCCCCCCTCCCCTCCTGCCTCGAATCAGCCGTCGATGCCAGCAAGCAGGATATTACTCGAGATACATTCGTCTGTACATTCGGACCTGCAAGTGCTGCTACACCTGCGCACAGCTCGAGCCACGAGACAACGAATCGGGAGTGTTATTCGAATAACACTAACGAAGGTCATTCGATTTGAAAAGGAAACTCCCACTACATGCGTTTCGATTTAATCCACTTGATTTGAAGTTCGTATAGATCTCGTCAATAGCTCGCTACATTGGCCAGTATATTGTCACGGATGATCGAAAATATATGCAATATGAGTTTAAAAACAAAAGTCTGCTTGACTTTCTTTTTGATCCTAGACGAATCCGTTTTGCAGGAGAAAAAGATGTCGTTGTATAGCATCATACTGATTGTCAACTACATTTGCATTTTTTGAGCTTATAAAGAAGATAATTTGATTACCAATGCTAAATAAACACATAACTCATCAATTTGAACATTAATGACAATTGCAATTTTGAACTTTTGTAATTTCAAAAGAGCGAGAAATCATGTTGAAATCGATTTGGAATCGCGTGCCTAAAATACTCGACACATTTGTGTGATCAATACAAAATCGTTACCCGTATGATTATAGTAGTGCCAACCTTGGCCTATGGAACTGGAAAAGTTCCCTCGACGAATTCTGAGAATGACATTATTCAAGCAATAACATACGTAAAGTTTCGGATTGATAGAGCAGTTAAGGTGACTGAACGGAGCGGTGATAATAAGTAATTCTATCATTGAGTAATATGAACATGTGTTGCGACAATTCCCCATTACTGAATCGTTCAAATTCACGCAAGCTGAAAATCTTATTTCACGCAGATTGTTGATATCGCACAAGGATCGGAATGTATAGTATTTCCTAACGAGTTGCGGGGAACCTGTCTTTTTCGAGATATTTTTTAGGAAAAAAACACTACTCACTTTTGAAGCCTATTGAGAAGAATTCATTCGGGATTAGAACGTAATACATATCAGACTTTGATATGTATCTTTCTCGACTGACCACCACAATAGTATTCTATTTCCGACATTTGCAGTTGACGAAATCACATTTAATCTACGGGGCATTCTGAGTCACTTCACGCAGTGATCGGTCTGACATCCTCCGATTTGCTTTTCATTTTTTTGTCCGCTTTTTCAGGTATAATTTGGAACTTGAACTTTTTAAAAATTTTCAACTCTCATATTAATCTATAAAGTTGATCTTTATGTAGTAAAAAACCAACTTCGCCACTCTATAACTTGACGAATTTATTTATGGAATCAGGAATCCAAGGAAGTGTACCAGAAAAATATCAGAGTAGGCCAAACTCAACTTTTATTTTATTATTTTTTTAAAAAAACTTTTTGATAGAAAAGAATTAAAAATAAAACATATTTTGGTAAAGTTTAGTTTTTTTTTGGATAACTTGAGTATGACATGTTAAAATGTTCAATGGAAACTGAATATTATGGACATTTTTTTTACGAAGATGTTTTTATTTTTATTTTTTTTTATATCGAATGAGGATGTAAAAAAGTAATTCTTCTCAATTCCATACATTTTTTGTAATTTTCAGATTAAATGATAAAATGTAAGTCGAGTTTGGCCCACTCGGAAATTTAGACTAGTATGATTTCTTGGTCCACTAATTCTATCCAAAAAAAAATTTAAGCAAATCGGAAGAGGTAGGCCGATCACTGCATGAAATAAGTCAGAATATCTCATATATATGTACATTTAGCTTGCACAAGTGTAAGCTAGAGTCTTGTCAAAGTCAAGACAAAAATAAAAAGAAATGATTATTTTTAAAATCTGGACTTAGTCTTGATATCAAGTGTTTTGAGACACTTGTGCAAGCTAGATTGATCATTGAGAATGAACTAGAAACATATTACTCTAGAAAGGCCGATAGAATCAGTAGAATTCATCATACCGAAGGGATGGAATCGACAACCTTAAAATATTGTTATTTATGTTTTTATTGCCTATCAACATTAATTGGATATTAACGATTCGAATCAGTATTGTTGGTTTCCAGAAGATATATGAACGATGATATTCATTAAACATACATGAAATCAAAAATAAATACGTCGCTTCTGATCGGTCATCGGATATTTATAACTCATCTGCGTCCATCTGATGCAGTCCTAAAAATAGCTCTCTCATCCGTTTGACAATGTACATTAGACTCCACGAAACCTCGAGAAAATATGTCATACAGAACATATTGTGCGACTTTTCATTTCCTGTACTCCGGGAAGAGGAGAGTTTCGTCCTCGCGAAAAAAAAAAATCGAAAGATGGAAAAAGCCAAGGCTCGAGTGAGAGTGGGGGGTTGGGCGGTGGGGGGAGGGAGGGAGAGAGGACAGGGAGCGCGGCAATATGAAAGAAAACGCTTTTCCTGCATCCGCTTTAACTGGCGCAAGCGCAGGTATGCGAGGTCGTACGCGCTGCTCGGCGCAGGAGAAGGACCGTTCGCGCGTCATCGCGTGCATGTACATAGGGTCGGATACAGCCGCGTGGCAATTAATCGCAACCGATATATGTTTCTTCTCGTTTCGCTCGTGCGTAATACCCAACTTTTTTGCCGCTACATCTAATTAACCAGTCGCCGTTGGGTGATCTCGTTCGAGCGAGTCTTACGTATATGGGAAACCTCAAATTGTCGCTCGCATTATTAACGTCGTTTTGAACGGTAATTCAATCGCGACGATCCGTTTGTTGATGACCGCTCGACGGGGTCGTGTGATAGCCAACGAACGAACGCGGCCGATATCACGGCTCTGTCATCGAATGTGCCGCGAATATAATGGCCACGCCATGATCGACGAATCAATCTCTCGGTCAATAAAACAGTTCGAGCAGTATCTAAAAATACGAATTGAGATGTCGCGTGTATAGCTTCTCTCGAGTTGGGTCGCGATCGATAAGCGCGTTCCAAAATAATTTATCGCGCGCGCGCGACAGGTGTGAAATTAATCGAACGAACTGGGCCACGTTCGCGGGTGGTTGACAAAACACGCGTATTCTCTGATCAAACAGGGGGCCAGCGCGTTTGTACCAGCGGGAAAGCCGAGGTTTCCCCCGGAGGCGCAGCGTCGGCTGGAATCCCGGAGGCGTCTCGCTCGCTGGAATTGACAAAGAGCCGCGTCTCAGCCCCGTCAAGGCACGCGCGCGCGAGCGACAACTGATGCTCTCGCGTCTTACAAGCAGCCATTTGCTCCCGGCTGCGATGCTATTTATCAGGCAGCTTTTGATTGAGCGATTGCCTTCTTTTTTTTCTTTTACCTTCATACACGCGCGCACGCGCTCACGAATCGCTCGCGGTACACGCGTACACACTTGGGAGACAATTTACATTTGAATAATCAATTGAAGCGAGTTGAACGACATGTAATTGCATTATTATGTAGATTTGCCAAGCGCCTAGAATGATCAAGTAGTTTCCGATACGTGTGGCGCCTCGAAGATATCGACTACTTGTTTGCAAGAAATTTCACGAGTACTTTGGAAGTCTCGAGATAAAATTCGTAAAATCCCATTATTCCGAAAGTCAGATAACGATGGAATCGATCATTCGCCCGAGGTGCTAAACACTCCTGGGATACAGGGCAAGACGTGACACGTATCTTACCCAGGATACCCGGGTCAAGTTGAGCCTTGAGCGTCCGAAAAAATGTGATTTTCCTCGGTCAGCTCTGACAGGCAAGCAGACAAGAGCGATCCGCTCCGCGATAGAGGTCCGTACCAAATTATACTTCCAATGATGATGGATGGATGTTTACGAGAGCTCTCTATTCGAGGATTTCGATTCAAACGCCGCGGATGCTTCGTCATTCTAGTGTGCCGGAGCTCTGGTTGAGGCATTTCACCGCGCATACGAGCAATCATTGTCGAGCTCGCGCGCGAATTCGCATTTCGCGGCATCGACGAGAAAATCAAAAAGCAGACGAGCGCAGGGAAGCCGGCGAGTATGAAGAAGTTGAGACAGCTATATGCGATCTCGAGAAGCATCGGAGCAAATTGAAATCGATTCGCGATCTCGTGGCAAAGGACGCGCGAGCTGGCGCAAGAGAAGGAGAACCCGATGGTCGCACGCACGTCCACGTCAAAACGTCGAGCTCGGCCAATATTAATATATCACGGCTCGTCCTTAACGAGACGCCCGCTCGCGCACTGTCACCACTCGGCAATATATGTATAAATGTATCTATGCTGGCATTGAAAACGTGGCGGCGGCGGCAGCGGCTTCCCTGCTCCTTCTAAATTATGTAACGAGTCCCCGAGGTAGATATATACGTATACGATATATATCGGTGAGTAGCATCTCGTCCTCGGCTTCGCCGATACAATCGAGGGCAATGCAATGCCATCGATTTTACGGAGGAAGGAACGATCGAAAAAAAAAACGAGAACCGACTGCAGAAGAAAAAGAGAAGCGAGAGAGAGAGGGAGACGCTGCGCCCGAGTGGATACCGATCGCCGCGAGTCACTCGATGTTTTATCGATATGTAATGATGCGCGCCGCTCATATGTGAGCTGTCGCATAACACGTGTCCCCCGATTACATTGGGCCTACACGAGCTGTCGCGCTCCGGCTGTTCCATATTTGAATACGCGCGAGAAAGAGAGAGAGGGAGGAAAGAGAAAAGAGAAAGAAAAAAGAAGATAAAGAGCGGGAGAGAGAGAGAGAGAAAGAGCAGTTTTCGCGCGCCCCTCTGGAATTTCGTCTGGAACAGCCCGAGAGGAATTTCTATGGGCTCACTGAGAATTAATAAGGAATGGCGATTATCGCTCGATTCCCAGCCTTTCCACACCTGGTCCAACATTGACTTGTCATCATTATACACTGGCTCGTTAGCCGCGGCGAGACGAAACGTGACCTTTTACGAATCCAAATCTTTTGCTCTCATTTACTGCAACTGCGCTCTGACTGACATATCGAACATATCGACGTGTCTTACGAAGAAAGACACATCTCAAACTGTCCGCGAAGAAAGACACATCTCAATTTGTCCGCGAAGAAAGACACAACTCGCAATCTAGCCGCGAAGAAAGACACAACTCGCGTCTGCCCGCAAAAAGGATACATGGCGCACATCCCACAATTTTCCGACGTAAAAAATATATGGAATGAAAGCTTAGAATGAGTAGGTTATACTTGACAAAAAAAAAACAAGGCTTTTCTACAGTTTAAACTCTTTTTTCGTTAATATTCGCGGGAGAATAATTCCGACATTTGTCTTTCTTCGTGGCTAGATTGCGAGTTGTGTCTTTCTTCGCGGACAGATTCGGATATGTCTCTTTCTTCGCGGACAGATTCAGTTATGTGTCTTTCTTCGTAAGACACGTCGATATACAGTTGCATCTAACAAGGGGAGAGCCACCCGCCGAGCGTGCAATCACCATGAAATATTGGAAACCGAATTATAGAACGGAGTTGCTGCAGATACATATATATGACCTATTCGGGTACCTCGTACAAAGTTTCAACGCAGTTGGTAACCCGTAGCTCCCTCGTTATAGTGGAAACGTACAAGGCAAAGTAGTTTGACGGAAGATTTTTCTCATGTACGCGCCTTATGAAAATTACATTCGATGATGCGCGAAAACTAACAACATAGCCACTGTGAGCGTTGAATAATTGAAACAATAAACAATAGGTCCACGGGAGTCAATGGACAACTTGCGCGTTACGTAAGTGTGTGGTGAGGACAGCCGCGCGCTGACGCTCATAAATATATCGGGGCCCGGGCCAAATGAAGTGTGAGTTGGGCACGCGCGAAAGAATCCGAAATCGGAACACGCCGGAGATATGCACATGCAATGCAAATGAGGCGGGCTCAGGTCTCGTATTCATGAAGTGCTCGGCCGTTCCTCTGCTGCAGCAGCAGAAGCAGCGTGGACCGCGTGTGAACAACTGCGTGCGCGCGCGAGCGAGCGGCCCTGAAAAAGTGCGCGCGCTACGCTAATTGATTTAGATGGCCCCCTTATACTCGGAGACGCGCGCATATTTTCCCGCCCCGACACGACCTATTGTTATTGGTTAATTAGATTTATCGGCAGCCCCTGCATTGTTCGCGCTTAAGTGAAACGTTATTTCGAACGCGAGCTTGGGTATACACGCTCGCGAACCCGCTGCCACTGGAATGCGCCCGCGTATGTACGTGCAGTATATATACGCAAGATATCGCCAGTTGCAACAGCTGATCTGGAGCAGCTTCGAGATCCGCGGGCGCGGTCCAGTTTCACCCTCGACTTGGTCAATAACAATCAGCTGTTAAAGATACCCTTCAAAAAGACGCTTGCCACATGCATCAATATATACAATGTTCCAAATTGTCGGGAGAACTTTTATACTATAGCCTCGAACGATCCAATAGTCTTCGTTCGATATTCTCGCATCCGAGCGCAGTCACTTTGCCCATATTAATTCTGTACCGCGAAGAATCGCGATGTGCGGAGTGTATATTGGATCAATCAATGCGCAAGGATCGTCCGTGCGCTCGCGGTTGATCGATTTGTCGATGTGTCAAGGATCGATCTATCTTTGGGAGGGAATCGCAAGTAATCAACAATCCAGCAGGCGTACTCGCGCGTATCGGAGCTCCTACGCACCCGCGGGAACAGGTGGGAATCCGGAGGCTATTACGTACGGCGAGAGGCTAATAGATCGCGCGTATACGGAAAATGAGCAGCGCGCTGAGAAAATACGCGGGGGGAGAGAAGGAAAGCCGCCTCGGACCGACACGAGGGGGTATACGCGCTCGTATAAGAAGTTCGCTGCGGTAAATCGCCGCGTGTGAATAATCGAGCGAGATAGTGCACAAAGGGAGAGAGGCCGACGGCCGCGACGTCGCATCGGCGCGACTCGAGCGCCTGCCGATCCCCGCATGTCATTTGTCCGCCGCGGAATCTCCCGCATGAGTTTCGCAGATTTCTCCTTTTTTCTTTTTCCTTCCACCCGTGTCGCGCGTGCCTGCGTGTTTTTTTTTGTCGCCGCCCCTCCCCTGCCCGCGGGGGTGGAGCGCGCGCGACGCTGCGGCCGACGAGAAATAGAAGCCGAAGGGAAGTGTGTATATATGCACGGCCGGTGCACTTACACAATCGAGAGAGCCACATCTCGCGCTATCGGAATGAGATTAATTAAACGTTCTTGCTTAATCTTATTTCCTTGTAGCGGGGACTTTTCGAAATCGGCAAAGTAAATTACCGCGCTCTATCTGCCCAGGCTAATACATATCTTTCCGCTGCGGCCTTCCCCCCCCCCTCCCCTCCCCTCCTCGGTCGCTCGTTCGATAATTTACTATTTAAGTAGTTATCGTTTGTCAGCAGATTTATGTTGTATGTTCAGCCGGATAACGGAATGGCAGAATATATATGCGGCGAGAGTCGCGCGATCGCATATATACAATGTTATTACCGATGGAACTGGTCTGAATCGGTTCACTTTCTACACGAGCACGAGGACAATTTTCCCCGTTTCTACTGCGATTGCTCGCCTACGACAATTGGAAGAGAAGAGAAAAAAAGGCGTCTTTGGCGTGGCCATTTCTCTCTGGGGGACATTGCGAGCGTGTGCCCGGTTCTCGAAGCCTCTGCTCGTCGAAGCGTATCGCGTCGCGTAATCCATTCTAATCCTCGAACGAATTTTCCAATCAGTTTGCGCGACGCGACTTGTCAAAACTATAAGCGGCAAGAGTCCCACGGGCCTTATCGTCGACGCGGGCAGCTCTCTGCCGTCTCTAATCTGCTCGAGGTTCGCGACTCGCTCCGTCCCACGTGTTTGTATCGTTATCTATCGGTCGGCTAATGATCGGTAATGGTAACTCGTTCACCGAATCCGCCCTCGAGTGGGCCGCTCATCTTCTGGGAAGATAGTGTGCGTGTGTGCGCGCGCGTGTATGTGTGCGCGTGTGCCCGCGCTCGGATGAATAGCCGTGTCCGGCAAACAAATTGCGAGATACCCGAGAGCAGCTCGAGGTAGCTTGTTACCGATCTGCCGCGGCTCTCCTCCCCGCGGCAGCAGCCGCTCGGCTCCTCTGCCCGTCCCCTCCTCCGCCTCGAGCCCGCTCCTTTCTTTGCTGCACTCGCGCCCAGCTTCGTTAGTCTTTCTCGAATTCTCCGCTGCGCGCAGCAGCAAGTTTATTTAATACCCGGCAATGACCATCAATTCGGGTCCCGCGCGCTCGACTCGTCATCCGCCCGCTCGTCGCCCTCTCTCTCTTCCTTTCTCTCTCTCTCTCTATCTCTCTCTGCACCTTGTGTGACATCGCTACGTTCGCCCAAGCGTGCTACTGAGAGTACCCGCAAGAGTGCCCCGGCTCTCGCTCGTGGTCACCGTTCGATTTTGCATTTTCTAACGGCATTGTAACATGGAATTTCAAACAATCACCTGTTCGATATGCTCGATTTTTTCGTTTGTCTAGCAGGGTGCATTTAGCTAAGCCAAAGAGCGATTATTGATTTATTGAAATACAATGGGGTAGAACTCCGTCGAACTCCATTCAGTAGATAAATGTGTAATCCGTAGACTGCATTGTCGAATAGTTTGCATTAGAAATAGTAATAATCTTCTTGCTCTAGCTCTTGGAGATAAATGTAGTGGATTCTGAATAGAAACAAAGCAAGAACAGCGCAAACGCACTGCAGGTGTCATGCACGCGGTGCAATCGTAGCTTTTGGTATAGACTGGAGTATTAGCAGTTAGAATGGAACTGTAGTTGAAATAGGGAAAGACAAGCGACTTTACAAGTTTCTTCGTAAGAGAGCGCGCGAGGGCGTGCCCATAGGACCGCAGTCTATAGAAGACACCATGCACGGTTCATTAGCGCATAGCCAAATATTACTGGGAGCAAGAGTGTGGCAAGCTGAACATAGAAAACGGATGAATAAGTATTAGTGCTTCTTCGACATCACTATTCGATTATCTCTGTGAGCGGCTAGATTCGTCGCTGTCGTGATTTATGCACCACGGAAAAGTGCTCTGAAATGTGGACATTTGCGACAATATAACTGGATCAAACTTGTATCAACAAAACTGCTGAACATGCGTGAAGAGCGGTGTAATAACTACCGTTCTACACACATGTAGAACGGTACAATCGGATGTTAAATATGCCACGAATTATTTGCTGATAAAATCCGATAATGGCGAGAAGGATTGCGACTAATGAATTATAAACTCAAGGAAAATTTAAAAGGTGACGAAATGTTAATCGTGCTCAACACACGATTCTCAATGTTCAAACTATGTACCGTAAAATTTGCACATGTCCCACGCTCCGTAGGACTATTTCGCTTGAGCTGAATGATGAAGATTACAGTAACAATGCGCTGTTCACTTTGTTCCATAGTTCTGTCAAGAGACGCCGGAGCGAGAAATTCAAATAAAATTTCGTTATGGTCGGTATCATTATATAATGAAAGCAACAGCTACATGAGACGCTAGATACTAAAAGTAATATCGTTATTCTTAGCCCTGCATACAAAATACTTTTTATAATTCGAATTCATTGAAAGAATCAAACTAGAGCGTTTCGTCTTTTACTTGTAAGAGCTGCACATGCGTTCATCAAGACCAACGGTCTCTTAATACTGTACAATAATATCAAAATCGTCAAGATTGGCATGAACAGGATAAAGTTCAATAGTTTTTATTTATAAAGAAGAATAATCACCAACGATACAAATCATTCATATAAATGTCTTCTTCGCAAAATTTAATATTATTCAATTCTATATATTTCATACCTTCCAACTCGTTGGTTCTTGTAAACCAAAAATCATTCACTGAATTGAAAAAGTGTAAACTATACTATCGTTAAACATACAGTCACTTTGTGAAGAAGTACAATTGATTCTTCGCAGCTAGACTCAAACAATAATTGATGTTATCGCGTGTAACATCAGCTGCTCAGCTGCTTCGGTGAAAATTCGAAGCCGAGCCTCTCGCCTCATGGTCCAAAAATAACGCAGAGGCCCTCAATTTTTCATTAACATCGGATGATGCGTTATTATACGATGTTCACATAGTTCCACAAATAAATCGGGATGTTATTCCATAGTGTCCCTCAGGAAATCTAGTTATCATTCCCAATGGTTTTTGGATATTGAATCCTTGTTCATATCGATTCGGAATAATGTTCCATTAATAATCCAGTAAAGTTTAATATACAGTTTACAATAATTTACATAGTACAAAGTATTATAAAATCTAACTGTGCGAAAATTGTAACTTTTACTGGACACGAGTACTCTGATTTATGAAGCATATAGTAACGACTACTATGTTTTCTCTACTATGTTGAAATAGTAAACTGTCGTAATCTTATATTACTCATTGAGAAGTCAAATATACGTTCGCATACAGCGCGTGATCGGATAAAATTGTCGAAGCTCTCTCTCGCTTCCCCCCCCCCTCTCTCGCGATAGACGCGAGCAGCAAGTGGAGACAGTATATATAAATGTCGATTGTACACAAGAGCCGGTGAGGCACAACGGGCGCAAGACCGAGCCGTCTGTTACTACTGAACGAGCCAACCCGCATGAGCGCAGATCCCTTTGATATTGCGAAAGGGCACCGATCGATCGGCAATGCGTAATTAAATCGTCACCCTTATCTCCGCGAAAAAATTCCGCCGTGCATTTGAAGCAAGAGATCGGGTGCGGGTCACACAGTCCTATATATTCCCTCTCTTTCTCTCTCTCGATCTCTCTCTTACTCCTCGTATATATACGTTTGTCTCTCTCGGTCCACGCGAAAATTCCGATCTCGCGGGAGGCACGCCGGCCGTGTTTTTCGCCCGGCCCGGAATCTTTGTCCTCTCTCTCTCTCCTCTCTCTGTCTTTGAGACTCAGAGCGGTGTGTGTGTGTGTGTGTGTGTGTCACACGGCGTGCGAACTGCTCTGTGTCGAAACGAAACAGCCTAGGCAGAGGCCTGTGGAAAAGTCGGCAGACCGACTTCTCGGAAGTCATTTTGGCTACCGGATTCGCCGACTGATCATCTTGGGCGTCATACTTCGATCAGAGGGAGAGAGAAAGATGGGGGGGGGGAGTGGGAGAAGGAAAGGGAGAGAGAGAGAGAGCGACGTGGAGGGAGAGCGAGAGAGAGAGAGAGAGCGAGGCAAACGAGGGGGAGCATCGACTCGGGCTTTCTCACGTGCGCCCGCGAGCTGCCGGGAGGGGGACCAAGAAGAACAATCTCTCCTGTTGCGAGGAATGCTTTGAGGGGCCGCGTGGGCTAGAGCCCGTGGGATGTTCGGGACCTCGAAAAAAGCGAGCAACACGAGCGAGAGGATAGAAGTATTCAGTGGGAAAAAAAGGGAAGAGAGCGAATCGACTGGCTCGATTAATTACCGCATTGTCGTCGCGGCTATGGATGCTAAGCATGAGCCGCGAGCAGCGCCGATTTAATCTCTCAAGCTCGCCCGCTCGACTCTTTCTCTCTCTCTCTCTCTCTCTCTCTCTGCGTGTGAGTGTGCGTGCGCGCGTGCAGTATATATATTTATATCCATATATACTGCACATACGTGCGTGCATGCACACATGTATGTACATGTATGTATGCGCGCGCGCACAGCCGCGTAATCGATCGATCGGACGATAGGCGCATCGAGGAAGATCTGTCGCGAGGATCGCGCGTCTCCATCCGGCGGGAAGCTTTTGATGATTTTGCACCGGCCGCGGGCCGCGCTTATAGTGCCGTTGAATTATTGACCCCGCTCGAGCTGGCGCGGCCAAGCTCGCCTTAATCATCCTCCATCGCGTTTGAGCAATTGCTCCGCGCCGATTGTATCTTCGGCTTGGCGCTCTTTCGATTTTCAAGATTAGCCCCGACTCACTTGTACGCGTATCTCCCTGCACGTATATACTCGACATTTCGATGTAATCGCGCGCTGAATATTCAAAGTTTCGTTTGAACTATCCTCGCTCGCGCGAATATGTGTATGCGTGTGCGCGCGCGGGGATTATTCGCGCTTCGAACATACGCGTGACTCGTCGAGCGCATACTGCGCGCTTCGAGACTCGTACACGTAGAACATACAGGAATGTCCGACTTTGTTTACAATGGGCTCTCGCCTTGCATCCCTCGCAATGTTCATTATGATTTGTTCTATTATTCGCCGGTTGATCTCGTTTCTTCCGGCGGGCTGAAAGATTTCGCGCGTTATTTGATTATTCCCACAAGGAGTACTCCACAATGGGTTCCGCAATATAAATCAACTGCAGCGATAAGTAGGCAAAGTCTCATGTGCGCTCGCGCGCGCGCGCGTATGATCAAGAAAAGTTGGAAAAACTGTTGACGAGAGAGAGGCAGCGAGAGGGGGAGAGAGATAAAAGTATTTTCCAACCGGTAAACCCGAGCCCGAAAGAAAAGTGCAGCGCGGAGTATGGGCATTAACGTCGGGATCGGTAGATCGTTAATTACCGGCGCAATCTCTCACCGACTTATCCGGCGCAATAAGTAAACTCGGCGCTCGATTGACTTCTTTCAACTTTCTAATCTACTCCCGAATCGCGAATTCCGACAAATTACGAGGCAAGACGTTGGCTGCCGCTCGACAATGGAGCGTTCCGCGGACTCTTCCCAGGAAAGCCGCGGCCTGCAGATAACACAAAGCCGCACACAAGAGCAATTAATGTAATTTGCTCGAGACGCTCGCTCGCACGCGCAGCCTCGGAACGACACGATTCGTGAATCAGCGCAAGAAGAGCATCGGCGCATGACGCGCGCCATCAGCATCCGCGGATTCTCCCTCGAGCCCCACTCCCCAGCCCACCGACCTTTCTATATATTGACCCGACCATACACGCGCGCAATTCGATTATAGCCGCGGATATAGCTATATACACGAGCGGCCGCGACCCGTCGGACCATCTCTGCCCAAGCGAACAATGGACAAACTCCCCTTGGGAGCTAATCGATTTCCACGCCGGCTATGGAGAAAGTTTACGCGCGCATTGATATAGAAGTCACATGCGAGCAGTGTATCACACTGGAACTTTGTCGCAGGTGATTCTTGTGGATGCTGAAAGGGACGTATACGTAAACAGCCTTTTAGCCTATTTGTTTAACGTTCCAATTTCCCAGAGACATTTACATTTGCGTTTGTTGATTACATACGTATATACGTATGAGCTTACGCGTATATGAATAAATATGTAAACATCCGTATTCGAAATTCTTTAATAGCCGCAAACTTGACAAAATAATTTGTTGACGTGCAATCGGTCGCATGTGAAAAACATTCTGTTCACCTCCTTGGACCTGAAAAGTCCTAGGGTTTGTCCTTGATTCTCATTTAACGCATTTTCAATTGTGTTTTGTACAGTGAAAACGTTCAAGGGCGTTCTACGTTCAGCGAGAAAAGTGACCTCAATACCCAAAGATGCTTAGACTAAACCACCTGATAAATGACTTTGAGTCAATATTAAGTTAAACGGGAACATCTTTCCTGTATGCCTCCGGGAACATAAATAAAAATAGTTTCACTTGGCTATTATCGATACCGTTGATAACGAGATCGAACGCATCGCGCCATGGTAATACGCTGTACAAAGTGCGACTCATACTTTGTCGCCACCTAGTGGCACGCTATTGTAGTTGAGAGTGTCACGCGCAGCACACCAGCCGCACCCCCGATTGCGCCGATTGAAAGCAGTACCACCATCTCTTATTATCCAATTTTATCACAAAATTGTAAGATAACACATAGCCTATGACGTGGTGTGGCATGCTCGATAAATAACTAACTATTCATCACTAATAATACAGAAACACCCTTCAACTTTACAAAGTAGTATAGATATTGATATATAGTGACATAGTTCATAGAATCGCCTCGGGAATGAATGCGAAATCATTGTGCGGAAGAAAAAACTTGTGTTTGTAGAGATGTGGGTCTATAGATGGAAAAACTTACGTCGGCGCCACGCGATTGTGGGTTCGATGACGTAAACGTACATTTTTTTTTCAATCAATCGTTGAGATGTACTTGAATGTTGTGCATGTCACAAGCACACCAATAACATTGTATATGAGAAAATGATTTTAAAACGATCATTCATAAACGATACCTCGTTATAAATTGGGAGGGAAGAGACATGAATGATTCTTTAGATTTTCATCTGCTATTCGGCAAGACTAAGATATAGATTTCTGTGGATGGAATTTTATCGGGTTATTGGATTATGAAAATGAGGTGCGAGCAGATAATTAAACAACCTTGTATATGACGATAACTGAAATTTTTCATTGTCTCCATGAGGAGTTAATGGCCCTTGCCAGTCTTATTATTATTTCGAATTCAATAAACTTCACCTTGGCTCGCGCGCATTTCAACGTAGCGTGAAAAACACCAGGTGGATATCGACTAAGTTACGCGTTTAACTCGAGCTGAGAAAAATGCCCTCCCATTCGGCGGACATTAAAGTGATCGCACAGTCCATTCAAACTGCAGGGGAGCAAGTACAACTCTGTACATTAGCATCTCCGACGTCTTATGTTGCCCCGCGCGCGCCGCGGTGTAATAGCTGCATTCACACGATTTCCTTTTACAAAGCTGATATTGTAAATTGCCGAGTCACTGTTTAATAAATGATTACGTCGTTGGAGCCGGCACTTATCGTATTTCAATTTAAGTCCCCATTTTATATTTGACTTTTCATGCTGATTTTACACGTGCGAGATTCATTATCGTGTATGTAATGAACGAATTATCGTTGACCAGCTTCAAAAGAATTTGAACGAACGTCAAACTCTTATTCAAATAAAATTACATAATGGAATTCATCGAGTCAATCAAATTTCGGGAAAATCACAAGGTTAAAAAATCGTGTGTGAGCACGAGTGGCTACACTTCTCGCGGCACAGTTTGCGTATATATCAGACGGACATTCCGCTTCGTTACAATGTGGAGGAACGACGTTTTTCATTCAAGAAGATCAGCGTAAAATCATGCGATGCACTTGAAAAGTCAATAAAAATCACGAGAAAAATGCAAAATTGGAACGAGCGTGCACGTGGCGTAATCGTTCATTTGCAGTTTCAAAAAACCGCCTTCGTTCATTACTCTTTAAATTGAAAAACAGTCCTATTTGTTGGACGCGTCGATACAGATTCATTCACGGTTATATGCATCCGAATATGCTGCACAAGAGCTTCTGCCCGCGGCCATACGAGGAGTCAGGAGCGATATATGGAACTATATGGAAATGCGTCGAGAGCATCGCAGAAGAGCATAATAACGTGAGCCGAGCCGGACGATTAAGATCCGGCAAGCAGCAGCGTGTGCCTCGATAGCTGAGTAATATATCGGCGACGGGAGGTGCGATCGCGGCCTGGCGTATCTGGGCAGGATCTGCGCGCGGAGACAATAGGATCCTTATCTGTATCGCTCGGCCGCTTGCGCTCGCGCGCGCGCGGCTTCTTAATCGAGCTACCGCCGCTGTTGTCCCGGTCCTTTCGACACGGCGAAAAATCCGCCGCTCGGAATGCAGCTGACCCGCCGCGGCATCTGCATCGCGGGCATGTAATAAATACCGCGCATTACGTCCTATTTGGTCCGGCCCGCGAGCTATTTGCGAGTACGCGCAGTGTGCGTCGGCTGGCGCAATGCTTGACGCGTGCGCACATCTGCGGGGGCGCGTTTTCCCCGTCCCCCCTCCCGCGGACTCATTGCGATTGCTGTATGCATATCGGAGACGTGCGTCAAAGGCACAAATCAATCGCGAGTTTGCGATATATAAACGGATTCACATGTGTGTCTCTATAATAAGCAGCGGTAGGGCCGCAAACTTTTCCACGTTGAACATCTGTTTCGAAGTTCACTTCAATAATCTTCCTCTCTTCGAGCGCGACACACTCTTTACCTTGGTGCTTTTGATACGCGAAATGAGATGAGCGATTAACATCGATCTTCTTTTGTATTTTTACCGGGATCGAAATTCGTTGGAATAAGTCGTTGTGGAGAAGAAAGATTATTTCTACGAGGTCAAGCACCTCTCAACGGCAAGTGTATGGAACGAAGCGATTAATGATAATTCGACGTAATTCTTCAACTTCTAATTCTTCAACGGTTGTTTTCATATCGTTGTCTGAGGGGGGGGGCAGAAGAAAAGATCTGTTCGACCAGTTCAAAATAATGATTGTTTAGCGAATAACTGCTCGTCGTATATAGACATGCGATAATTATATGTACACTCGATCTGACTGGAGATAACACGCTGATTTTTATTTTCACACGATTCAAATGTTTGATATCTCTTATCCGATCTCACTTCAATTTTCATCGAGCTGATCAATGAAAACAAATGCACAAGACCTTATCGGAGCTCGCGTTATACAATCACTTCTTGGTAAATCCCTCCCAAACCTACTCGCACGTTTCGAGCATCGAAGCTGAGCACGCGGCCGAACCAAAATTGACTGGCCATCATTATGAAGGGTGTATCACCGAGCTAGCCGAGGGCATATATAATGCCTCAGCTCGGTTGCACCGATTTAGGTGCGCGCGGCGAGAGAAGCGCAGCATTGGCTGCAGCGCGCGCGGCTGGGCCGGCCTAAAGTTGGCACGGCATGAGTCGACAATCGGCGCGGCGAGAATAACAGCGCGCCACTCTCGTACATAGTGCAGCTTGTTTCATTTCGCGCGAGCCCCGCATTGCAAGCGCGACCGATAGGAAACGAGTAAATAAGTCAGAGCTCCCGAGAGTCTCAACCATCCGGCTGAATTTTCGACCGATTCTGAAGAGCTCGATTTGCAAAGCCTTTTTTCCTTGAGAGCTGCGCGAATTCGCTTCCCGCCTGCACTTGCAATCGTAACGAATACAGTGATTTTCAATGCATCTTGCATTGTTCCCGTGTATACTATTTTTATCTCTAGCTTCTCTTGGGGAATGCTATCACACGAAAGGTTCGAATTTTTCACCAGGATTATGCTTGTCGCTTCCGCGCTCGGCCGGATACATTATCAGGTTTAGGTAGGATTGAGCAAGACTATTATTATAATAATCCATTGGGAATCATTAAAGAAACGAAACGCAATTGATTGTCGCTCCAAATATAATTCTCAACCCCTCGACTGTTGGAGTTAATCTCCTTTCATAACAAACATTGGAGATTAATTATCTCCAGAAAATTTACCTATACATGATCAAGTTTTATCTACGCCGATTGGATTCAACGAATGCTGCGAGCTCGAATCAAGCAGATATTATCATCTCTGAGAATACGTGTGACACAGACTTTTTCACATTGTAATCTTTGAAATGTAAACTTGAAATAATAAAAATCACACGAAAGTAATAACATTGGGACGAGATGGTTGGAGTGTACTGATCGAGAGCAGGTCGTTCCGTAGCGGTGAAGCCCGGCAAGCTTGGAACGTTAAAATTCCAACGAGGCAAGCCCTCCGTGGGTCAACCCCTCCACCATGGACTGGCAGCCGCCATTTTGCGAGTGAGCGCTCCGCAGGGGTGATACGCGCGCGCTCGCTCTGCGGATGGATTGACTCGATATAAATCTCCGGTGGCGGCTGCTCAGCTGGTATACACTCAGCTCGCGGAAGAGCGAAAGATGAATCTCGGAAATTTCGAGAGCCGACGTTATTTACGGCGGTTAACGCGCGACGATCGCACGACGATCGGCTATACAGTAGATGCTATCGCAAATTAAAGTATTTGTTGGTGAAAGTACTCGAGCGCTTGGGGAGATTTAAGGCGCGAGCCCCGCGCTCATATACGTGCGCTCGTTTTCTCGCGCTGCAGGTGCCAAAGTAAAAGTACTGCGCTTCACTCCCGTGCATATATATGCATGTGTATATGTATATATAAGCATGATCATTTACGTAACGAATCGCGCGGAGACCCGATACTCGGCTGATTCTCTGTCGAGTGGTCCGCTCAAGGATGTTTTATGGCCGAACCGTTTTTCCACGTGCCCTAGGGGATATCACGATTTTTTGCGCATTTTTTCTCGGGCACCCTAGCCCTAGCATCTGCTGGGGAGCTGAACTAGCAATTAACGTGAAATAATGAATATTTTAATATGGCACATTCCTGGACGAAGTCTGCAAGGAATTGAGATTCTATAGTATTGAATTAACAAATATAGTAAAAGTTAGACAGTAATCACAACTCGAGTAGCTCTTTTGAACATATTCACGTTCCTCACAAAAGCTAAGACTATCGAGCTGTTTTTCTCTTGCAAATTCGAAAATGTTCGACTAACGCTAACCATGTCTATTTCGATTAATTCTCGTGCCCTCAAGCTCGTCAAATTATAACAAACTGAGAAAAAAAAATCCATTCCCGCATCTTAAGAGTCTGAATAAAACCAATTCGCATTGCAAATGATGGCAAAGTTCCAAAATCTAAAGTCTAAGCCCTAAGGTAACGGCCAATTTGACGAGAGGGAGCATTTTGTATTGCAGATCAATGTGAACCAGAGATCACTAGAGGCGACGAGCTTGGAGCTATGCGGTGGGGCGAGCACGAACGCAGCGAGCGCAGCGACGGCGACAGCGACGGGCGTACCCCAGGGCCAGTCGAGCAACGCGGGGTCCATCGGCTCGGCACCGAGTCCTGCCTCGCCCAGGCCGGCGCCGCAGCACAGACCGCCGCTCACCACTTCATCGCAGTCTTCGAGAAATCTCGACGACGACAGATCCACCGACGGTAATTGAGCCTCGTTAATTCGCATAGAAAATGTTTCAACAGACCTCAACTCGAAGCTACGAAGTACGGATCATTACGTACGCGATAATTGTAGGATTCACGCATGCATCACTCCCGACATGTGTGTCAATTTTGATTTCCAATTGAGACCAAAACTCGGTACATTGCTGCACGTGGAGTTAGCCTAATTGGTATTCAAGTCGTGACGCGCCGCGCGTCTCTTTCAGCTCCGAATAAAATTCATTTTCACTCATATTCAAATATTGAATCAGATACGACTATCAAAATTGATTGGGTTTAGCTTGAATCGCTTTATCGGTTACATAAGTGTTATCTCTCCGCGAGCGTGCGATTTTATTTCTTTAAAGATTCCGCTCCAAAAGCTATATACCAGTCGCAACGTTTAACATGATTAATTTCACTCGGAGCCGCACCTGCAACATGAATTTTCTCCCCCTGCCCAAGAGCAGACGAAAATCGATTTCGTCACACTTCTGAACGGGATCGGCCACGGCTCTAGTCGCGCCCCCCTCAACCGTGCCAATAAGAACGATTAGGCAGCCGGTATTTTGATACATGGCTTCCCCTTTTACTCTAGTCGTTGAAATGACGCGTGTAAAAGAAAATTAGCTTATGCATTGCTCGGGATCGTTGATGCGAACGACAAAAACATTGATATGGGGTCTGCAGCATTATTCTATATCGGTCAATAACAGCCATGTATGGTCTCCTGAAATTTTATTATTTTCCAGCAGTTGGGCCAAATACTGTGACAGACGATTCCGACGACAGTGAAAGTCGAGCCCAGTATGTTAGTGCAAATTGCGTAGTATTTACTCATTATCGGGGCGACGCCGCAACGGAAGTTGAGGAACACTTTCAAAGGGCACTGTCTCAAGATAAACCAAAGGGTTAGTGTCCATCATCCAATTTGATTGATTCGTGTGCGTTATTTAAATTTCAATTCGATAATAAGAGCGCTGTAATATTCATGTTCCAGACAATAATAATCCCATGATTTCGAGGAACTTTCCAGCATCATTTTGGAAAAGTCACCACGAAGTTTATGAATATACTGACCCTTGGCACTCACACTATCCTCAATACCACCCTCGGTAAGCCAAGTTACTTCATTAATGAATATTCATATGAATTAAAAATTCCATGAGAGAACAAATTAAAACATTCATTTACAACAAGGAACAGTCTTAAATTGCAATTAATTCTAACTTGCTGTTAATAATATAACATTTTGACTTTTTAATTTTTCGCTTCAACAATTGCTTTGAATTTGAATTGGATGTTTTAGCAGTTGTTTCTCTGGTATAAGCCCATAGAAAACGGGAATTAACGATTGTGCGTTCATCAAAATAAAAGAATCTTTATCAGCGTATACGTTACAACTAAACAGACAGCTCGTATGAACTCGATGATCTGCATTTAAGACAATGCGATTTGCTCGATTGGAAAAGTAATTATAAGTAAAATTAACCAGTGAAATCTGCCTATGAAAATAGAGTGCACGAGTACCACCACCACCACAACATGGCGAACATGGCGAGCTACAACAGCCTGCTGCTGAACAGGAGCCTGGGCCACCCGAGCTCGCATCCGGGGGTGCCGCACCACGCGCACACCGCCGCCACCTACAAAGACTGGACAGCGGCGACGCCCTCGCAGTCCCTCGTCGACGCGTCCTCGGCGCCACCCTACCCCCACGGCCCCTACGCCCCTTTGTCCAGCGACTACTGGACGTGAACTCGTCCCCTACCCCTTGCCCATTGCTAGCTCGGTCTCTCTCTCTCTCTCTCTCTCTCTCTCTCTCTCTCTCTCTCCCTCCCTCCCTCTCTCACTCATTCCCTTTCTCTCTTTCTCTCTCTCTCCTTCTCTTCCCGAGGCCAAGCCCGCCCGTTATTGTGTATATCCGCGTATGTTAAATAGTCTGTATGTACTTGCGAAAATGGCGTTCTTCTCCTTCACCATTCCGGGCCTGGACTTCACCATGTTATGTATCAATTTTTCTTTCTCAACTTGAGCTGTGGTTGAGCTTAATCTCATGGTAGTCCATTGACGCAGCGTAAAATTGGCAGAATAATCGAAAAATTCAAGCAGCAAATTTATTTTCTTATATCCAAGGAATCTCACAACTATACAGCTCGCTCGACATTAATTTTTCCATTTCGCTATCGTAGCTCGAAATCAATGGGTAGATGCTTTTTTATATAATATATATAGTGAGTTCGACTGATGCTGGTGTGGGATAAGATGTAAGTTTATCAAATGTGATTTGTGAATTCTGATATATATATATATATATATATATGGACAACGAAACCCTGAAAATTTCTGCGGTAACATGACTGAACCTATGGAAGAAAACGAGAAGAAAAATATTAGAATTAATGGTTGAATTGCATCCACGCCCGGGATGATTTACGTAAGTGATGGAAATACTCTCGACGATAGTTATATTTATTCTGTATATGGTAAAGTTCAGGCAGTACTTCAGTACTGTCTGCACGTGTGAAATGTTTTTCCTTCAGAACCGATGTGGTGCTTTCGTAACTGATCGATGTTTTTCCGCGCTTATCGGCGCGTAGTTTAGCGTAAGAAACCTTTACTTGCCACCGAATAACAATTCCACGATCAAAACAGATGCGTGACGATGTGCGACTATTATAGCGACACGAGTGATATGGTAAGATACAGGATCACGAATATCCAATGCATAAACGAAATTATATCCATTAAATTGTGATCACTATCATCTTACTGTCGGTCAGTCGACTGATCAATTTGCCTACTCATGGGTGCACACACCGCATAATATTGATATTTAGTATATATCAGATCCAACTATGGGCCTGTCTAATTGAGAGGTGCTCAAGATATGTTTTCATCACTTGTATCGAAAAGTTGATCATTAAACCTTAGTTTTCTACACTCGTGATGAAAAATACTGTTCGATACTAGATCAGAAGACGATTTCTAGGCTCGTGTGATTACCAACGACCTAGAATTCGTCTTTTGGTCTAGTATCGAAATTACTCTCGCGTTAACTTTATTAAATATATGTGAGATTTATGGCAAAGGCATGATTTGGATTCAATGTTAGTTATCTGGTTCGGAGCGTTAATATAAAATCTGACAACAACAAATTATTGAATGACAAATCCATACTTTCATATGAATACTGCGGGAACCGTTCATGCGTGCATCGCAATGATTTTAAGTTAGAAAAATATGCCTAAATATCTCATCAAATATTCCACGAGGCATAAAAATATTCCACTATTGGACAGCGACGAGATGATTCTTACTTGTGTTCAAATTAGTCTGAGCGGCGTAAAAATAATCGAATGTTCTACAGAAAATCAGTTTTTTGACTTTGATCGGGCTAAATATCAATATTGAGATGGTTTTTTCTTCCACGTAAGACAAATGGATAGAACAGTTTGAGCAGATCAATGTCATTAAACAGTTCAAACAAATTAAATTTATCATATATAAGCTACGAGGATGGTACGTAGCTCATACTCATGCGACACACTGGAGAACGTGCGGCCTATTTATTCAATTGAGTTCACTACCTGCGAAGAAAGACGATCTATCTATCAAGCGATAACGAGACACATGCAAAGCGACCTGGGATGGCAAGTAATTTCATGCCGGCGATAAACCACCAATGACGCTCGAGAATCTGACTGACACGTGGAATCGGTGAGAAATAACGTGTGATCTTACGCCTCTCATTGATATACACTTAGAGTAGATAGCCGTCGAATGAAGTGTAAGTATAGATACCTAGTATGAGTTTAACATCAGCATTTTATTGATTCGAGCTATTGAATGTACGTCCCGTTTTGTAATAAAAGTTTCATCGAGTGGAAAAGGCGTATTAAATAAAGGGTGAGAAAAGCTTTTCATATCACAACAAAAATCATATATTCGGGCTGGGCACATTGACTAGGATTTATTTGATGCAATCACTAGTCTCTTTGAATTATGTAGTTGTTAATGTATTGTCAGAATAATGATTCACAGTGTTGCCGAACGGTAATTATTATGACATCCAAGATTGTGTACTTGGCTGAATTTTTCTGTGTTTATGCGGTTCTCAATAGATCTCATCATGGCAGATGATCACCGAATTCTCGAGAGTTTATTTTCACAGTCATTCACATCGTTCATCAAAAACATTGATCGTTATTTCTAATGAAAACATTTGTACTAATCTCCAAAGTAAGTTCATTCATAGACAAATCATTATCATTATTCAACTTACAAATGACCTTGAAGATGGAAGACTCGGGCGCTGTAAGATTGAAATCAGATCTGGTACATATAAAAATTACTTAAAGATGATTACGTTATATTATTATGTAGGAAGGAGTACTGGGATCCTATGGTTTGGAATGCCCTTCCTTTTTTAATAGGTTTGACGAACGATCTCAGAGTCAATCTCAGAATCCTCAGAGTTTGGAAATGAAATGAATTCCAACTCCATATTTTGGGCTGTAACGTTTCGTCTGCGAGATTTCAATGACAACCTCAGGGTATTTCTATTGAGAAAATGAAATTGAAAAATAAACTAACACTGTGATGACGAAAATAACAATTACTTCTCACAAGTTTTGAATCTAAATGTTGACGTTATTGATATTTGACAGTGGAAACGAGAGTTTCCACCTGCACAGCCAAGCGTATACATATATACTGAGTGACGGGAACTCGCAGCAGCGGTCTTTTATACCGAAAGCAGTGTCGATGTATTCATTTTGAGTTTAGTTATTTAGAATTTTCTTGTAATTTTTTCCTAGGTCTAAAATGTTATACGGTCTAACATTATTCCAATTAAATTTATGTTTGCTTTGCTATAACTAATAGTAATTATTGGATTTTAGGAATTATATGGATCTATTGGATTTTTTGTTCTGTTTTTCGGTTTTCTTTTTGTTTCATCAATAATATAACATGCTAAACAGTAGTCCCAACCGAACTTATAAAAACCCATGTTTCATCCCATTAACTAGTTTTATCCTTTCGAAGTTCAATTATATTCATTTTCATTCATTTTCCCTGCCTAAAATTACAATGACAATATATTTCGATTCAAAACTAGTAGGGGACAATTATTCTATTCGTCTTTATGCTGTTTGTCATTTGTTGTTTTATTATTTTTGTTTTGTTTAATAGAACCAATATACGGAGGTCAGCAGAACCTTGCTGGCGAAAAGTTTTATTTTGAAATAAGGTGTTGGAATTTAATTAGATGGAATGTAATTAGATTCACCCTTTTAATGATTTTATAGCTCTCTAAAAATATTTACAAAGTCTGAAATCATTTGTACGAACGAGTATCATTGAAAACTATCGTATTCGGTACATGAAGATATATAATGAAAAAAGATGATTCAATCCTTATCTATAATACTTATGAAGTACGATTCACTCATTGTCATATGAGAATTTGAGTCCCTTCAATCTGAATTTGACGAGTATAATGAATACAAAGCGTAATTGCAAGGAAGAGCAATTCTCAACTTTCTTGGCGATTTAGGTGAATAATAAATCTAGTATTTTCATCTGATAATTGCTATAGGTCGGTCTGAATGTTAATAATTTCATAATGTAAGGAAGCGACTATAGGGGCTAATAGCACAATCCGGCATTCGAAAACTCGATCATTCTTGTCCTCATATAGTGATATAAAAAAATTTAGGGGAACTATTTTGATGAATTAGTTTTCATTACCAGTCTGTCGGAACGTGCGATCTATAATTATGATATGATTATAATATAATAAAAGCACGCATATACTCATGCCTGTATGCAGCCTGCTATAAGATATGTATCGCTCTAATCACTCGTCTCAGCGAAAAAGTATTCATAGCATTTGAATATAAGATTGTTCTACATTGCATGTAGTGTGCGCCCAGAAAGTTGTTCTACTGTGTTACACATAGAGGCGACAGATTAGCAAGTATTTCATTTTGTAATAGCGATATTTTATTCCATGTTTGTACAGTCACTAGGGTCATATGATAGCTATATTGTTTTAAAAATTAATGGATCCATGCGCTCACTGTACTTAATGAACTTCACTCTGCAGTGCAGCTGAGATGAGCTCACGTGTAAATATCACTTGTAATAAATGTGCTTTCGTTAACCTGTCCATCTAGTTATTTTCATCTTCAATAGAAAATATTCTTTCCTCTTTAACCCTCATCCTCTCTTAATGTAGTGTTTGGTTTTAATAAAATACTTCAAAGAATATTTCTATTCAACATCTCAGTTGTACATACAACTATATACATGTTCAATAGTAACGTAAAAAGTAAAAAAAAATGTTGCGGATAATGCGGCCAAGCAGGACAAACAGCCACCCATTCTTTTTTTATGATAAAATGTGTTGGGCTGAATTCGGGATCCACGATTCTTGTAGTATTATTAAAACACGATATAGTAAAAAAGTCATTCCAATCGTATCTGATTTAAAAGGGTAACGGATAACTATTTTTTTTTCTAGAATAATTTCAAAATGCCCTCATCTGCCTACGAATTAATGGGAGAAAAAACATCAATGCATTAAATCGAATAATTTGAGGTACTCTCCATCGTCCCGATTGAATTTTTTAGCATAATTTTTTATACATGTCATTCACACTATGAATTTCATCACTTGCCTTTGAAATTTTACCATTGAAGTTTATTTTTTATGTTAATCGGTGCGTCAAACGTCATTTCACACGTCAGTGCAATTTTCAAATGTTTTTTAACCGAGCACTCAGAATATGAAATATTGTTGTATCCGACTGTTGCGTCTATATTTGATCACTTGTGTGAACGTGTAACACTCGTCGCCGGCTTCGCCGTCCGCTCGTGGACACGTCCACACGTGTCTCGAAAATTTTACGCATTATTGGCTTAATATACAATAACTCTTGTGATAAAACGAGGAAATATAGTTCGATACACATGCAAAACGTGTACTCTCGTCCCAGCGGGAGCAAAGTATCATCTTTACGTCCTAGCGTTTGCAAAGAATGATACTCTTTTCCCGCGATTTACGCAAAATAGTATATGCACCTCGCTCATCTAGGCTATTTTGGCACGCGCAAGCTTGCAAACGTTTTCCGAGCCGAAATCGCCTAACCTCGCCTAACCTCAGGTGCATAATATACTATTTCAGCAACCAAATTCATACAACCCCTATTTGAAAATCTCATGACAAATACTAATGTAACGGAATTATGCAACTAGTGCGTGAACATTTCAAGACACGTGTGGACGCGTCCACTAGTGGTCCGTAAAGCCGGTGTCGAGTGTTTTAATTTAAACGTACCAGCCAGATACAATATTCTATGTTATGTATGACATTTAAAAATGCACACGAAATAGAAATATTTTCAGATACTTTCCGATTACCTGATGGTTTACTGTAGAGAATATTATTCCATAGCACTGGGTAAGAGTGAGTAATTTTAAGATTACAAATAAAAACGCGCCACCTAGAACATAAATTTTATATCCACATATTTGTTTCGATACCTATAATATATAAAATATATAGCTCTTCGTCTCTCCTTTTGATCTGGCTGAATCTAATTCTTATTGAATAATAATGTCCTTGCAATTTAGGACAACTCAATCTTTTCATTTTTTCAATAATTTCATAAAATTGTAACTCACAGACTTTACCCCAAGCACGATAATTTTCAAAATTTGAACTTGTGAAATTTATACCGCATACAATTTCCTTCCAATGTGTCAAATTAGATTTATCAAAAAATTATGTATGCTTTCTCAAAAAGAATTTTTTGTAGCGGTGCAAATATCAGACTTCGGGACATTCATTTTCACAATTTATGGGTCGAAAAACATCGAATACCGAAAATCTCAGTATATTTATACGTACGTATGTATGTATGTGATGCTTATTTAGCACGTTAATCTCTCTAAGGAATCACCCTATCTTCCTGAAATTTTGTTCACGAGTCAATGGTAGCAAGATGTGAATAGAGTTCAACTTCTAGAAAAACTGTTATTTATTTCCCTAGCAACCGTTGCTAAGGAGTTTTTGGGAAGTTCTCTATTATTCCTCGTAATTGCCTGTTGGAACTCGAATACTCACGAGGATCAACGAGAATTTACGAGATAGTTCCCATGCACTTTCCATAGCCTAAGATACAGAATATTCATATTATTTCGTTAGTTTGTTTTTCTTTCTAGCAGCCATTGCTATGAAAGACAAAAATAAGATGAAGCTCCATTTTGATAATTTTCAACGATAAGGGAAACAGATACATTTCATACCACCCGCTGTTGAGATCCCCAGGAACTGTCTTTTACTACTCTAGCAACCGTTGCTACGTGAGAAGAAAAATCATTTGAAATAAAATTTCAACATTTTCATCGCCAAAAATGTTGAATCTTTAGATTCGCTCCATAACAAACGTTTTCATCTCCATAGCAACCGTAGCAAAGGGAGTGAGAGATGAATTGAGGTTCATTTTCAGTACTTTTCAGGAAAAAATATATCATTTTTCTATATCACCTGATGTTGATCTCTAGCAATCGTTGTTAGAGTGTAGAAAATCAGTTTGAGGTCCATCTATGCAAAAAACACAAAATATTTATTTCTTTATCGATAAACTAACTTGCAGCGCTGGAAATTTAGTTCTCATTATAGTTATTGAAATAAACCACAAAGTTTCTTCACTGTAAAAATTGGCAGGACCAACTTCAAACGCCGTCTATTTTAAGCTTTGAAGAAGTATGGGAAACCATAAGTGTAACCTGAGCCAATTTGAATAGAAGCGAATTTCCTTATTCTTATCCTTTCAAAAGGTGTAGGAAAAGATTATATTTATTAATCTATACAAAATCTTGCTACCAAGTTGCATTAGTCTCTTGGGCAAGCTAGATTGATTATAGTAATCAACTAGAAGCTCTGTATTGCTGATAGAATCAGTGAAATTAATTAGTAAACATTTTTCATTATAAAGATTTTTTTTGGGTACTATAAAAAATGTAGCTTCGGTTTACAAAATTCATTTGATACGGTACAGGATATTTAAAACTCATGGCATTTTTTTAAGCATCGAGATTTGAAGCATGTGGTAGGTTAATGATTAGACTGATAATTTTTCTGTAAAGGCTTAACTAATTAGATAGAGGGATTAGAAGTTAGATAAAATTTTGTAAATGTGGTAGTTCAGAAGGCTGATTACAAATCATCAAATTCTACTAACATTCTATGAACATAGTTTTCTGGGGCAATAATTACGATTTAGCTTCAAATTTATTCAATTAAAAATGCTTGAATTTGCTAGAATTTTGTTGATAAAAAATTATTAAGTCGATGATTCAGAATTTTGCTGCAGATTTTCAGAGTTCAAAATAACAGATTCGAAATTATAAAAATAATAGTTTGGGCAACATTGTTTTTTCTTTATATAATTATATAATATAATACCAAACAAATTGTTCAAACAACATGTAAATACAATCATTTTAAGCAATCTTTGTTTGAATTATTTGTCTTTTATTTGGATGCTTTGAATTTATTATATTTATTTTCTGTATATTTTATAATATATCCTAATATTATATCGTTCACGCAATCTTTCATATAATCTCTTGTATAATCTAATTACATGGTCTGAGTAATCTTTTTTTGTCTATGTTGAATGAATAATAAAGTCAATTAAATTAATTTACTTAGAATGTATTCAGTATAATTTCTTGGTGATTCAATTAAATAAACGAGTTAATTATACAATTTACTACTGGAATACTGATCAGTATAACTTTTAATCAAACAATACGAAGAAAATGATTTAAAATCATAATTTAGAATTAGTATCTTTGTACATTGAAATAATTTAAGATGAAAATAGTTTATTCAGATGTTTTTTATATTATTATATGATTCACATTTATCAATTGGAAATCGGACAAAAAATTGTGAGTCTTTTCTTTTGTGTGGCAATAATCGATACAACCTATTCATGAGGACGTATCTCAGGGGTCAGAATGATAATGACGTATCGCTGGGAATGCCTGGTACGGCTCATAAGGACGTACCTCGGACGAGCGCAAAGTAGGGACGTATCTCGAAAGGACGTGCAAAATAATGCCACAACTCGGAGAATTGCGAAATAATATCGTATCTCAGCGGAATGAAATCGACAAAATAAATTAGTTATCTATTTCTCTCGCACAACGAGAGTCCGAATCAGCTGCCTTTGGCCGTCTCCGATCTTGCTCGCAAAATCGATCAGATGCTTTTTTGACAGCCTTGAGGTAGCCAACGTTTCGTTTTTATCGAGCTATTCATAAATCATCCCTCAGTCGCGTCCTAACTATCTATAGTTTGTACGTGTCCATATGACTCCAAACTCACCAAACTCACGTAGTACTGAAAAAGCCCCCGAGAGAACTCGTATGTAGATGACACATTAGGAATACGAGTTGTGAATTAGTTGGAAGGCCGTTAATTTACTCAGCTGCTGGAGGCTGCAACCGGTTGTTGCTGAGACTTTGTACAGCCATAATCGATCTCAACGTAAAGCTTCTCTCATGAACAACCAATTATAATCTCTAATTTACAATCACTGAGACAGTTGCTCATATCGCGATTCTCCGAGGTACGTCCTTACTTTGCACTACTTCGAGATACGTCTTGATTACTCTGCCACCCGAGATACGTTTGATGAATAGAGAGTATCGATATATATACACAAAGTATAGAAAATATTAATGAATATGAAGAAGAAGTTGAAATAAAATCTTTCGTTAAATTTGTTATATTTTGAAAATACTATACCGGTCATTATGACTTATTGAATATCAATAATAACAATTTTAAAGAAACTAGAAGATGTTAAGCGCGCGTACCGCGCGCGCGGAGTTTTTCATCGGTGGATTTTTTATGTATTCTGGAAATTATATTATAACTATTTACAAAAAGCATATTGTATCATGAATAGTGATTATAGCATAAGTTTCAAAGTTGAATTCACTGACGTACAGTCTACTTTAATCGAAACGGGACGCATGATCCGTATGAAAAAATCTGAATATCAATGAGATCATTTTAGAACACATCCAAAATTTTAGATTATTCAAAAAAACGTGAAAAAGAGTTAGTAAAAAAATGACCGATGGAAAATTGGCTAGAAAATATGACAAAGATTTAGTAGAAAAAATTATCGACGAAGGTGTTCCTTGGTTAGATATAAGATTCGTAGATAATCGTTGATTCGACATTTCGATTGTGTAGTCGAGCTAAACAGATTACTCGTGAAGGGTAGGTGACTACCCATAAATAAGCCAATCCATATTCGATTTGGGCCTATCTTCGGTAAAACTTTCTATGGTGGCACCCCCAAAAAATAGTATTTTTCGGAGTAACAAACCCGAATTCACTCAATGAGACCCACCCAATTTGAACAGACACTATATTGCCTAACGCAGCTTATGGCAAAAGGCCCTTGTAAAACTTTCAAAATTAGCTAAGCTGTATTGGATTTAGACTTTTTTGTGCTGAGAAATAACATTTATATAAAATTGTCTTTTTCAGTCATTAGACTTGTGAAATCGGGAGAAAAATCAATAATTCTTATGAAAATTGAAGTTTTTATTTTATTGGGTACACCTACGGGAAACTACTTATATAAGGAGCTGGTACCGCCGAATCACCGACGGCTCGATTCAAACTGAGCTCCACGTATGTGTACATACAAGAAAAGGTGAAGTAGTGCAAGGGAAAAGCACTTGAAACCTTTGTCGAGCTTTTCAGCTCAAGTTCTTCGCACAATACTCAAGAAAAAAGTTTGTTTACCACGAAATTGTTAATTTTGTGACCAATATGTGCGCGTATAATTGAGCCTAATGTAAAAATGTTTGCATGTGCGTCCGCACGTACGTGCGCACAAGCATAGCGCTATTTTTAAAATATGACGATATATTTTGAAGGAATCATCTAATGATATGATATTTTTCTGAAAGTCAGTGATGATAATATGTAAACCGAGTTTCATTTTCTAAGCAACCGTTTCTAAGGAGAAGTTTCTAAAGTAAGGGGAGTTTATAAAAATATTTACTATCAAAACTCATGAAACTAAAGTGGAAACTCACTCATATTACATGAAAATTTCACTGCAGTTCGATTCAATAATTCATCTACCTTCATAGGTGATTTTTCAATTTTATCATTGGTTTTTCACTGTAAGCTTTCAAGAGAATAGGTTAGTTGATAGTGGCAAAATATGGAGTTCAATTTTTCATAGCGACTATTGTTAATGGGAGAATCAATATAAGGTCCACTCTGGTAACCGATGTGTAGTGAGAAAACTCTAGCAATCGTTGAAGAGAGATGAGAAATCAATGTGAGGTTCATTTTCAAGAACTCTTATTACACAGTTTCTTTAATAAAGTATACTAATAATAAGTTAATTCTCTTGGTTTTATTCTTTGTATGTATATATTCACAGAGCGTCAGTGACAATATTTGCAAAGACGAGTAACACACGCCAGATTGTCCAGTTAGGGATAGGGACAATCTTAAGAAATGCAGATAGACCACAGCTGCAGTACTCTACCCCAGCACTATTGAGAGCTGCAATAAGATCCTGGATATACTGCGTAGGAGGGAAGCCAGGATCGTTATGGGCATTCACAATGATCGCCGTAATCTGGGTTGAATCTAAACCTAAACAATAGCTTCTTCGAGCAGGAGGACACATGCTCTGATATTACATCACCTTCACAGAGAAGGGATATTGCAAAATCGATAGGTATAGTTACTTGATGAGGCTCAAAATCACAGACGGTCTCGCTTCTGAAATCCTCACCTTTTCCGGGGGATTCGTGAAGTTAGAGCCAAAATCATGGAGCGTGAAAGGGATCGCCAAGGGATTATACCCAGCAAGCTTCTGGAAGATGGAACATTCCCAACCCAATTTTAGAGTAATAAAAAAATGAGCGCCATAAGTCTTATCGAGAATACGAAAATCGACGGAAACGTTATTTGAACAAGTGATAATATGCAAATAAAATCAAGTATATGTAGGAGTGAAATAAGATCAAGTATCTCAATACAAAGTCGTTCTTCGAAATAGTGATACGCACATCGAGTTCCGAAGCTAGAAAAATATTACAATAGAACAAAATTCAAAATGTCCAAAGTAAGTAAGACTGCGGGAGTGCTTGCGGACGCTGGGCAAGGTCGACCTCAGAATTTACCTCTCTCAACGCTGCTGCCAACTTTTACAATTCTGAGTTTTTAGACAATGAACAGTTTTAAGTGATGCAAAAGTCATGAGAAAATTATTTCTAAACACTCAAGTGAAGATCCATCATTTGGAGTCGACGTGTATTTTAAATGTACAGTTATTGTGAGTAAACTCAGAATGTAAGAGCTATTTTTCCAAGCACGTGTGATCCTTTTGATTGTTTTCTCTCGAATGTTTCCAATATGTATACAGATAATATCGTATCACGTATAGCTCACACAGTACGTCCGAAATATTGCTTCTGAGATCACTGAAATTATAATCTAACTGGAAAACAACATTTTCTTCAGTTTTATTTTCATGGCATACAAGCGAGACAGAAAACACTCATCATAATCATATTAACAGTTCTGAAGTATAATTCTAAAAACCATATTTCATTAACTTTCCAGCGAATCATGATGCTGATTATACTCACGGTTGTAGTAATCGTGTACACTGTGGATCAAGTACAGGCAGACGAAGATGATGATGGCAACAGCCCCTGTCCTGACGGATGTTGGCCACCAAAACTATAATTCCAACCTACATATCGCTACACAGTTGCAATATCTTCGCTTCGATTCTTCATTCAAGAGGTGGTACCAAGAACTGTCGAGTTTCCATATTTCTCCGTGTTGAAAGGTGATCACAAAAGGTGATTTCGTCAAAAATACACGCATGGAAGGCGCCGACCAAGAAAAGTATCACCAGAGCTTGAGTATTGATTAGATGTGTCACAAAAGCTGAAATGATAACCTCTCATACACATTCATCGTAATTGGTTTTTTGCCAACATTCCGGAGGACATCATCTAAAGTGAATTTTTCAAGAACTGAATTGCCAACATGACTTCGTTTACTTCTGTGGCAGTTTCATTATGTGAATCTCTGGGATAATCAACATCCCATTTAATCTGAGCAAGATTTTCATACAGTCCTGATATATCTGCCTATGTATAAAGAAATATATAGATTGAAAAATCTGTGAAAATCTGATTTCGACAAACGCATCACGATAATTGATATCGATGACTGATAACCAAAAATTAATTTATAAGAAACATTTTTACTATTAAAATTATTCGAAACAATCTGTATATTTGATACGCGGACCCTTCTACTCCATTAAACTATCGCAATTAAACATCTGATCAAAAATTTGATATTCCCAGATAATTCACACGTGAATTTGATACTGTCTCACATTTAATCTATTTTTGACTGGAAACTCCATAAATATGTGTTCATGATTATTAGTCAAATCTATTAGTCAAATAGGTATAAATGTGTTAATTCAAGTTCACTCAGGAAATGATCAAATTTTTAAACCGATAATCGGTAAAGAGTGTTTTTTTTCCTTTATCGAGATTCATCTGTTTTAACACTTGCGTGAAATCGGCTCATGTTCATGTATATGTAACGGAGATCGGAAATTAACTGTTTTTGAGCGTATTTAAGAGTGTAAATTAATAACTCATTTCCTCTTGCAAATTTTGAAGGAAATAATTTATTCCCGTGAATATATTGACATACGAAATTATTTAGGAAATTTAAGAATTTTGAATGTATAAAAATCCTAAAGACCATTGGTGCACGACTCAAGAGGCGCCCTTCCTTATCAACCTCGCATGTGCCAGAATTGTGTAACTAGCGCGTGACATTTTTAAGACACGTGTGAATATGTTACGCATTCACACGAGTGATTAAAATGTACGGTACCAGTTGGATACAATATTTTATATTATTAGAGCTAAAACAAAACTTTTTAAGAAACGCTGCACTAGTGCGTAGAAGTAATTTCACGCACTGGTGAAATTAACATAAAGGGCTAATTTATACAATAATTAAAAAAAATCATGATATGCTATTCTCCCTCTTATCTAGGGAAACTCCTTCGACTCCCTCATCCTTTACGTTTTAATCAAACAATTCAAAGAATATTAATTTTCTTTGATTTGAACATCTTGAACATACATCTATGTAAGTATTGAATAATAAAATATGTATATGCACAAAGAATTGCGAAAAATATACAAAGATCAATGTAAGTTTTAAAAATATAATCACACATATCTTATATTTACGAATTCAGATGTCTTAATATACCTAGACATTGTTGTATTATAATATTTCTAATTTCTAAGAAAAAATCGTTGTATAGACGGAATAAAATGCGTTTTTTGACTCAATTGGATCAAATTAATTATGTTATCCACACCATTCGAGCGTATGGGAATCATTATTTTCTCTCTACAAAAAAGTTCCATCGACCAAAAACATATAATTCTTTGAAAAATTTATTTCTCAGCCCAAAAAAATTGAAATCGAATATGTACCTTGGTTTATTTTGTAGGTCTTATGCATATATTATGAGTTACAAACTTATAGACTTACTACCTCTAGACTATAGACAGTCTACCTAAATCAATCTTTCAAACTGGAGTCGCAAGAAACACACCACCCGGGGAATCGATGATGTAGAATCCTAATAGTAAACACATGGTACATGTAGTCAGAAGAAACATTTTCAATTTTCACTAATTGGTATAACAAAATAGTGGATCTGATTCGATATTCAAAACTGATTATACTACTTCCAACTAAAATGCAACTAGTGTCTGGATTCTAAACTCGTGTGATTCTTTTTAGTCGTCGAAATCGACTACTCTTTGAAATAATTACACTATGTATATATCTTAAATTAATTTCACATTATTTTTTTTTATTTTACTGTATTCGTCTTGACTTCCCGATCGTGCCAAAAAATATTGTGCGCGCAATCTTTACACAATTTGTGACTCGTATGATTGTCACCTGAGCTTCGTTTGCATTATACTCAAGAAGTTTCACACTCGATCTAGAATCACCGAACTTGCACGCTAGGTGTGCAATATACTGTTGTTTGCAGCTTAACGTTCGACATATATCGCACATAATGTGGGTTTGTATGTATGTACGATCTTTGTGCAAATGTCAAAGAAAATAATGTTCTTTAAATGATGCCCGAAGAGCATCATAAGTCTTATCAGAATCGATAAGAATTGTAATTGCACAAGTGATCACTTGGTAATAAAATCGATATACCTATATGCAGAAGAGAAATGAGATCACGTATTCTAATACAATGTACTAATTGGATATATTGACGAACTTTTTTAAGTTCTGAAACTAAAAAAATTATTATTATATTAGAATGATAAAATATTAAAGAAGGGGAAACCAGTTTGAGGTCCATTTGTCGATGGTTAACGACACGGAAAATTCGTTTCTCCATAGCAACCGTTGCTAAGGGAATGAAATAAAGTTCATTTGAAATGAGTTAAAGTTCATTTACAGTACTTTTGAGATCATATGGCACAGTACCTTTGTATTTTCCATGGAAACTGCTGTTGATATCCTGATCAACCGTTGCTACGTAGTTTGGAAAATCAGGTTTTTTTCCACATGAAGCCACTTTGAATAAGCATTCTGACAACCTATCCATCTCAAACTACAACTTATCAAGTCGAACATAAGTATTTTTCGATACGGTAGCAAAAAACGAATTCTAGGCTTTTGAGACGTTTGCAGAAAGAATGTAATCACACGAGCCTAGAATGGCTTTTGCTACTGTATCGAACAGTATTTCTCATCACGATATCCAATTTCATTTTTGTTGTACGAATAGGGTACATTCTTATTTTCTTCAAATGTGAATATAGTCAGATAATACCAGAGAATCTCTTTCATGCTATAGTGATATTTTTTTTGTAAAGGTTGTCACCGAAAGAAACGATACAAAGTATCCGAGTTTTCTACAATCATGTAGATGAAAAACTGCGAATTTAAAAAATTTTTAAAATGCTTCTCATCTTTTTTCTCATGTGTGATATGTTAACCTTCCTGAGGAGTAAGACGAGATGTCTTGTCAAAACGGTAGTTGCTATGGGTGCTTCCACAATGACAAGAATTGTAAAGAAGCAGCCATGTATCAGTTTCATAATTTTAAAATTTGCACCTCGAATTCGTAATCAGTGATTTCGGAAACAAATAATTATTTTTTAACATCCACAAGTTCCAAGCGATGAATAATGAATTCTATCGGGCTTGGTGGACTATCCCAAAGTGATATTGCGAGGAAAAATTCCACGCTCCCGGGCTGGATTCGAACCAACGTCCTCCTGATTTCGGAAACATTCGGAACGATTTTATCCGTCGGTCAAGTAAAACAGAACGCGTGCAATTGGGAGTGGAAAAGTCGGGATGAACGCATACGCAGGTCAGATATGTATATATATAGTCACGAAAACAGTTTGGTCTTAAATATAATGTTATCCAAATTTCCCAACATATTCGTTTGCAGTCATCATACTTGCTATGGAGAATGCGCATAGGCAGCTTCTGCGCAGCTACACTCTTCTCGCTTTGAGTCTAGTTTGTTCATTTTTTTCCGTGTTGTGATAAAAATATGACCTCGTCAAAGTTCCACGCATTAAGAATATCGACCAAGAATAGTATTTTGTGCAACGGGTGCTCAAAGTTGGCGATTCCCACGTGAGTGTGAAGTTAGCCGCCATCTTGAAACCGCCATCTTGGATACGGAATTTTGAAAATCTGATGTCAGAGTTATCATCAGCGCCCCCAAAAACACATTAGTCCAAATTTTCACGATTCTCCGACTAAAAATGTGGAAAATCGTCAGCCGCCATCTTGAAACCGCCATCTTGGATCCAGAATTTTGAGAATTTGATGTCAGAATCGTTATCAGCGACATTGAAAACCCCCGTATACGGAATTTCAAAGGAATATATCGAATATGAAAATGAATGCTTTAAAATATTCATAAAATGGAAATCCAAAATATTGATTCCCGTTTTTTGGCCGCCATTTTGCTGAAAAAAATCATAGTCGAAAAAACTGAACGAATTTGGAAAGTTCAAATATTTTGTGCACTCTTGTGCATATTTTCGACAGTAAAAATAAAATTCCTTCATCCTCTGATTTTGGATTGAAAAAAAAAAGTGCTCCAAAAAACTGCATTTTTTATTTTAATTTGTTAATTATTTATTGAAAATCAATTTTTTCAGTCTTTTGAACTATTGTATCGTGTAGAGCATACCCGAAAATAGTAGGAATGACTATTTTGCAATAAACCTTCCGTCTTATTCATTAAAATATTTGAGCTCAAAAGTACCAATAAAATTTCCGCAATCTGGGACTTAATGGGTTAAGAAGTACAGTACCAGAGTTTGAGTAATAAATTATGCACGTGATGAAAACTGACATGATCAATTATCATATGGACAATAATCATAATGTAATAGAAAGAGTGAATATACTGTAATTCTGTAAATCTTGATAAGTATATATTACATTATTTTTGAACTGTTACATTTCTTCGTGATTTACTTCAGTAAAAACTTCTGATTTTTTTTGCCAATAAACCCAAGAATATCATCTAAAGTAAGTTGTCCAAGGATTTGGTTACCCTTATTTAACATGACTTCGTTCACTTTCGTGGTGATTCCATTTTGATAATCTCTAAGAAAATCAGTAGTAACATCTGAAACCAATGCACTTACAATTCGAGCCAGATCTTCATTATTGTACAGACCTGTCACATCCACCTATTTATAGAAAAATAGAAATTAAAAGCTTTGTGAAAATTTATGTGATACAATTAATGTTACGATGATCAATATCGATGACAGATCGAAAAAAATGAATTTGTAAGAAGTGTTTCAATTGTTAGAATAGTTATAAAATTACAATATTTGTATGGCTTATATTATGTAATTTTGAATTTGTAAAGAAATATTATTTCATAAAATATCGGCCACATCTTCAATTAATATATAACAAAGAAAATAATGATACTTTGGAGGCAATCTAAACAGAACATTTGCTGAACTTAGAATAAAAATCTTGTACTTTGAAAAAAAAATTGAAGATTTTTTATATATTCTTTGTATTTACCTTAAGTTTTTCTAATGAGATTGCTGTAGAGTTGAAACTGACAATCGATACTGATTTAGTCCTGAAATTCACTTTCAATTTAGCTTGAGTTGCGAATCTGAATCCGGTGGCTTCAAAACTGGAATTATTAAGAGTATTTGCTGAGTTCATACTACTTATAAAATAATAATACATCAAATCAATTTTCTTCATTATACGATATAAGAATAGTATATTACGTTACTAGTGAAAGTGAACGAGTGAAATCGCATTTCACGCACAAGTAACAGATTTTAACGCACCAGTGGGGTACAATATTTTATGCTATTAGGGCTTGTTTGAAGGCCATTCAAGAACGTACTAGTACGTAAGATGGCGTTTCACGCACCGAATAACATAAAATACTTTTTCATTACTTGTATCGAAATGTATTCTTACGCACCTCATACTTCCAGAACCATATATCGGGATTTTATTGAGTAATATCCCATCAGCTTTGTAAAAAGTTTTTCCTTTAAGAATTGGCAGGGACAAATCGAGCGTAGCTTTCCACCCAGCCAGTTTGAAATCAGCATTCTCCACGACATATTCGGACAAACCTTCCAAAAGTACATCCTTCACTACACCAGAGATTCTATAAGTAAAAATGTTATCAAAATTTGAGTTAAGTTCTAGTAGTGTAACTGTACATTTTTCATGTATCGTACTAACTTGGCTAATGGATCCACAAAATCAAAAGCATGATGCTCTAATATGAACGGGTCAAGGACAGGAATCCCAATGGTTGCATTTCCGTTTTTTAATATTCCTCTTATCTTCTCAAGTGCAGCCTTGAACTCATCACCCAAACCTGCTCGTACTTGATTCTCTAATATAGAGGAAAAAATGTCAACTCCATCACATGAATATGATAAATTGTGAATGGTTATATAGAGTTTCGATGATATGACACCCTATTCCTGTATGGTTATTAATTCATATCACATTCTGGCTAACCCTGAATAAGATACTGGAAAAGAAAAGAGTTTATAAAAAATATTGCCCATTTTAAAATAATAAGAAGACACTGTTCAGTCTGCATGATCTGGGCTTTGATGAAACTTTGTGAATAGATTGCTCATTCTATGATAAGAATAGGTAACACACGGACTTCGTAACGTGTCGATTTCTCTCAGATATTTGTTAATCATCAACGATTTCTATAGATTAAACTGTACATACTATCCATTTGGATATTCAGAAAAAATCTTAGAACAACGTTTCATCAAAATCCAGCTCTCGAACTGCATCCTGAATGTATCCTCCTGAAAAATAAACACCCTAGTCTCGAATAACTATTAAAAGAAAAATGATGTATAAAAGTTAAGTGATAATAAATCGTATTTGTTAATATATAACCATTTAGAGACATTTATATCTTTATAGATAACTAATCGGATAAAATAAAAATAGTTTTGGCGTTAACTCAAATGCAAGTGTAGCGAAGAAACTGTAAACCAGCTGAAGAGCCATCACGATAAACTTAATATCTATTGAATAAATTTCCCTTATGTTTTTTCAATGCATAGAACGAAAATTCACGCACTAGTACATTTTTTAAATGTCTTTAAACGAGTTCTCATAGCATAAAATATCGTATCCGGCTGATGCGTTAAAATTTGAACACTGATGTGAACGAGTGACATTTTTTGCCAGCTCCACCAACCATTCGTGCACGCGTCCAAACGCATCTTAAAATTTTACGCACTAGTTGCATAATATACTAATCGAACTCGAAATCAATTATCGAGGATTATAAAATTAACAAATCACCTTCCCAATTTGTTGTTATTGAATGAATACTTCTGCGTAATACACTTGTGCGGATAGCCTGACATGATTTAACGAATTCTCCACTCATCAGACATACATATATATACCTACAGTATAGTAGATCCGATACGTAGATGAAACCCAGACGCGAAAAAGCTTGCTATTTTAAAGTCGTACGTACTAGAAGTAGTGCCAACTCTTTTTTTTACATTCTTTCGACCGATGTGGGACGTTCGGCTCACTGGAATGCACTTCCCTTTTTAAATAAAACAAAAGTGCAATGACGCCGCGAATTGCCGAAATACTCATTGATGCCTTGTTACGGTGACGAGAAAAACTGATCACAATTTAACTACAAGCACTACTATTTGAAAGAATTTCATTCTTCTTTGGGAAATACTTACTTTGTAAATTAATTGCATACTCCGCACTGATGAGCTGACAAGCACATAATAGAACAAAGAATAGTCCCAAGGATTTCATTGTGCTGTAATGAATAAATATTTAGTAACTATTTGAAACGCAATTTATAATTTTATATTGATGTTCAACACTATCCAATTGAATCGAAAGATAATTAGCTATAGGTACGAAATTTAACTTGCCTTGATAGAAGCGTAAAATGAATTCTCGCGTCTCACAAAAAAAAAACGTTTCAAGAGCGATTGTTGTTTTCAAAGACAGTCTTTATAGAGCATTGATATATAATCTTCCATCTAAGCTGATACTAATCTTATCAAAACAGCTCGTTTACACGAAGAACTGATTGGCAAATGATTAAATAGAAAACATGAAAAGTTGTTGGCAATTCACGTGACTTTATTTATACGTTTCTGATCTCCATGGATCTTTCAAACGAAAATTTTATCAATTAATAATCTTAAATGCAATCTTTTCTGGGTTTGAAAACTGACTTTTGTATGTAAATTTCGTACTTCTAAATAATTCATATCGAAATGTTATCAAAACAGACGGGAGAATATTTGACTGCAAAAAAATATTCAAAGATCGATTTTTGCATTAATGTATATGAAGCATTCTGAGTCACATCACGCAGCAATTTTCCTATAGACTTACTATAACCCGAGGAACTTCTCACTCCGACACATTTACCAAGAATATGTTCTGACTATTTATCAATAGAATCTAATCATAAGAGATAGACTTTGACTTGATAAGCCTGAAAGCATGAGATTTGAATTATTCAAGAGGTAATATACCTTAATTGTGACTTCCGAATTCGAGGTCATATTCAAAGACTTACCATAAGCGCAGAAAAAATCTTAAAAATATGGGGTTGGTTGCATATGAAAGTACTAATCTCCAACTACTAAAAACATACTTCATTTATTCAAAAAAATACAAAATGGCGACGCACCAGATCGTCAAAAACAGAAAAAATTTTCACTTTGTCCTCTCGGCCGTACTGCTACAGGTCACAATTATGAACCTAAAACAAAAAATCGAACGGGATTTTGAAGTAAAAAGACAAACTCAGGGAACATCGTAGGATTTTATCGAAATTTGAACTAGGGGACAAATGGCGTCAATATGAAAGTTTTTTTTTCGCCAAAAAATCGTTCAAAAATCGGCCGTAAAATCGGTAAAAATCAGTTTTTGTTTGTTTTCAAGCTACAGTTGAAATTTCAAGAGAATCGGTTGAAAATTGACGGCGCTATCAGTACGGCCAGGGCAAAAAAGACGGTTTTGAGATAAATGCGTTCAAAGTTTCAAGTACTATAAAATCGATGAAATTGTTGCTTCACCTCTAATCTGCGATGCCTGCTCCATACATTCGGCCTTCCACTACAAGATTTTTTTGCTCCTCATCTTTACTTGACAAAATTACGTTTTTGTGAGCATGTTTAGTTTCTTCGGTGAGGGAGCGCTCGGAAAGCGCAATACGGGTTTCGTCGGCTTCGGTACAGAAGTTGTAGCAATTTACTCCAATAGTGATGCCTCATTGGTTCATAACTCATAGAATTCCATTAAAACCATCGTTGAAAGGACAGCAAGAAAAACCGCCAAATCAAGTACAGTTTTGCCACTAGAAACGTGCTTCGTGTACTGGCTTGACAGCTTTGAATACTTCCTTCGACATATAGAAGGATCATGCTGGAAATTTGCGATGTCTCCACCCTTCGCCTTTTCAGCTTTTCACCATGATTTCGGAACTTCCATGCGTAAGTGATGTTGAGGCTGCTCGTTGGTCGATGACACGTGGTATAAAGTGGCACAGATTGATCTATTTATGTCTGCTGTTGAATTACAGTTCCTCCTTGTTGCAAGGCCGTAATATATTGTTAGTTTGTCGATTAATTTAACAGTTAACTTGCCTTTCTCGCTCAGACCTTCAGTTTTTTTCTCTAAATTTCTCAAACGAGTAACTATTCTTTTCTGTGCATGGTCTTTTTTTTCACTGCTTTTTTTTCACTTTCATTCTCTATAATTGCTTTGCTTTGATCGACGAAAGTCTAGACATTCCATAAGAGAAGAATGAAAGCCCTCACTGCATAATTTTTCGCCCACGCCAAATATCGCCTGTTCACTCCGCGACTTTGTTTAGAAAATCGGTTTTTTGAGGCACTTAGAACTTCTTCCCCTACTTGATCGACTTTTTATATCATTCTTAGATAGTTTATGGAGTGTCTTGAAAAATCAGTTGAAAAAGTGCTGAATCATGTTAGCGAAATCGGCTGTACTTTACAATAGGTGACGATATGTCTTCGAAACTTCCTGTAATACGATCTAACCATATAAAGTTAAGGACTTGTACACATAAACAGATATAAAAGATTATCAATTTGAGGAATTGCATTTTTTCTTTAATATCTGATGCAAAATTTGTGTCAATTACGATCTTTGCGGGTCGATCCTTAGAATTTGGAGTATAAGAAAACTCCATATAAATTCAATTTTTGCGACGTTTCAACTTCTTTTTAAAATCTAAATTGTTGATTGTTTTTACTTATCATTGATAATTCTAACCGTTTAAAAATTATACAACTTTTCGGTAATGTATATAATATTTGCATATCTTGTTTTCATTCTTGTTTTCAAGCTTAACCATAATTACGATAAAATTTATAATCTGAGATTTACACTTCTCAAGGAGATACGGTCATTTAAAATAGAAGGCCATGCTCGGATTAATTTTAAATATACTATATTATTTCAAGTTGTTGATATGAATGTATAATTCAAAATAAATATTATCATGAAGAGCATATCTTTAGCTGTCTTTCATACACGAATCACGATCCATCATTAATAAAAAAACATTATTAGGCACTTAGATTGCAACAATCCTTAGAAATTGACCATAGGCACGTCTTTTTGGGTAGAATATCTTGAATTCATCAAATAACTTTTCCTGTAGGTAGCAAGATGAACTCAGACTCTGAATCTATGTGTTTAATTCATGACGCTCAAGTTAAGCGATTATCAAGAATAAGACTGGATAGATCTCAAAATACACTCTCGGCTACTGAGAGTTTCATGTATTATTATACTCTGTAACAAAAAATTCTTTTTATTTCATCAATTCCAGATTTTCCGATCAAAATACTTTTGCTCAATCAAGACTTCTGATGTTGACGATGTCGTAATCTAGGAGAATTATTGTGTGATTACTTATTATACGAAAATAATTATCTGAGTTTCATTGTAAATAATATCTCAATAAATAGCTGATATATCTGGGCTCATATATATACATACATACATACATATCTTTATTTCGTACTCAGTTTTAATCTCAAATGATTGTCAAAATAAGGTTTAGACACTAGTTCGTAAAACTCTAGGACGGAATAGGGCTAGAATGTCAATTCTGTGAGAACTAGGCCGCTTGTTTGTTGCGTTTTACATTTCAACACGCGATAAGAAATACTCTAGGTGAAATTACGATTTTTTCTATATTTCTATAAAATCAAACCGTATTAAACTCCCAAGTGATGAAGTTCATAACATTTTGAAATTATAACTAATGCAATTGCCAAAACAATATCGAAACATACATGTTTCTTAGGTGGGGAGTAAGATACAAAAACATAATACCGAAAAAACCAACTCTATATTTGAGTAAAAAGTTTTAAGATAATTTGTATGTACAACAGTTTTGATGTAAGCTTAAAAATATTCGTAAATCTAGTTATAATTTAATGGAGATATGCTGATGTTTGATTTCCTCAATTAGGAATATCTACAGGCTTGATTTTTATATCAACTCCTTTACTTTTCAACTTTTTTTCCAAAGTTGACAACTTTGTTAATTTTTTTGCAACATTCTTCTTGTACCTCTTTTCACTGATCGGACTGTCATTTTTCCTCAATTCATTCATACGATTTGCTACTTTTGGATAAATCTTAGCAGTCCATGGTTTACCAGAGAAGAAACCCCAATGTTGTTTTTCAGGTGGTATGTAAGTAGCTGTAAAAATATTAAATCATGACTTTTCAGTAAAAATTTAAGATTGAAAAAATGTCAATACAAATATCCAAGAATTTTACCCTTGAGAAGCCTGCCACACATTAAATAATTATTCATTGTTTCAGCAGCTATCTTAGCAACATCTGTATTTTCAAATTCAACATAACCATATCCTCTACTCCTTCCAGTCTGAAATCAACCATAGAAAATTAAATATATAATCAACAACAGATGAAGTGTCTAATTAGATTTTATTACTAACTTTTTCTGAACGTGCTACTCTCACACGAGTAACTTTGCCAAACTGTTCGAAGTATTCTTTCATTTCATCTTCAAAAAATCCATAAGGAATGTGACCAATATACACAATTCCTTTAGTTGAACGGTAAGGTAATTCTTCTTTTTCTAATTCTTTATTCTTCTTTATTTTCTGAGATTTTTCAATTAATTGAACTTTTTCAGTTTTATTTTTCTTATTCTCTTTATCTGTTATACTCTTAGTACCTTCCTTGACTGCTTTACTTTTTGCGATTACATTAACTACTTTTGTTTTAAGTGCTTTCTCTTTTTTCTGAAATTGAAAATATGTTGTATGAATAAGTGCATTGAGAAACGAAATACGGAAAAGGCAAAACTATTCATGGAATATATAAATAGAAAAAGAAAGCATGTTTGTTTCAAATGCCCAATGAATTCTTACATGTCAATTTACCAAAAACCATGAATTTACCATGATACAACTAATAATTTTTGATAAATTCAAGAATTAATTAAGATTATTTAGTTATTAAATAAGCAATCCCAGTAAAATCGAATGACGTACGCTGAACACGCTGTTAACGGAACATATAGGTTATGACGCGAGACAAAACTTACCTTGATAATTTTTGTGACATTGCTAACTGCATTCGTAAGTGCAGAAGTTTTCTGATTTTTCACTCTTTTGACTTTCATTTTGCATTAATATCACTACTATAAACTTTTAAACTCAAATAAGAGAGCAGATTTGCGGGACGGCACACCACAATGGCAACGATATACACGGCGTTGGCGTGTATAACAGCCAACAGGCCAGCGCGTGGCTTCAGGAACATAGATCACATGCGGTGGATATGGATGCGAACGCTTTTGGTGCCAAATGTTAAGTGGAGGCAAACCCTAATTACCTAAATTGCGATTTCTACAAATCACTAAATACGTTCTTACTGTTTATTTATCGCGTTTCAAAAATTAAAAATTAATAGGGTTGACTGTTTAAAATTTTGAAACTATTTTTTTCTGACAAATCCCGAAATATACAAAACATTGTGATGGAACGACCTCAACACATGTAGGTGTTGCCCATTTCACCTCTTTTAAATCTCAAATTGATTCAGCCACATATCCCGGCGTTAATAGGTTTCAGGAAACAAAAGAAATCTTGTTTACCGCAATAAAAAGTATCTTAGTAAATAAATAAACGGCCGGGCTAGACGTACGTCAGATTACGTCAGATTCGACTTTTGTGCATATCTCAAAGACGGATTGACCAAATATGTTCTAAAAAAAATCTTGTCGTAGAATTCATGTATGCCATGTATACATGTATATATGAACATATATATATATATATATATATATATATATATATATATAGTATATATGTATATGTTTATACGTTTAATTCGATTTCCGCTATTATCTCGACGTGCGAGTGATGCAAAAATTCAAAAAAAATCTTGAGGTAGAATTAAACGATGCACATTCAATTATGCTTACGGTACATTAGATTTTCGTGATTATTTCGGAGTGTGTTTCACGAAAAAATTCCAAAAAATCTTGAGTTACGATAAAATCATGCACATTGCATGATTTTATCGTGCAATGTGCATGGACCTTCCAAAAAACGGAGTCAGTACTGAAACCGCGATCCAGTTGAGGTTCTTTTCACGTTTGAAATTGGATTTTTGGGTTATTTGGGTTATTGAACAGTACTGAAACGGAGTCTGTACTGAAACCGCGATCCACTTGAGGTTCTTTTCACGTTTGAAATTGGATTTTGGGTTATTTGGTTATTGAACAGTACTGAAACGGAGTCTGTACTGAAACCGCGATCCACTTGAGGTTCTTTTCACGTTTGAAATTGGATTTTGGGTTATTTGGGTTATTGAATAGTACTGAAACGGAGTCTGTACTGAAACCGCGATCCACTTGAGGTTCTTTTCACGTTTGAAATTGGATTTTGGGGTTATTTGGGTTATTGAACAGTACTGAAACGGAGTCTGTACTGAAACCGCGATCCACTTGAGGTTCTTTTCACGTTTGAAATTGGATTTTGGGGTTATTTGGGTTATTGAAAAGTACTGAAACGGAGTCTGTACTGAAACCGCGATCCACTTGAGGTTCTTTTCCCGTTTGAAATTGGATTTTGGGGTTATTTGGGTTATTGAAAAGTACTGAAACGGAGTCTGTACTGAAACCGCGATCCACTTGAGGTTCTTTTCACGTTTGAAATTGGATTTTGGGGTTATTTGGGTTATTGAAAAGTACTGAAACGGAGTCTGTACTGAAACCGCGATCCACTTGAGGTTCTTTTCACGTTTGAAATTGGATTTTGGGGTTATTTGGGTTATTGAAAAGTACTGAAACGGAGTCTGTACTGAAACCGCAATCCACTTGAGGTTCTTTTCCCGTTTGAAATTGGATTTTGGGGTTATTTGGGTTATTGAAAAGTACTGAAACGGAGTCTGTACTGAAACCGCGATCCACTTGAGGTTCTTTTCACGTTTGAAATTGGATTTTTGGGTTATTTGGGTTATTGAACAGTACTGAAACGGAGTCTGTACTGAAACCGCGATCCACTTGAGGTTCTTTTCACGTTTGAAATTGGATTTTGGGTTATTTGGGTTATTGAAAAGTACTGAAACGGAATCTGTACTGAAACCGCGATCCACTTGAGGTTCTTTTCACGTTTGAAATTGGATTTTGGGTTATTTGGGTTATTGAAAAGTACTGAAACGGAGTCTGTACTGAAACCGCGATCCACTTGAGGTTCTTTTCACGTTTGAAATTGGATTTTGGGGTTATTTGGGTTATTGAAAAGTACTGAAACGGAGTCTGTACTGAAACCGCGATCCACTTGAGGTTCTTTTCACGTTTGAAATTGGATTTTGGGGTTATTTGGGTTATTGAAAAGTACTGAAACGGAATCTGTACTGAAACCGCGATCCACTTGAGGTTCTTTTCACGTTTGAAATTGGATTTTGGGGTTATTTGGGTTATTGAACAGTACTGAAACGGAGTCAGTACTGAAACAGCAATTCACTTAAGGTTCCTTAATTTTCATATTTTTTTTAAAATTTGTGTTTTGGAAAATTTAAAAAATTTTTAAAAATTCTAAAACCTTCGAATTTTTGAAAATTTTGAAGATTTTGAAAATTTTGATTATTTTGAAAATTTTGAAAATTTTGAAAATTTTGAAAATTTTGAAAATTTTGATAATTTGAAAATTTGAAAATTTGAAAATTCTGAAAAATTTGAAAATTTTGAAAAGTATTCTGTTTTTGATATTTGTTAAATCTTCGAATTCTCGATGTTTTATTTCTAAGGGAGGTTTGTGGCTTTCGCGTGGTAAAGTGCGCATGCCATATAGAGACCTTTAGTGTCAACGATGTAAACTGAGTCAACGAAGCATTTCGTCTTTTTTTGCTATCTAGTTTACAAGTCAACACCGTTTCGCTCATTTTAATCGATGGCTAATCAATGGCCTGCGAAACCCCAAATCTGACGTATCTGACGTACGGCTACGTTTTTGAACCGTATTTTCATCTATAACATTCCGTTTTTTAGCTCTCGCAACAAAAACTTTTCACGGATATCTCTTTCTTCATCCATAGTGTACATCTGAAACTAGTAGAAAATCGTGTCTCCTAACGTATACGTCAGATTAACCCAAATAATATCATCTGACGTACGTCTAGTCGCGGCCATAAATAAATGGCACAGTAACATTAAAATCAAATAATTACTCTTCTTTTTTCATTTCAAATAATATAAAAAATTAACCACTCCACAAGTTCTGATGGCTAGTATGTACAGTCCAAATTCATCTTTCATATACATAAGGTATATATATCCTATAGAGAGGACTATATTTTTTTTTACACAACGTACGCCAAGTCGGATTTTATGCACTTTGGCGCGCGTGAAATCGGACTTAATATACAACAAAATATGAGGAGAGAATTTTTGGTTACACAAAATAGTTATTGTATAATGAAAAATTCATACATAAAATGAAGATACCTATTTTTAAAAAAACATCTGTTCAGTTTACTATTTCAAAAGCATCATTTATTGAAGTATATGATTCAATAAGTTTGATTATAAAATTTTGCGTGACTCATAAATTATTGCAATATAAGTATTTACATTCTATATCCTGGTGAAACATAAGTCTTGCTGAACTTTCCGGTAATTTCTTCTGTTCTAAAATTAGGCTATAAATTATGATTGTTACTATTACTGGCAGTATCTACAAATTTATTCAGTTATATAATATTTACAGTAGGTACAAATTTGATTTTATTTGAAAACATACAAAAAATAACAATTATCCAAATATCTCAAAGAGGCACAACTATTAAAGAAAATGATTGAATTTTGTATGAACTTTCCAAATTTGCGTATCATTTTTTACGCAAAACTGTAAAAAAGAAATACGGTATGCAAGGTGCGTCTATCAATTTTATATAGCTCAAGATAAAAAATTCAGCAAGATTAATTTGAATTGAAGATAAAAGTTTTCTAAAAATTTCTGTATATTTTTCCAAAAACTTCTTACATACAATTTGTAAATTTCCATTAACGAAAACAAATATATCGTTTTTAAATTCATCAGTATTATGCATCGCTCTATGTATTATAATCAAATCTTTTGTACCCAAAATGTGTACAATTCATGACGTTTCAGAGAATTGTAAGCGCACCTTACCTCCTCCGAACTAGTATCAAATATATCATTCACGATTTGATTGAACTACTCATGAATAGTTAGAGTTAATCACTTCCTTATCAATCTATGTTTTTTTCTAGGACATGAATTTCAATAGAGAATTTGCATATGCCATTGGCCTTACGTTTGGATGTGGCTGAAAACAAAATTAATAATTTAATATAGACTTCTAAAACAATGGTAATTATATTGGGAAAAAAAAAATCTTACCACAGCTTCATATGAAGTAAATTTAGGTAACATATCCTTGCCATTGAGTGTAATGAAGGCACCTTGATTACCCATGGTATCACTAGAATTATTTTGGTTGAGTTTATTAAAGTTAAATTATGAAAGTTCTTAATCGAAAATTGCGGTTTTCATATTTTAGATTATGCTTCAATCTATTCACTTATCTTTATTCATTCAATAAATATTGATAACTTACCAATAATTTGGAGCTGAGAAAACCGTAATGCATTTTCCATCATGCCCAATTTCATATCCTTCTTGTTTAACTTCATGACTTCTAACAATATAATCAAGTTTATTAAGTTGTAGAAACTTTTGTGTGACATCAGGTCCAAATTGAACACCAACTCCACGTTTGCTGGGTGCTCTACCCATTTGGGGTTGAGGATCTGACCACAGCAGTTCGCACATAGGTCCTTCATCGGGTGGTTGCCTGTTTCTGTCTATTTTTCTAATTTCATCTAAAGTAACATCATCCCTTGAAAATAATCCCCCATGCATAACCTGGAAAAACAATATACATAAGATTTCATACAAAAGCAATGTTCAAACTCACTAAATCTTGAGAAAAAAAATTACAAGAACTCTTTCATTAAGGCAATGAGCTAAGGGCAGCCAGTTGTATACTTCTGTGAATAATTCAGCCATTTGAGCTGTATATTTTGCTTTTACTTCACCCTCAAACCCATACATATGGTTCATTGTGGCAGATTCATGATTACCTAGAAAGATCATTCATTATTATTGGAATTGATTACCTCGATCCACAGTAGCTTTACAATGATAAAAACATACCTCTAGACATGAAAAAGTGTTTGGGATACAATAACTTAAATCCAAATAATGTAAAAATACATTCAACAGAGAAAGACCCTCTATCAACAAAGTCTCCATTGAATAACTATGCTACTATTAAAGAAAACATGTAATCAAAGTATTATGAAAAGCTTCATCAAACATGAATGTTTAATCTCTGACTTCTCAAATTGTATTTCAACTTATTTTCTAAGTTAAAGGATACATAAGGATTGGTTTCTGATGGCAATCCATTCAACTCAAAAATATTGAGTAAATCATAATATTGACCATGCACATCACCACAGATAGTGAATTTATTTTCATCGGGTATGCTGATATCAATCAAACTTGGCTGTGCCATGAAGAGATTTTTGATATCAAGAAGGATTTTATAAGCATATTTCCGATGCAATTTGTTTTCTTTCCTATACCAATCTATCAAATCAAGCATGAACTTGAGTGTAACCTTGTCGTTTTCTAATTTTGGTCCTGTATACTCATCTTCAATAGCTAAAATTAGATTGAAAAATAAAATAAATTAGATTAAAGCAAACATTTTTTGATAAAAAAAATTGATTAGACAAAAATATCAAACTCACTCATAACTTCCAAGTTTATTGAGTCAGCAATGCTCTTTTTATTTTCTTCAACAGCTATAGCTTTTTCAAAAGCTAACTTTTTGACAATCTTGTTACACTCAGTATACTTGGCCTTAGCATCCTTATCATTTGGTCTAGCTTTCATGACAGTCTCGTAGTCTTTGAGTGCAAGTTTGAATTTGCCAAGGGACATATTGGCTGCTGCTCTTCGATAGTAGCCCTTGACGTAATTTCTGTCTAGCTCTATTGCCTTGGTGGCATCGGACAGCGCATACCCAAAACATTCTGTCTTGAGGTATGAGAAACTTCTGTTTCCGTAATAAATAGCTACAGTGGGGTCAAGTTCAATGGCTTTGGAATATAGTGCAATAGCCTCATTGTAGTTCTGATCTGTGAACAAAAGCCCCCCATCGTCAGTGCAACTGTTCGCAAGCAAGAAAAAAGATAAAAATAGTGTAGAACAGCTGAATAGAGACGGGTGTTGCAATTTGAAAAATGATAAATGAATAAGAGTATGGAAAAGCAGAGTGCAGATCAGTTTGGAAAAGGAATCCAAGCAAAAGAAGAGAAAGAGCGTGTCTCTCACACTCGAGTATAGGTATATACGAGAAACAGAGGACGAGAGAGTTTGGTTAAGTGCGGCATACACACGTGACTCTCGGTTCAAATTTGAAAATCACGCTGTGCGGGTGACATAAGATAAGACATGCGAGTATACATACTTTTGAAAAACTCATTGGCCTTCTCCTTGCACTTCTCGGCCTGAGCAGCCTGTTCGGGCGTGGGAACCTGGGCTCCGGGCTCGTCGGCATTCTCGTCGCTCATTATCGCGGGTCGCGCTACGAACCAAGCGGTAGGACGGGCAGGCCTGACTGTCGTCGGAACCAAGCCGCTGGACTAGGCATTAAAGAGGGCCCACACGCCGCCTGCAGCCGTCTTCCCCTCTTTTACAACACGAGCTGAGCGCTAGCTTATTAACGAGCGCCAGTCGTCCACATAGGTATACGTGGGTATATACTTATACACTTTCTGTTCTCTTTAGCCAGCGCCGGCTTCGGGCTTCACTGCAGCCTCTGCCCTCTGCTCTGCTAGTCTGCTATAGGGCTATATATTATAGGAGCGACGTCCGATATCCAACTGCACCCCCACCAAACAATTTCTTGTGTGCGAGTTCACACTTCACGCGCTTAATTCACATAAGTATATGTGAATCGTCATATATCGAGAATTGCGATACAACTTCCAACAGTCGAATCCTGCAGTCGAACTTGGTCGAACTCCGTCAAGACTTAGCTCAATACCCTTATCTGCTCTTGCTTCAAGCTTTATGTTTACACTAGCGCTGCAATTTGTCATGGTCCATGAACATGTTGCAACTTGAACGGCACGAGTTACTGAATTTTGGAAGTGAACGGGCTCGAGTACTCATGTCGCGTAAGCTCAGACGAAAAAGTATCTGTTTTGGCTCGGATGTTCCCGCAAATCCATCTTGACAAAGACGAACGCACTCTGCACTTTGATTTGATTGACATAGAGACAAGCTGCTGACATTTTCCATATTATCTTTTTGCTCACAACATGACAGAGATCACGGTTTGCAAAGTTGCAAACAAAGCGAATGAAAATGAAGAACTTACTGTTGCTGCAAAATGGAGCAACTTAAAATTAAAACTCACAATCTTCAAACCCGATAAGACTGTACTAGCTGGTGAGGTGAGATACCAACTTTTCTTTCTTGATGTATTACTTCTCTTCTAACAATGAGTTTTTTTCAATATATTTGCTGTAAAGTGACAAAGTTTCCTCTATTTTTTGATTTATTTTAAAATCATCACCTCATCTTATTCCACTGATATACTAATATACAAATAACTTTTCAGACCCTCCTGGAAAATTTCAGTCAGTATGCAAGGACTTTTGATAAGCCTCTCGATGTTTATCTGAAGGAAATGAAAGATACCCTGTCTGTGAAAAATGATGAAGTCACATTTCATCTGGAGGAAGGAAAATTTTTCTGGAAAAGAAATAGCAGATATCGATTGGCTTTGATCAATGTGAACATAGTACAAGAAATGGAATACCTTGTTGATTTCACATCAATATTACTTGAGAATTTTTTAGAAACATCATCAAAAACATCACAACTTCAAAGTGAAAATAATTGTTTGAGAAATATAAATGTTGCAATGACTGATGATTTAAAGAAGATGGTACTACTGAAAAATGAAATAGAATCATCTTTGTATCAAAGATTTGCTCTGGTTTTGAACTCAAAAAAAGAGAAGATAAGAGACTTGAATTGTAAAATTGAACGCCTTGAAAAGAAACAGAAGTCTATCTATGATGAAGAAACTGACCCAAGTGAATTCGAAAATGAATCTAAGAATAAAGATAGTCATCTTTTGATACAGCCATCGTTGAAGGCAAATGAGACCATTCCATCAGTTAGTATGAAAGGAGAAACATCAGTTATTGGCCTAGAGGAACAAATAACTCACAAAATGGGCTCAGACTCTGCTCCATCAACAAGTATAGACAATCTTACACCAGCAATTGGAGAAGATGAAGAAACACCAGATTTCTTTTCTAACGAAACTGAGTGTGAAATCGAATTAAAGTTGGAAGATGAAAAGGCTGATGATGACTATTTAAAATCAAGTACAAATGAAGAAATGTCTTCAGAGGAGATGTTTTAAGGAAAAAACAGAACTTTATTATTTTGTTATTTTAGTGTATTACTATTCATTGTTGTATTTACTTTCATCAAAACAATGAAACTGTTCAATTATTTTTAAACTGAATTGGTTTTGTTTATTGACTAAATGGATTATAATCTAGCAATATTCTTCATAGCTAAAACTAATTGAAAAATTTCAAAATAATATATTGTGTGAAAGTGCGGATAGATTGTTCAAAAGTATGTATATATAAATATAATTTATTAAATAAATGTACAATATTTACAATTTTAAGAAATTCGTATTATTTACAGTCATAAATCTAAGATTTCAATAGATTTTTCATTTTATATTTGGAAGACTTTCTTCTGATTCGAAAGATTCCTTGGTTAATTCAGAAACTTTTCTCATTTCTTTCAAAGCCAGTCTTCTAGATTTTCCTAAATGAATAAATACAGATTATTAACAGGTTGGATTGAGAAAAACACTTATGTTGAATAACAATACCAACTTACGTATTGTAGGTGTTTCAGAAAGCAGAGTAATATTTTGTAGAGTATCTAAACGACCCTCGATTCGTTGTAATACTTTATAATTCTCCAGATATTCATCCTTATGAGAACAATAAGTATAAAAAAGACTCAAAATGCATATTAATAAAGATACTTTTCTCACAAACCATATAGAATAGACTAAATTTATTTTATCTTCGTTCATATGATCTGGTACATTATTATAATACTGAACTAACATTCTTTCTACAATGACATTCAAACTTTGAGTTGCAAACAAAATAATTCTTGCATTTGATGTCTTTTTTGAAGCACTAAACAATGCTGACAAGATACAACTGACGGTATAATAAATTACTGATTGAAACCAAGACACTTCACTAATGATCCAATTTTGAAATGTTTGCAAATATGCAAATATTTGGAAAAGTAATTCTCTCTGATCTTTCACAGACTCTCTGAAACATACAAGTAAATATTTGTCATAATAATTTTTGACAAATTATGAAATGTTTAGAAGAGATATAAAAATAAAAAACTCACTGAAAACTAGAAACCATATTTGTTACATATTCTGAAGAGCTTTGAATAATATTTTCTAGTTCTTTTCCATGATCGAGGAGTTGGTTTTGCATTTTGAGACCTTCTTTTTGACTTTCAAGTATGGCCCCTTGCACTTGTGAAGCCTCTAGCAATTGATTTTTCATTAATGAAGATGCCTCGTACAAACTACAAAACATACAGTATATAAAAGATTAAGATTAATTTATGCATTACATGGAAGTAACATTAAAAATTATAAATAGCAACTGACTGTTTTATTGTGTCATGAGTTTCTGACTGCCAAATTTCGTGATTTATGAAGGAGCAGATATTGGAGGCATGAATGTAGAATTCATTATATACACCAAAAGCTCGATCTGACATTCCATTGATGCATTTGCTGTAATTACATGTAAATATGTGATAATTTTCTCTTGTGAGTTTTTGTTCATGACTAACTCACCTGCGTTCACTTCCGTTCTCTTGATCATGACAATTATAAGTTGGATGTCCTGAATCTTCCAAAAAACAATTGGCCAAGTGGAGAGCTAAGATTGAGTGTTCATTATCATTGAGATTATTGCAACTACTTTTGACAGCTTTTAGAGCATTGTGCCAGCAAATCCCATGATGAGGTACAATTGACTTAGCTGAAAATACAATTATAATATTGATAATTCTGTTCAATTCTATTAATCTATTCGACACAGATACCTTTTATTCTTAGGAATTCTTTTTCTCCTAAATCTCTCAAAGTAATATCTCCACTCCATGACAATATGATTACGAATAGATTCGTAAAAAGTAAAATCCATATACTTTGGAGCGAAATAAAATCTTGCTTCATAATGCAAGTCGGGTCCCTCTTGTCACGCACAACTTCGTCTCGCAGGGAGCGCTTATCCCAATTTTTTAGGGTCTATCCTCCCAGGTCTATCTTCTTTGGCAATCAGTCCGAACATGAGTGAACATGCGAGCGCGTCAGCGTCCGTTGTGACTTGTGAGCCGTTTAGCGCCCAAACTCGTCGGGTCGGGGCTACCAATTTACGGGAGTGTGCGCGTGTGTGAACAGGGGTTCTCCCGCTGACCCAAGCTCCACCAAGGTATTTTCTATACGTATGTATATAGTTTGAGCTGCAGACTACGAATTTTGAGGGTGCACTGCACACTGCACAGTCGAAATATGGGCAGAAAAGTTTTTATTGAGAATTTCTCTATAGGGCGATAGAAAAGTTAACTTTTCTGGTGGAGGAAAAATATGTCGTCATATTTTGCTTGAATATTTGACTTCACACCTTCGATTCGTCGAAACTCTCAATTGTTACATTGTTTTACACTGCCTGATGAGGCCAGCGAACCATTCTGGCGAAACGTCGCAAATTATAAAATATGGAGTTTTCATTTGAACTCCAAATCACGGATCAGCTGTCTCAGGATTGGCCCTCAAAGATCGTAACAAATAAGTATTTTCCTTGAAATTCTACACAAAAAAGGTCGTTACAACATTTTCACGAAAAACCGCCGAGTAAAAAATTGTCAACATTTGAGAAAATGCGATTATTCTTCCTACTGCAGGCTACTGTTGCTCACTGTTTTCATGCCCTTTTATTTTCAAAATCACCAGGTCTCAAAGTATTTTTACTTCGGATCCAAGCTAAAAATATTGAAAAATTTCGAGCTGGAAAAATTGCCCATTCCAATTTCCCAGCATTAATAAATTAAGTTTCAGGTATAGTTTGGGTTGTCCGCCCACCTGGGCCTGAGTCCCCGCGACCGTTCCATTGCTGCATGATGGTTAATATAATTCTGATGCATAATTGCAACGAATATAGACGCTAAAGAAATATGCAAACGAATTAACTTTAGACAAGGAATATCATAGTGTCTATAAAATTCGTTGCTATAATAAAAGAGTACTTTAGGGAATGGAAAGACGAAATCATGATTCACAGAATGTGGGTGGCTTCGCTATGCTAACAAATATTGGGATTAAACCACACAGTTACGGATTTCAAATTTAATAACATATTAAATACTTTAATTTTGACCACGTTCTATTATATATATTTTTGCAAATATAGTCAGTCCCAGCTTAGTCGTCCATCTCGCAAAGGCTTGGCCAGAAATGGCCAGTCGTCCCATTAATTGTCCCAGGCCCCAGTCCGCGTCCGCATAAAGTAATCAAAGTAAAAAACGGGGTACTTGTTTATATATATGAAAGAAGCAAGAAAAAACAGTATTTTTCCCGTAGAGTGGAAATGTCAGTTAGGCCCATGGGTCAACTTTTTAGAGGATGGTACCGAAGGAGTTGGGACACAGATATTTGGGCTTCGTTACACCATTAGATGTCCTCGTCAACATTTCTGGTTTCACCGATCGCCTATCAACTGAAGTACTTTACGTTTCTGTAGAATCATCTAATATATTCACGATGATTATGGTAATTTGCCGCATCATGATCCTGGATAATATTGAGTATCGTAACGTGAGGTCGAGTGAATTAGATAAGCGGGATAACAATAATTTGTTTGCGTTGATGTTTTGTCATTTTGGCATTAATAAAAAGGACTCACAAATCTCAATTCAGAATCGCGAATTTCTACATTCATATATATATGTATCATATGAGTTCAATTCGTTTCATTATGCGTATATTTTTAAAACCTACATTCATATTTCATCCACTTTCTACAAAAAAAAATTAAAACCTGAAAAGTCATTGTTAATTCCCCGATTGTCGACCAAACTTACTGAAATAATCAAAGAAAATCTGTCTTGAGGATAAGGAAAATGTCATTTTTGAAAATTTCAGTTTAATACCCCTGAGGAAAAAACGTTGAGTGAAGGTGATGTGGGCTTAATCCCTGAAGGAAAAAAACTCTATTTATTTATTCATTTGAAATTTAAAATTTAATAGAGAAAAATATATAGAAGCTTAAAAAAATTTTTAGCATAGATGCTCTAGCTTGATTTTAGTAATTTTAATATTGTGAGGGGAAATGCAAAATATGAAAGATATCTATGGAATGGAAAATTATAATGATCTTCAAATACATATACAACAGTTTAATAATTTACTCAGCATAAACTTTATTGGAATGACATAATCGCATTTGAAGAACAAATAATAGAAACATCTTAGGTTTTCCGTGGAATAGTTACAATAATAACCTCGTTACTGCGCATTCATTCTTATACATAAAATTGAGAAATATTTATTCGATGACTCAATATAAAAGCATTTAGAAGAAATCTTTCGCGAAATCGTTTCGCCAAGTTTTATCAGTCTCGATGGGACTTTCCAACGAATCAAGTATCTTATGACTTTTTCGTTGTCACCATCCATATCAACATGATCCGCCTAGTGGAATGAACTAAAACCATCACTCTCGCTTGGCTTCTATACAATTTAAGTGACGATTTTTTGTATTTTTTTTTTTTTTAATATTACAAATAACGATTCATGATAATCCACTAAGATGACACGCTAATTTCCTTGATGTACCAAATTTGAAGAGTTGACTCATCTCTGGTTGGACAGTTGCTATACTATGGTACTGCTACTCTCTGCCGGACTCACAACACGGAGGGTAGTTCCAACTTGATTTATCCCAGGCTGCAGTAAACATGAAAATATGTTAAGTTGTGCACATAATTTTATCTTCAATTTACACGACTATCAACAGAAAAATTAGAAAAATATTCATTTTTCGAATTGAAAAGTTATTTTCATTAAATTGATTGCATTCTCAAAAACGATTCTTTCAGATTACGAATTGCTGGTATATTTCAATAAATAATAGATTAACTTGTAAATAATAGATTAACTTGTTAATTAGCGATGTGCTTCGGAGTATATACTTTTCAGACATTAGAAGTTAGCTACTTTTTGTTAGTGGAAATCTATGAGTAAATATATGAAAAAATTTCACGACATGAATAAATTCAAATAATTTAGATTCTAAAGCTGAATTCTAGTGCTATTGATCAAATATTATTCTATAAAAGAATTTCATTCCAAATTTGAACTAAGAAAGCATATAGTTCCATTCGTTTCACTAAGGTGCAAGAAAATACAAAAAAAAATAGAATAGAGAGTATAGGCATAAATTACATTCTTAGGAAGCAGAACAACTTGAAGTAAAAAAAAACAATAAGTATACATACCTACCATGCTAAAATCAGGGAACTTATAATCCAAATATCCTTGCATTAGGTATCAGATAACTCAATGATTGTCTTCATTGTTTTATCACCAAGCACAAGCATTATGAATGAAACAAAGAAAATAATCTACAGTTTGATGATGAATATATTTATTGTTTCAAAATAATGCTCTAGTAGTTTTTCTGATTATCAAATAATTATCCCCTTAGATTATGTTTTATGATCAAAAATATAAAGCCAGGAAAGTATTTTCATTCACGTGCATTACGCATTCATTGAAAATTCAAGCAAAAAGCAAGCAACGATTTTTCTTTCATAGTTTCACTTTATTTTACAACAAAGACAGATAATCGTTTTTAACAGGAGATTACGTGTCTTATTATGATTATGTTGTAATTATATTTCAACGACATGATTCATTATTTTTTAAATAATCTACTCTAAGAAAATTAACACTATGCAAAGGAATAAGGGATTGAATTGAAGGGACCTGCCCTATTACAAAACCTCATAGTAGGGTTTAGCAGTATGTAAAGATATAAGTCATATATATGTTTAATTTTATTTATAAATTTTCTGATGCTTAGTACTCTAAGCATGACTGGAATTTAGTTAAACAAATCTCATATAGCACTAATTTTGTGACTGAACATGCCATCATTTAATTTCTGATATTTGTATCGCCATACACTGAATAATAAAAATATTTCAATAAAATTCTGGAGATAATATCTAGTCTCTAATAAGTAAGTGACCTGTATAAAAATTAGAATCTCTGTTCGTCGCTAAGTGTATTTCAAACAGTTATGGAAATGTAAGAACAAACTAATTATAAATAAATCATATAAAATATGTTCGCCCACTTTTGAGGTTGATTTATAAGCTTTCTTGAATGGCACATTAAAACTTCTTACTCACTCTATCATTAAAATAAAGATCATCATTCAACTTGATATGATGCAAATAAAATTTCTACAGCATTGCAAGAACAAAATATAATAATTTGATATATTTAAACAAGCATAGATACAAAAATTCATCTTCTATTTTAATAGCTTATGTAGTTCAACTAATACTTCTTGTTCATTATTTCTTAATTTTAACAATTTTTTCATTTTCATTTTGTGCTTTTCAACTTCTTATTCAACAGGAGCTTGGGTGCTAACAATAACGAAGAGATCGCTAAATGATACAAAACCCTTTAGATGTCGCTCTACAATAATTGATAAGATATACAGGCTTTCAGAACGAAATTCCTACCACTAGTTATGTACAATTTATTGATATCAAACAAAGTAACTTTACTTTGGAACAAATTATTTTGTTCATTCATGCTATTTTCTCGACCAATAATAAATCAAAAAAAAATCTTTCACTTTGCAAGTGAACAATTTCACTCAAACATTTTTATTTTTCAAATGTTTCGTACTCTGAACAATATTAAGCCAGTTGGATAAAAAAATGTTTTCAATGCTTTTAAATAAGATTAACTGGAAACATTTTATTAAAACATTTCTAGATGTAACATAAGCATTCCTATGATAGTTCCACTAGAACAAATAGTGTTGAGTCCAGATGAATGAGAGGAAATTTTATTTCGATCTCGATGTTTTCATTATCAAGTGACTAACTCATTTGTGTTTCAATATTTCAAGAAAATTTATCCCTTCAGAATCTATCATTAATTTTTTTTGCTAAGGTTTTTCATAATCACTATTGGAAAGTAAATGCTCAATTCGAAAGAAAAATGTACTGATATCATGCTAATAGGATAATACTAATAATAAACATAAATGAACAAAAAAGAAACAACAATTCCAAAGTATGTAAAAGCATTCTGTCTAATAGATACACAGTGGAGAAAAAAGTTCTACATTACAGACAATTGGTAACGAATAGGGTTGTCGATGCATCAGAGATCGTTGGGTCTAACAGAAGTAATGGGATAGGAGTGACTGTGGTTATGTGGTCTGTGCAAGGTATTGCTTATGGTTAGGGGACCTACCATGTGACCAGGTCTTGCCCAAGTATACACGTATCCATCTTGACACGCTGTAACGAAGCAATCTTCCCTAAACACTAATTCAGTCAGTCTTTCATGGGCCAACTTTTTGCACACCAGAGGCTCGAGCACAGGGCACTCGTCGAACCTCGGACACCAGGCGGTCCCTATCAACCTCATTGGGTCATCCATCACAGAACTAACTTTCTTGCTGGTGCCTAAACTGCCACCGACACTGTTCGAATTACTCCCGTTCGTACTGCCGGTCTTGTCCGTAGCACTGTTTTGCACCAGTCCGCTATTGGTTGCCGGCCCACTGCTCCTCATGCTCAGGCTGAAGTTGCGCTTGTGGTTGTCGCCGGCTTTGCGCTCACCAAAGCCCAAACCTCCGGCCAGCCTCTGGGTGAGCGAGTTGACCGTCGACACGGCCACGTTCGTGCTCATGCTGTTGTTGGTCGTGTCGAGGCTGTTGGCCCCGGCCGGGCCGGCTTCTTTCGCAACCACGTTGTTGGAGTTGACGTGCTTGCCGCTGCTGTTGTTGCTGCTGGCGTGGTGGTTGGACATGGCGCCGTTGCCGCTGCTGAACGCACCTGACGAGCCGTGCGACACCGAGGGTCGCTGCTTGGGACACACGGGCTGCCTGAGTACGTCCTCCGTGATGTCCCACAGGCAGAGCTGGGTGTCCTGCGAGACGCTGCCCAACCTGTAGCATGTGCCGCCAGACACCCTGAGCTCAGAGCTACACGAATTGCGGTTCGAGTGGCCGGCCTGCGACGCCGACGACAGCCGCTTCACCACCGGCTTCTCGTGCACGTGGTTGTGGTTAGTGTGCAGCACCGACATCTCGTCGTCCGAGCCACTGAAGTCGGGGTCGTGCTCGCCGTATGACGTGGTGTACGGGTCGAACGCCACAACGCTTACCCAGCTGTGGTGGCCCTGACCCCGAGCGACCACGCGCTTCTCGTGGAAGCTCCATATGGTGACGAGGTCATCCTCGCCCCCGACCACCACGTACCTCCCGTCCGGCGACCAGCACACGCACAAAAATCCACCAAAGTAGCTGCGCGCCGAGCCCGCCAGTTCCATCGTATCGTACTGGAACACCCGCAGAAAGCCGTCTTGCGAGACGACGGCCAGGTGCGAGCCGTCGGGACTGAAGGCAAATTCATTTATACAGCAGCCCTCGGCTCCGATCACCCACCGGTATAGCGGATTCCGCGTAGACTTGGTCTTGCACGTGTGTATCGCATAGCCGTCACCGGACTTGAATGGCTGGTAGTGCGGTGGGGTTGTGCCGCACATCAGCTCCTCGTTGTATAGGTACAGTTGGCCAGAACTGTGAGATACCAAGAACAGATTGCTCGAACCCGGTACCCATTTTATACAAGTTACTTTCGTTTTGTCTATTAGCCTCTGAAACATGAAAATTTCATCGCATTTAATCGAATTATTTTATATTACGAGGTGGATTAATCAATTTACAACGAAAAATTTGATTTTCACTAACATGATATATATTGAATTCGTAATGATAGAGGAATAAGTAACGTTTTTAGCTTGAGTCATAATCATCTTACAGATAAAAAGTCGAACATTTCTTTTCACAAATAATACTAATTGACTTACAAAGGATTAAGATAGCATTGCTTTTGTGAAAGTTTTCTATTCACAAATAATATTAATCAACTTCTAAAGAACTAGAATAGTACTTCTTTTGTAGAGGGTTCCTTAATATAGCACTTGATACAGATGAAGCACACATTGTGTTATGCAATCTTATATCTGCTTAGCTTAATTATTTGATTGAGCTATAATTGCATTTAATTAAGAACAGTAAGGTTTGGTTAAACCTAACTAATTGTATTAGCCAATTCAAGCATGCACATACAAGCAAAACTTACATTGTAATAATGCTATCACATTAATTTTAGAATCAATTTAAATGATGAATATTGCATTTAAATTTCTTTGAATTTCGAATATTTATTCAATAGTGCTTCATTACCTCTTCATTGTAAAGTTTACTGAGTTCTTTTTTTATAGGGTCAATGAGTTGTATCAGCCCAGTTGAAAAGCCAATTAATAATTGAACACTGTCAGCTGTAGCCGTTGTTTGATTGAAGTTGTGACATGTTGGATTAGTTCCTTTGTAAAGCTTTTTATCCACTGGTTTGTTTAAATCCACAGCCTGCAAAATTATGACAATGAGTTGTTGTAGCCAATGGCTGATAAAAGTTGGTAATTTTTACTAATTATTCAATGAGTATTAGTGACTTTCAAGAGAAAAATATCTTTATAAGCATTTCAAATTCTAATTTTAAATGAAAAACAAAAATAAATCATTTTTATACTTTTCAGAAGGTTTGTAGGATAACATTAGTATAATAAACTAAATCGTCATAATGTTGAAAATGAAATAAAAGCTTATTATACATGAAGAGACACATTGCTTGGTTGAATCATATATTCAAAACTTTTATATAAATAAAATCTAAGAATTTCACCTTTTTAACACCTCTGTAGACATAAACATATAACTCTTTTCCAAAGTTGAAACACATTCGGTCACCAAGTCCTTGTGTACCATTGGGATCAGCAGGATCAGGTAGCGTTACAAAGGAGACCCTGACGGAAGCACTCCCCTGACTATTGGTATATCCTACCCTATTTGGCCTTGAGTACTCCGACAGGGTCATCAGCTTATACGTCCCTTCTCTTGTAACAAATTGTGTTTTCAAATCATCTTTCCCTCCACCATCCAACTGTACAGCCATCTTACTACAAGTAGTAGCACGACGGAAGAGTGCATCAGATACACTCCAGCCTTCTAAAAATCACCTAAAAATGAGAAAGTTCAAAAATAATTTTACATAATAATTTTTAAAAAAGCAAAAAAATCTATTCAATAGTTCTTTTCTTTCGTTTTTTTTGGGGTTTTTATCACTCAACCTTTTTATTAATCATTTGTCATAAAAATATGCGAGTTTATTTTTTGTCATAGCTCATAATGATATGTTAGAGCAACTTTTCAATGTGAATTCATTTCTTGTTTCAGATGATAAAAAACTTAAGTCTCATAACTAATTAGTCTTCTCACATTACCAGAGTCATCAAGGTTCTCGTATTCTATCATAAAAAAAACTAAATCAACATCAGTATTTGAAGAACAATTGTTTGGATAAAATCAAGGTACAATGATAAGATGATCTGTATAACTATTTGGAGGATAAATAAATAAAAGCAAACTATTGAATATCAGCTCCTAGCTGTAATTAGATGCAATGATATCAAAACTTTCTGTTATTGCTGTCTTAACAGTAATTCATATGTAAGAGATCAGAATGGTCCAAAAATGATATGATGTGTAAGTCATTCCTCCATATCATCTAGGGGAGTAGTTGAAGTTCATAATGCATTGCAATATTTCTTTAGAGTAGTAGTGTTTCTTATTGTGATATTGATTCGAAAAATTTTTATGACTGTCGTAATCTAACTGATAAAAGTTTTATAAAAAATCATTGAAAACGGATAGCTGAATATGAAAACGATATTTGTTCACGGACTTGCAAGAGCACTACTGAATTGTGTTGCAGCCAGAGAGAAAAGCTTGCACGCAAAACAGAATTTGAGATGAGAAGAGAGAGAAAAAATGATAGCAAGTGAGAAAAGAGCCAGATATCTCGAATTCAGTTTCAACATACTAGCGTGCGCTCGGCAAATCGTATATGCAGTGTTTGCTGAAAACTGATCGTCTCTGCGAAAGCGTTAACGTGAAAAATAACGGAAGCGAGCGGAGAAAGAGAGGAAAAGGAGGCTGGTGTGTGTTGAGCTTCCGCAAGAAAGTCTAACCTAACAGCTAAACAACAGTGGTGTGTGCGGGGCTATGGCTGGGCCCGAGTGGCCCCGAGCCGCTGCTGGCCGATAAGCAGGACGAGCTTATGCGTCGAGCGCGCGTCAGCGGGGCTGCAGTGTCGTGCAGCTCACAAGTGCAGGCCTCGGTACCGAGGGGGACAACAAACGCGCGGCGCATCCCGTGCGGCTCGCTGTAAAAAAGCTCCGACTCGGGCGTGTATCAGCTAGTCGGGTGCTGCACGCACAATTGTATATGCACGACGGGGGGGACTAGCTCGTAGCTACTAGCTCGAATAGGTCGGGCGCTTACTAGGAGTGGGTGCAGTAGGAGGTGCCGGCGGCGGCGGCCACCTTGGCCCAGGAGGCAGCGCCGCATGTATGCTGCGCTAGCTCTTGCTCGCCGAGTCGTCGGTGTGGCCAGCGCTGCACTCGCGCGACTCGCACTCCTCCGCACAGCTGCTCTCCCTGCGATGCGTGCGGTATCAGCTCCTCTCGCTGCCTCTCTCGTCACTCTCCTCGCCAGCACCAGCCAGCACTGGCAAACACGCGACTTTGGCTGCGATCACAACGCTCGGCCCAGCTCGGCCGCTCGCTCCGACCAGCTCCGACTATTCTGCCGAGCTGCCGCGCGAGATTGCCGAACTGCCGAGAGTACCGCTCACAGAGCTGCAGACTGCCGCTGACTGCCGCGATTACGTGAGACTCGTGAGAGAGCCTGAGAGCGCATATTATGTATGTGTATGTACCTAGTCAGTGTAGAGGTACTCGCTGTGTGTACCAGTGTGTACTGCGCGCGAGTATACCTACTGCTGCGTGCTGCGGGCGCAGGATGCGCGCGAGGGGGCGGCACAGCATAGATAGTGCCGCCGCCAGTGCATTCTCTCTCTCTCTCTCGCTCTCTCTTGCTCTTCTCTCTCTTGCTGTTGTTGTACCGAGTTCGCGCACGCACTAGCTCTTGTTATGTTCTTCTCAGCTTTCGTGGCCCAACAAATGTTCACTTTGAACTGCAACTCGCTGATGGCTTACGAGCATGTCAAGCCTAACTGCATCCATCGCATGCGCTACACGGCTATTGTAATTACTGCCTTTTTTCTTTTCATCAATTACGCATTACGCAATTCCGCCGCGTACTGCTAGTGCTGCTGCTGCTGCTCTGCTGCTACTGCCGCTGTCGCACCAAACGTTACTTCCTCATTTAAGTCGATTAAAAATTTCCCAAGTGACCGGAATGCGTCACGAGCATGATTAATATTTTTCTCTTAACGCGCTTTTCACTTGCATATACACACATGTATATATATACACATTTTTATGCATACATATACATACGCGTGTGTGTACTATACCAACATCGATTTTTGTTATCGAATTTTATGGGTAACTCGCTTTTGGATTAATGCCTAATTTATATTTCGTATAAGCAAAGCTCTATTTGATACATCACCTTGCAATAAACGTTATTTACAGGATTCATACTTGGAGCAAGTGAACTGTTTTACAATAAAATCATCGCGATGTACTTTAAAATATTTTCTATATTTTGTCATGAAATTATAGTTCAAACTATGAGATAAAAAATAGTTATTTTCCTTGATACTAATCGGTTTGAGAGTTTACTTATAGACCAACAGTGGATTATTTATTATTGCGATACGAAAGAAAATTTGTTTCGTTTCAACTCATTTGAAAACAGAAATACCAACATGCCGGGAATTCTCCGACAGCTGATTTGCCAAGTGACAAGTGTTTATCAACGGGCCAGTAATCTGATTGGCTGTTTTGTGTAAATACACGCTTGCTCTCCAAAATCTAACCTCTCAATGTAAATATCAAAAATACGTTTTGTTGGCCATGTGCATTAGTTTCGTTGATTTTTGTTGAAAATTATTTTCCGATTCCACATGCACAGAGCAGAAAACAGGTGAGAAAATTACAAATTTTACTAGATTTTCTAAGAAAATGGTTTATTTATCAATTTTCTTATTTACAGCCATGCCTCGTGAAAAAAAATCAAAATTCAAGAAAGACTCTTTTCAAAAACCAAAACGAAAAGAAAAATTCAATTACAGAACAGCTCCTTACATAAAAGAGAGAGAAGCTAGAAATGAAGAAATTGAAAATCGTAGAAAAAGATTGGAGGAATATAAGGCAAGACAACAAACACCACACGATGAAAGTTCAGAAGAAGAGGAAGAAATTGATCCTTTACAAGACCTATTGAGTACGTTTTCAAACAAAACCAAAACAGATAAGAAAGCTGCTTTTTCTAATTCTGATAGCTCAGAACAAGAAGACGATGATGAAGACGATGAAGAAGAAGATGACAAGGAAGATGAAGATGATGAAGATGAAGAAGACGAGAATGATGAAGACAAGGATGATGAAGACGAGGATGATGAAGATTCTGATAATGAAGACGATGATGAATAATCAAAGGGAAACATTGCAAAAAGATCATCAATTCTGGTGGTGAAGAAATATAGTTATTTCATTAGAGTTATCATTACAAAATGATATTCATTTTAAGTAATATTCTCAATTGTATTGAAAAATATATGTACATATATACATACCTACATGAATACTAATTAATGTTTAAAAGAAAAAATTTACTATACATTTTTTAATAAAATCATCTCAATTTATTCTCAAGTTTATTCCTTTATTTAAAAAAAATCTTTCGATAAATGTGTCATGAATAAAAATTCTTACTTTGCAATTTTCCGCGATCTCTTTCCAATAATTCTTATACATCTTTGCTCTTATAAAAAAAATATATATATATATATATACTTATATATATATATCCCCAGCTGTATACGAATTGCGAGTTGCGCCATCCACGTGATGCACGTGTTTAGTCCTCTGCCAGACCGCCTGATCCATCAGTAAAGTGACATAACCTCTTAAGAAATGTGATCTGTATTTACTGTGTTCCGGAACTTTGTTTATTAGCAAAATGTCAGACGATCCGTTCAATACACATTTTCAAAATGATCTTGATAATGATTTGTATCAAGCGTTAACAAATTTACCGCTATGCATTAAAACAGAAAAATTGAAGTGGCCACGTTTAGGCAATGTTATTTGCCAAATACCAAAAGTAGAAACAATTGACACCAAAGAACCACATGCAAAAAAGCAGAAAGTTTCTATTTTGGAAGAAAGCTGTTTTGCAGAACATGGCAAAGTTCCTTCTCTAATAAAAAAAATAGACTGGGATGAATTGCACATGAAATCTCTAATACAAGGTAATATTAGCAGAGCAAATTACGAAAATATTAAGGATGATCTGGAAAGGAATCCCAGTCCTTTGACTCCACTTCAAAGAGAATTGTTTTCCATTATAAACAATTATCAAGATTTGCTTTACACAGAAAGAAATTTTGACAATGAAGCGCAGATAAGATTTGTGTATTGCTTACATGCAATTAATCATGTGTTGAAAACTAGAACAAGAATTCTGAATCACAATGCAAAAATTGAAAAATCTAAATTGACATCTCTGAGTGAAATTCCAGATGAATACAGAGATCAAGGACTTGTTAGGCCAAAAGTGTTGATCCTTGTGCCATTCAAAAGCTCTTGTTTAAAAATAGTGGAATTACTCATTTCCATTTTCATTGGTGAAGAAAAAGGAGGATCTGTAATCAATAAGAATAGATTCATGGAAGATTTTGGAAGCGAAGAAGTGGAAATGCCTAAGAAAAATCCAAAACCAGAAGACTATGAACAGTTGTTCAAGGGAAATTCGGATGACACATTCAAAATTGGAATATCAATAACAAAGAAAGCTCTGAAATTATACTCAGACTTCTATTCATCTGATATCATAATTTCATCCATACTTGGATTAAGATTGACTATTGGAGCAGAAGGAGAAGAAGAAAGAGATCATGATTTCCTTGCATCAATTGAACTTCTGATAATGGATCAAATGGAAATCTTCTTCATGCAAAATTGGGATCATCTCATACACATTTTAGATCACTTACATCTCCAACCAAAAAATTCTCATGGAACTGATTTTGGACGTGTGCGAAGCTGGTGTGTAAATGGATGGAGTAAATATTATAGACAAACTTTAATTTTTTCTAGTGTACAACTACCCGAAATACTAGCAGTTTTTAACAAAAGATGTCATAATTATGCAGGAAAATTAAAAGTTGCAAATGTTATATCTGTAGGTTCGATTAGTCAAGTTATTGTTCAAATACCGCAAGTATTCCATAGGTTCAATGTTAATAATCATTTAAAAGCCATTGATGCGAGATTTGAATTTTTTATAACAAAAATTTTACCACAATACAAAGATAGTATAATGAATCATACATTGATATTTGTTCCTTCATATTTTGATTTTGTAAAACTCCGAAACTACTTTAGAAAAGAAGAATTAAGTTTTGTACAAATTTGTGAATACACAAAAAATGCAAAAGTGGCAAGAGCAAGAGATATGTTTTTCCATAGTGATGCCCATTTTCTTCTCTATACTGAACGATTTCATTTTTTCCGTAGAATTCGTGTAAAGGGTATAAGGCATATTATATTTTATGCACCACTTGCTTTCCCACACTTTTATAGTGAAATGTGCAATCTAATGCAAGAAACTAATCAAAATTCCAGATCAGGATCTTCAAGTAATATGACTGTAACAACTATTTATTGTAAATATGACATATTACCACTTTCAGCTATTGTTGGGAGTGAAAGAGCTAGTAAAATGGTTAGTTCAGAAAAAACTGTTCACATGGTAATGACTGGCGGATAGAAATCTGGAAGAAATAATTTTGTACAGAATGGTTAAATAAATTATTTTCAATAATAAAGCCTTTCTCTTTATTTCACTGTAAATTTATTTAATAACAATCGTATATCACCTTTTATAGAATTCTAATAACTACCTTATACCCAATATATCTCAAGAATTAAAACTAAATGAGGTTGCTCCAAAAATATCACTAATGAAGTTTTAGTTTTTAATGATGTAAATTAATTGCAAGTAAATCAAAAATTTCCAGCGATGTAGAATTAAAGACGAATTTTCCAACTTGATATGATATTTTGAAAAAATCAATCCAGCGTTTCCAACAAAAATTATAATATTTGAGGGAACCTTTTGAGTATCGTCGTAATTCAGAATGTCACTGACTATCAGTAAAATTGCACCTCAAACGACTCCATCGTTTAGTCGTCATCCAGTGAGTCCAATATAGTATATATCTGTCTCATTACTGAGAGCCACGAAATGGAAATTTTAAATTATAATCTAATTGATTTAAATATGGTTAATCGTATTTCCAACATTTAATTCCAAAGATTATTTATCATTCTGTCCGAATAACGAATTTCTATAATAGATGTCAAATTGCGACTTCATACACTTTTGCAAAATAGTATGATATACAACTCTGGCGTGGAATTTTAAAGACGCGTGTGGGTGTGTCTTGCCGGCGAAGAGTACACGAGTGATTAAAATTGAACGCACCAGCTGGATGCGATGTTTTTCATTGCTGTGTGCGGAAAAGTTGATCTTTGGACGTTCTTTGTCCACACCCTTGATGAAAAATACTGTTTCATACAGTAGCAAAAATTGATTCTAGACTCGTGTGATAACCAGACTCGCTTCGCTCGGGCGGCAAACGGCGCTCAGCCCTAGAATTCGTTTATAATGTTCGACGCCCACGCATAAGTGTCCATTCTCGCGGAGAATCGCACAATACATATCGGCTTCGCCGGACTTGTACTTGAAATCACGTTTTACGCACTTATGTCGTCGGAAGGTACATACTATTTTAACATTAAATTATACTTGATTTACTTCTAGCTTTTACGGAAGAATTCGAATGTTTCTGATGTATCACACTCTTATATAAGAATAGCATTCTTTATTACGAAAAATACTATTCTTGATATTTTCCAACGGAAGTGAAAGGAAAATAATTACAAAAATAAATAACTTTATAAGCTTCCACAGTGAACTCAGTCCGCACATGCGCTGACCATGATAATGAGCAAAGTATAATCATGATTCGTAATATTTAATTAATTCTAATTCAAGATTCATCACAAAATGAAAACTTAATATACTCGAACTTTTTGGGAATTTAAAATGACAAAATCCTACATATCTGCACAATGAGTGGTTTGAGACAATAGAGACATTTGGAATATTTTAATATCAAAATTTGGTCTCGGAGAAGCTGAACAATGAGTATATTTTAAAGTGAACCTAATTCAATATGCCATTCATACCATTAATCAAAATTTATCAATGAATCGATGTTATACGAAATATCAGTATAGATAGGTACTGACGGAAGATGCGTACATTTAAAATTGAGTTCGATATCAATAAACAAGTGCACGTACGAGTCAAATGGGTATACAGTATTAATTTTTAACTTGTCTACGCCAGCGTAGTGGCTTAATCCAAGGAATTCAGTCGTCAAGTAGATCTTCGGGCAGTTCGGTGGTGGAGTCGCGGTAGTCGGGCTGGAAACCATCGGCCGACGGTTCCATTGGTACATCCGTCGCGTAGTCTAGCTCCCGCAAACCTGGTCTGCTCGTCAGCATTTCGAATAGATTCTTCGTTCTCTGTGGGCTGGATGGCGGTCCTGCAACATCCGCCAACCCGGCTGTACTACTATCCGCCGAAAAATCTGTAATTTGGATAGGCTTATGTTATTTATAATACTTATATGGAGAGCAGATAGTTTCGATTCCTTCATCATTTAAGGGTTATCAATGGAAAGTTTTCACTTCAATTGAAGTAACACGATCACCTTGTCAATTTTTTTTTTCTAGTCCATAAAATGCCTTTTGACTGAAAACTTTTCTCAGATTTTTGGCCTATTCTCTGCGATTGAACATTTTGTTTCACGCGACCAATCCAAGTATTTACCCTTTTATATGCAAATAAAAAATTACTTAGAATCGCTACTTTTCCAGCATTTTCAGGCGAAATGGCCAACTTGGGTGATGAATGGTAATCATGGGACAGAACAAGTATTGAAAATGTGCTGGTGAAAAAAATTGAAGTACTCAACGTGCTTTACAAGATTTTGGTGGATTTTTGTCCCTGCGTAATTTTTCATGCGTTAAAATCAATTCAACATTTTTCCCGGTTTATGCTAATTGTAAAACGACCCGTTTGAGAGAAATCGCATGAAATTTGAATGGTTGTTTCAACTGAATAACCCCAGAAGCATGTTGAATTAGTTTTGAAGTGTGAAAAATTATTTTTGGATAAAAGTTTCACCGGGATCTTGCACACCGAATAGGTCGATTTCATGCCCTGACATACTTTTTATTGACTCAAAGGTATATAGGAGTATACGCAAGACTGAAATATTGTTAAAAATATCATGTATGCTTTGGATAAGAAACCAATTTACCCTTTGCAAACAGATACAATTAGAAGGGATTTATCATGGGTACTCTAAGAATCGTGGATCGTATTGTCTGCAACCACCTTACTTTTAACCAGAAATATCAATTCCGCCTTCTCGAAAAATAAAACGGATAGAACGCTTTCATTATCATGTTGTAATACCTGAGTATATACAGTATATCAGACTCTTGAGTAGAACATGCCGCGTGTGGTCAGACACGAATCAGAGTGGCTACGAATCATACTCTTCGTACCTGTATGATTCGTCGGGTATAACGCTCCTGAATTGGTATTGAGTTGACTGACAGGGTACATACATTATTTATCGCCTGACCAAACACGCTTACCAGTTGGATTCGCGTCGATAAATGTTCCGGCAATTAACAAGAACTTCAATGAAACTCTGACATCAGTGTCTTCTCAACAGACATATATATCCATCTCAATTTTACATAAAGATCCTTAAAAACAACTGTATGATTTTGAGCACAACTCAATCATGAAATCTTAACTCTTGATTGAGATTATTTGCCTATGAGTCTGTTTGATTCGTGGAACGTTTAACGCGCGCAAGCGGCGATCTGGTCTGCAGGCACATCAGCGATCAACGCTCAATATATATGATATACAAGTATTCACGCGAGAAGGGGATATTTGTTGGTAAAGTGTCGCACCCTGGAGAGGATCAGAGTCGGCCTGAGGCGTGAGCTCGAGGCAGGCGATCTTGGGGCCGGCGGGCTGGCTCGAGTTGGTCGTGTTGATCCTCTTGGCGAGGAGCCGGCTGCTCGGGTCCCACAAGTACATGTAGTACAGCGAGAGGACGATGGCCGCGAGGCTGACCGATATTATGTACGCGACGACGGTGAGCACGCGCACGAGCTTGAGCTTGTGCTTCGGCTCGTACAGCCTGTCCTTGCTCTCCTCGCCGGCGAGCTTCACCTCGTTGCCCGCGGGCTTGCTCTCGCTGTGCCGGTTGCCCAGCCGGCCTATCGTCGCCGTTATGTGTGCGCTCATCTTCCGCGGCAGCTGCATCCTGACGTGGCACAAGTCCCTCTTATACGATGCTGCTACTGCTGCTACTGCTGCTGCGGTGTCCCTTTTATCCTCTGCACCTCGACATACACACACGGTCTCAAAGTTACAATGCCAGTACATTTAGCTAATAGGGCTCACGAGTGACTGGGTATACAACACCGCGCGATCGGCATATTCGTTTTTGTTATCATCACACCCGAGACCGGACAGATGTCATGAATCGGGACCGTCCCCTCCCGAGCCCAAGATCCTCCGCGAAACAAATTACCGCGCAAGCATCTTGGGAGGATCAATGAACTAGAAAATGGAGTAACCTCGTTTCCGAGCAATAACGCTCTGCTGCGAGAGTGAGCAACCTTGTTTCGGTATCGATCGAGCTATTTAGATCTAGTCGCGGGCGCGAAATATCCCGCGAGACCCGTAATTGCAAATCGTATATATATGTACAACCCTCGAGCGCAACCGCATGCGAACCCCTACTCACATCGATCTCTCTCCGCCCGCTGTTTTAAATGTGTAGCGCTTCTAGTGAAATAACGCGTGTGTGTGCTTTTGAGGGAGACTTTATTCCGCAGTAAACAAAACTCAACTCGGCTCGACGACACTTGGAACGTTCCAGTTTGTCTTCCGTATATATATGTACGTGAGCGGGCAAATTTAATCAAGAGATGCGGTCTCGGTGTGTCCCCGCTATGAAGCTTGATTGTATAATAAAAGTTCCATTCGAGAAATAGGATCGTTACGAGAAGAATATATCGCTTGCCCACCACGTGATTGAAGATAACACTCGAGTATCACGCGATCTTTCAAACAGAAGAAGACACGCTCGAATTCGTGACGAATTTCCAATGAAAAGTGTGCGGGTGTATCTATATATGCAACAATTTACTGCGCCGCTCACCGCCCGGCACTCTGGACCTGTTTGAAAAACAAACATGGCCTTGGACGATATACCAGAGAGCAGTCGCGGGCAGGTTATTGTTACGTCGAAAAGCAGCCGGCCCGCCGCGCGGCGTCGGAGCGTAAGTATATACACACGCGAATCGAACGGGGCTGCGCGCGTCCGATCGGTTTCGATCGATCACACACTACCCGCCACCCGCGGCCGCGCGCGACAACCGAGTGGCAGCTCGATACACGTATACGTGTATACGTGTGGGTATATGTACGTGCGGGGATCCGAGTCACTCGTGCGCGCAACAGCTTGCGGATCGTCGTCTTACCCGCGGGTGCTTGTGGCAGGCGGGATCCCCGGGCCCGTCGGGCTGAGCGCGAGCAGCGGCATCGGCCTGCAGCCGCGGCCCTCGTCGCCGAGGACCCGTCCTAGCCCGAGCTCGCCTCTCTCCGCGGCAACTAGCTGCGTTATTTCCAGACCACACCACCAGACCCACGGCCGACTGCTGCTCGCTGGCCTGGCCGCGCCGCGCTGCGACCAGCCGCGGCCGCGACTGCGCGATGCCGAACGCCCAGGGACGGCTGCGTGCCGTGGGCTACACACACTGGACGCCGGACACCCGCGGCCCGCACCAAATTCAAAGCCTGCTGTATACCCTCGCGTCGCCGCGATTCGCGATTTCCCCAAATTCAACGGTTGCATTTTCGTTTTTGCTTCGGCGATTCGCGCCGCGAATTCCCACTTGTGCTGCTCTGCTCCCAGCATTTATGATGAGCGATTAAATCTTGCCGGCCAATGACTTACTTCGTGTCGCGGCTCGACAATCTTATTTTCTCGTCGCAGGCCCATATTATGTAGCGCCCCCGGCATGGTGGAGAGCTCGGTATGTATAGCTACTTCATGATATATATATATACACATGGCTATTCTCGTAATTATCATAATAAACATATGATAGTTTTATCTAAATCAAATTTTGACACATTCGCGTATGCCTCGTATAACTTTTGATCTTACAAGTAGCGGCATAAATATTATCCACAGACTTTTAAATCCGTTTAGTTCTACTATATTTTCACATAGTAGAAGCCTCTCCAAAAGTATCTTCAGTTTGATAATGAATTTCACGTACGGATGCGTGATATGCACGAAAAAAAAATAAGCCGGCATTTGAGGCTAGGAAAAATTCGAAAAAGTTAATTGTCAGGGGCCCCGAACAGCGGCAGGCTGTATTGAGCTTGCGCGCGCAAGCTCGCGAGCCTTGACACGTTCGCCGTGGGTTTACGGCTGGCGGCGCAGCTTCGATCGATACGCATTACACACGCAACTGATGAGCGAAAGCCGCGCGGCTTACCGCGTGACTCCAGCACGTGGTTTTTTCGGCTCCTACTACGAATTTGCCTGATCCAATTTTGAAATGACACTGCTAGCAGGACACGTGACCCAGTTGCGCGAGCTGGTCGCTACGTGGATTATTGTTGTTCGGTTGACCGCTGAATTGTTCGCATTTCATTCGGGGATCCGGGATAGCTATATGATTTGTTTTAGCCCCCCTCGTGTCGAAAGTAGATCGAGGCCGGGTACGCTCAGACGTAATTTCATATACCGAGTTGTTTTGGCTAAGTCGTTATTGTTGATGATTTTTTTGTACAGGCATTGTAAAAGAGTCGGCGTCTCTACCACGATTGTAACATTGATGCCTACAATACTTTGCTCGACTGTTTTCGGGTCGACTGAATTGGATAATTTGAATCCAATATTTCTGGATTACTCCGGCAAATACACGTTCTCGTGTTTGTCGTGCTAAGCTGTTTGAGCCAAGAATTGGAGAAAAAAGATCTGAGGCACCACGCCTTTGTTTTCGAGAGTTTCGATTTAGAGTAGCGCTGTTACATTGTCATAGGTGAGACGCACAAAAGACATTGTAATTTAATAAATTCATACATTTTATTATTTCTAAAATCTCCCTGTGGCAATTTTATTGACCATCATATTTCTGGTAAAATATTTTAAAATCCCATAAACATATGTTTTTTAACCATTTCATGTCAAGTTCATTGTGATGATAATCGAAAATGACCTGTTTCCCATTTAAAATGGTTGTTGTTCAATCATAATGCCAAGTTTTTTTGATTAATAGCTGATATAAAAACTATGAAAAAATAAAGACAAAGGAGTATTATGATACAAACCTAAGGAGTATTTTTATCAGATATATTTATATACTTATACGTTGTGTCTTGAGTGATATGTACTTGATAAATTTATTGAGATAAAATTAATAAGCTGTATGTATTGCGGTGAATATGAGGAAAGCAAAAGTTAGACACATCTGTATCAGTGGGTTAAGTTGAAAGTGCGCGGCTACATTGCAAAGGGGCGAGCGACAATGATGGATAACATGCTAGAAAGAAGCCCCGGCATCGGGCTCGAGTTCAGCCGTTCGCGACCCTGCCCCGCATATTACGCGCACTTTCTCATGTCGTATAATTGGTCTACCATGATCCTGTACGCGTACATATACCATTTCTATGGCTTTTAATAAATATATATTTTGAGCCTTACAACCTGTCTCGATTTCTTTCGTTTAATCCACTCGTTTGTTTTGTTGCGCTGCTTTTTTCATTCTACGTTCAGTTCTTTTTTCTGTTGAACTCTGGATTACCTTAATCCTCTGCTCTGTACTCAATCTCTTGGATTTCATTGTAGAAAAATTTGATTTAATTATAGCTCTGAATTCCAAATTGAATTCATTCAAGAACATTTTACTGATACGTTTAAATTCTCTTTTTAATCTTTGTTCTCTTTTCTCGAACGTTCTTGTGAATTTTTGCGTCAGTAATTTGTCTCATTATGAATCAAAATTTCCACACGAATCAGAAAATCTGACATGTTGGAAACGTATTGAGCTTACTCATGTTGATCCATGGTTTATATGAATTATGTATATTCATATAAGTTATCAATAAAAATATTTTTTCCACTATATATTTTATTTGTCACAACTGCGCTTTTCAAACGTGTTATTATATTTACATGATACTTTTGTCTAAACGAAAAACCCTCATACTCAAATTACTCTTCATTTTTACATAAATTCAATGAGTCACGTGAATACACAGCAAAAACGATTCCTGTATTTGAATAAAAAATCTCTCTTTAATTCGGACAAAACAAATTTCAGTATGAAAAAAATACTTAAATCAAGATTCATATTTTGTACTTAGATTCAGAACTTAAGTACTGAATTTCTGAATGACGAAGTACTTAAATTAATAATTGTAATTTTTGTATTAAGATTATTTTTGTATTATGTCTGAATTACGAATATATATGGGCCATAACCCTTGTGCAAAATAAATAAAAATGTAATTTCAAATCTTTGAACGAATCTGGAAATGTTATATACATACAAAATAATAATATAAGTGTTACTTTGCAAAAATTCTCTTCTACCGGGATTGAATTGAGTTTTTCCAACATCTGAATATTCTTCTTTGATTTTTCATTTTCCTCTAAATAAATTGATACTTTCAATGAACCGTAACGATAGAATCCATTCCCATATAACTCTTTTAACATTCAAAAATCCTAGCACTATTTTCCCATTTTCCTATCTTCATTTCCCTCTATTGTTTTATTCAGGTCCTCAGAACTTGCAACTCGTAAAGTTGTCTTGTTTTAATATCCAAATGCTCATCAAAATACTAATCACAAACACTGACCTTTATACAATAATCAGTTAATTTAGACAAGAATCGTTTTTAGAAATTACTAAACTAGATTTCAGTAAATTTGTACTGAAATTTGAAAAAATATTAATTTGAGAAATAATTACTAAAACTAAAGAAATTCGGCTTTTTTCAACTTATTTTAGGTGAAATAGATTTTCAGTACTGTAACATTTTTAAGAAATCGTTGTCACTGTGTACTATTCGTTGTTTGATCTGTGCTAGAAAATAGCATCAAGACTTCCGGAGTAAATTAGCGAACGAGCGCTTGCGAGAGCTTAAAATCACGCAAAGTTGAACTGCGCATCCTTCTCCGGTCCTCTACTCGCGTATTCGAACATTGAGTTCGTTTAATCTCGTGGTTGTCTATACAAGCTATTCACGAAAGCCTCCAAAAACATCCGAGGTTCGCATACTTTACATCAGCTCAACTGGCGAGTAAACGTTAAAATTCTGCTTCACGTTCATTCGACAAAACTTTCACGGTTTTGGCGCCGATAACGTATACAATCGGTGGACGTATTGCATTCCGAAGCGGCTGCGGCTCTTAAAATTCCATGCGCACTTCTAATACTGCTCAATATATATATAAGCATGATGATGATTTCGTTGACATATACCTTCTTCTAACTCCAACTTATTATTTTTCAATTTTCTTTTTGTCAGTGAGAATATTCTTCTGTACACAGTGAGGCTTAGAAAATGGAATATCTGATAGTGACATTGCAGTTTATTACATTCCCGCTATTAAAAAGATTTTAATCTAATTAATTCTCGTGGAACAAATAACAAAAATACCAAAATTTTTTAATTCAATCGCCGGAGAGTCTATCAATTCGTAAACATGTATCCAACCCATTGAAACTGAACACTTCGTTTCGAATTCTGCCTCTCGCCAAACTACAATTTTGTATCAAACTACAATGATTTCAAATATTTTTTGTTGAACAATGAATCCATCCATCCATTTACATTGGATATTCAAACCAAAGGATTTTTTGAACTTAACGATTTAGAATAAAAGCCAGTATAATACTAACCTTCTGCATATGAAGGAATCACAGACCTTCCCGCTGTGGAGCTAGGAGTAGTAGTGAGAATTCGCACTGGTCTTTTCCGCTGTCCATCCGATTTGATCGGCACCTCGAGGTGCTTCAGTGCGAAGGGCGTCTGATGATGTTTTTTCCCGAAGCTTTTCGATCTTCTGGTCGGCAGAACCAATGTCGAAACTGGTATCGCGCTTACATTAGATTCCTCGCTTGCGGCAGACGTGCTCTTCCTTTGTTCGTTTTCATCAGTCGAAGAGATTGAAAGTAAAGGCTCGCTGTTGGGAGACGTCGAATTACTTATGTTTACCGGCAGGACTGTGCTGTTTGTGCTGTGGAATATCGAGAATGTGTTTGGATTCTAATTTTTGAAATGAGATTTGGGTGTGAGTTTAGATTGAATAAAATTGTATATATTCATCGCTTATAAGGTAATTAGACAACAATTTAATACTTTTTTTGTCGGACAAAGGGCATCATTAAATAGACTAGTCTGTTCAGAGCTGATTCAAATAAATAATACTTGATTTAAAATCAATTTATTCAATACCATAACTAAAAAGTCTACCATCACCTTTCCATTCACTCTCTCATCGACGTTTTACTATATATTGCGAAAAAGTGAATGAATATTGAGTTCACCTATAATAAAGAAATAACTTGAGATTATTTTTGTAACGCTTAATATATATTGCTGACGTCAAGCTATCTGCCAGTTCTATATAGAGCTCAATAAAAACCATAGTCATGGGATACAATTAAGTTTTCAAATAATTAATAAAAATATGTTAAAAATAAACCGATGGGATGAATTTCTCACCTGTATTATTTTAAGGCTAGTTTTATCTACTGCGCTCTATGGTTTCTTACAAAAAAAAAATGAGAAATCCACTTACATGACAGATTACCCGTAGGTATTACATAATAAGTTCTAGAATATATACAAACACGAATCATTCTCATGAAACCGATATTTTCCATTTCCTCGACATTTTGAACATTGAAAAGAATTGTTTGCCATCCCGAATGGCTACAACTACTTCAATTTGTTATTAAAATAAATTACAAAGGTATTTGAAATCTTAAAGAGGCCTAAAACTGGCCAAAAACTTCATTGCCTAACCCGTCCCAAACCCAAATTTCCACTTTCCTACGAGCGTATGGAGTCACTTATTTAATGTCTACTGATTTTTCCTACATGTACGGTTTTTCTGAAAAGTTCTCCAGAAACAGATTTTGATCGTTGGTTTGACCGGGCCCACTGATCAATTTTCCGACCAATCATGCCAACAATTGAATGGAATTGATAAGTTTGGCATCTTGGACCTTGGGATCGGATCCACAGTTCGTGAATTTTGCTTGAAACTGATTACAAATATATGCCGTCATTGCCTAATGCTGTTGTATTATAAGAGCCAGATTTAATCAGGCGTGAAGTTGAGTATTTTTGATGCGTACATGTGTTAATACTAGTATAATGTATACTAGATATGTATGGAAGCCTTCCAAATGTGCTACTTGGGCCGACAATTGAAGATTTTGTTCGATGAATCATCGCCTAGATAACGTTATTTTGTAACATTTATAGTTTCTGGTCGGCGCTTATATTAAGTCGGTATTCAATTTGGTCCTCTTAGCACTCAAGAGTTTTCCAGATTTTTTTGTGGATAAGTATATACGTTATATAAGTATATACGTTATCAAGAAGTTTTTCTTAGTTCTTTTTCGTCAATTTCCAGTATTGCGTATTGTTAAATCTATCTTGAGAGTACAGAGACCATTCACGTGATTCTAGAAGATTTATTATTCATTCAAACGAGCATATATATTTATTGAACTACCCACTAAATCTCAGCCAAAGCTTATGTAAAAAAACTATTCGATTACTGTAATATGCGATAAATTCTGTCAACATCTCTGCAAGTCCGGGAGAAGGAAAATCATGTGGTTAAAAAGAAGATTTCCCACCACTCGAGCAGGATGACCCCTCGCGGAATCTCGATGGTGATTGAGTGAAAATCGGTTTGCTGTGCGAGCTTTCTCCTCGGGGCTATAATTGAATCGAATCGAATGGTACTCGATTCGATGTATGTGTGTACAACAGCATACGTATATATTCCGAGGGAAGATTGAAGATACTCACACAATAGAATGGTTGAGCGAAGGCAGAGCGGAGAGCGGGGGTGCGGTGGCCTCCTCGCTCTTCTCGAAATCGGCCCTGAGTATGACGTTCGCGTTGTTGACGATCTGCCGGCGGGCCTTGGAGCCGTGGGCGTCGGGCTGCTGGGCCGCGGCGAGCAGGTCGAAGCTCTCGGGCTGGCCGACCATCCTGGCGAGGCCGGCCTCGCGGGCCCCGTCCTCGTGGACCAGCCGCTCGTGCATCGGCGCCTGCGAGTGCATGAGCCGGGGGTTGGGCGGGTGCCACAGGAAGATGTAATACCCGCTAAGCGCAATCCCGACGAACGACACGGAGATCATGTAAGCCGTCACTGTGATTATCCGGATTATCTTCTTCGGCTCTTGCTCCTCGTACATCGCGTCTTGCTTCGCCTTGTCCGCCGGACTCGCCTCCTCGTTCTTCGTACTCATTTTTTACCCTTGATTCTCCTTCACTCACTGATGGGCTGCTGCTGATCCTGCACGACACACACGCACACGCACACACACGATAAGTATTGTTGTGCTTCTTTCGTATTTTCATTTATTCAAAGACAAACTATACGAAACGGATCTTATACTACAGAACCGGTCTTTATCTTTTTATTATTTGACCGTACTGTAAGTCGGTTGTGAGAATATATTTTATATTTTTTTTTCCATTGGTTTGTTCTACAGTCGATACAATTTTCAGTATTATTTGCAGCTAATGAAGATTAACATTAATTTAATCAATTCATTGTTTTACTCGTACATTCTCAAAGAGAAAACATTGTAATGGGGTGAAAATTGATCCCTCAAATCAGATTTCGAGACCTTCATATTCGTGATCTATGGGTCGAAAAATATCGAATTCCAGAAATGTCTGTATGTATGCGTACGTACGTAAGTATGTATGTATGTGTTCGTTTTTTTCTGGTATGATAACTCTGGAAGGAAAAGTCCGATCTTCCTGAAATTGTATAAACAGGTTAGTCTTAGAAGTGAGATTTTTCACAGCAACCGTTGTTTATATCCCTATCAACCGTTGCTAAGGTGAAAAAGGTTTCGTAAGTTCAATTTCTAGTATTTCTACGGCAAAGTATAGAACATTTTTCTTTTTCCCATAGCAACCGTTGCTTATATTCCTAGCAATCGTTGCCTCGGAAGGAGGGAAAGGACAAATATTATTTTGCTCAAGTATTTTTAATATAAATTCACGGTTTCAATATAGTATATTATGCAACTAGTGCGTGAAATTTTGAAGACCCGTGTCGATGCGTTCACACGAATGAATGAAAACGAACGCACCAGTTGGATACGATATTTTATGTTACGAGTGCTCGTTGAAAGAGCATTTAAAAAAGGCACTAGTGCGTGAAATGGCATTTCACGCACTAGTAACATAAAAAAATTTTGGCATGAAAAGTCAAAACAGAAATGGTTGAACAATTGTCCAACAATTTTTTAATATATAATCAAAAGTTTGTAAAATGTAAATTTTTTCCTGAAATTATGCACAATTTTACTTTCAAATAAAGTCTGTGAAAAAGCACACTGCTAATGGCACTCAACAGCGAATTTTTTCTCCTAGTAATCGAAGAGATATGATGGTAATCGCTCAAGTGGTTTTTGATTTTTTGTAAAAAGTTTATAATGATCAAACTTGGCCATCATCATTATCATACATATCTATGGACTTGAAAATGATGCGTTGAACCATCGAAGCGTTTCCCAAATATTAACTTGTTGAATTCAAATTCCTTATCTTTATGGAAAACACACGACTAATCATATGTTTTCCACTTGAAAAAATCATAACGAGCAATGATGGAACCCGATGTGCAGAAACATTGTAAACTTTACACAACGTTCAAATGGTTATTTATAATTTGAAAGTTCCCCCATATAAAATTTTCGTTGCAAAACATTTTTGAAAGAATAAAAGTATGTTCTAAAATGAAAGCCAAGGAATAAAAACTAGGCATGTTCTACTTATATAATATAACAAGTATTTATTATTAAATTTACTTTCAAATTGGTTTGGTCGAAACTTGAGTGACGCCAGTGCATACCTATTCATTGATTCGATTATAGGGAAAAAATGTGTGCCACACTCCAGTTTCAATACTATCAGGCCTAATTTTAGCAGTCCATAATCAATATTACGAAGAAAAGGAGAATTTGACATGGTTAAAGCTTGGCAAGCGTTGACTTTTCTAACATGGTCGGAATATCGGTCGCACAACGACTAACCGGGAACGTCGCTTTCTCCCCAGTCTCACACGTGACGAGGCTACGGCGATTTCACATCATCACAGTCCGAAGCTCTTCCACCTCTTCCTCGCGTTCATTTATCCTCTGTTCGTATTTAGCGGATAGGGCAGCTCAGGATTCCCTCCTCTACTCGTTCCCCGGGAGTTTATCCCTCGAGCACATGCGAAATTCACCGTTCAAACTGCGGACGCGCCGGCACCAATAATAATACCTATACGTGCGCGGGCGAGAAATACAAAGGGACGGGGGATTTGAATGCCGAGTTGGCGGGCGGCGAAGTGGAGCGCGCGCGCGAGGCCCGAGGCACTTGTACGGCGATACCGAGCTTAAGGCACATGCGAGACTGGCGCAAGCTCGCGCTCCGCCGAGCCAGCCCCTCGCGCGTATATACTTCAATTTCCCACGTGCTGCCCCGCTGCATAAGCCGGCCAAGCGCGCAGACGCGATCTCTCTCTATACTCGCTTCGCGTGCGCGCGCGAGAGCTTATTATAAAGTGTGTATATACACACGTATATACATACGCGCTCTCGGGCTTAGACCCAAATGTTTATTGACGCCTCGCGCTCCAGCCCGCGCCGCGGACAGTTTAGACTCGAGCTTGGTGAGCTTGCGCGAGTTTCTTTTACGATATAATAACGGGGCAAATTTCGTTGGGCCTGTGCAGGCGCGGGAAAGTTTACGCGCCGCGCTTCTTGATCGGTCTCATTCACAGCTCTCAAACAAACACATCCGATTTTTATCATACAATTATATTGCGAGGCTATTGCAAAATTATCGGTGAATTTCTCGACAGTCAATCCCATGGGACGATCTTTAGCAAAGCTTTACATCAGCTTCTCAACAAGTACACACTATATATACCGGCATTGTACAGTGTTTGGGATCCTACCACAGTGATGTGATGTTTTGTTTGGAGGAAACAGAAAAAACGCAGCTGCGGGTGGATTATTTTTCAGTTTTTTCGTCGGAGCATTTATTTTCAATATAAAAACCCGTTCGATTAACACGACAAACAATGCTCATGGATAATTTATGAAAACTTTCGTGGAACGATTTCGCGGACACCAGTAATAGTTAGTTAAGATGATCTTAAGCTAATAGGTCTTATAAGAACTATGTTTTTTTTTATGGAACTTTAAATTAGAATGAAAAATTAGACGAATTGACCATTGCTTCGTAGCAATATGGTTGCCAGGTATATCAACAACTTTTACTATGAAAAAACAAAGATTATGTGTTCTCTGTCCTCAAAAGCACTAAAAATGAACTATAACTTAATTTTCATTCCCTTAACAAAGGTTAATAATAAAGTAGCCAACGGTGTCTATGTAACAATAAAGATTCTGTGTCTTCTTCCACCGACTAATGGGTCTTAAAATGATTTTCTTTTTCTCTTAAGGATGTAAACAATGGTTGTTGGAAATATTTCGTTTATTGGGAAAATTCTCGCGTCGATCACGTGAGTATCCGAGTCCCGCAACGAACATTCACGAGGAATTATAGGGAATTTTCCAAAAACATCTTATCAACGGTTGCTGGGGAAATAAACAACAAATGTTGCTGAAGATTTAACTCGGTTTACATCTTGCTACGACTAACCTATGTGCACAATGTGCAAGATCCAGGAAGATCGGACAGTTTTTTCAATAGTCATCGCGCGCCAAAAACCGCGTTACGTACGTTAAGATTCCATGTTTTTCGACCCGTATGGATATGGATTACGAAAATGTAGTTTCTGAAGACTGATTCGAGAGGTCAATTTTTGCCCCATCACAAAATTATCTTTCAGAGAAAGCAAAAAATAGAATAAAAAATTCGGTTAATACATTCGGTATTAATTCAAAATCTCTCATTATTGCGAAGTCAATTGAGTATTGGTGAATGTATAAGTCAAACTAAAATCTAGTTTAATGTTTTTCGGCTCTTTGAGCTACGGTATGATGATCAAATAAAATGTATGATACTCGAAATTATGAGTTTACGATATTTCAAAATTAAATCACAAGAATCACAAAGCCACTGCTGCTGCAATAAACTAACAAAAATAGAGGTCAATGCTATCAATCGTAAATCTGCCAGTATTAGAGGTATTCATGGGCATTCTTCATGATGCTTCCCACAAAAAACTTAATATTTCTGTATACTGAAAATGGTTAGTAATAATAAGTCGTCATGTTTGCAGGTTCGTGCCTTCGCATATATGACTCGCGTGAATGCGCCTTGAGCTGGAAGAAAAGAGCATTTGAAGAAAAAGAGAAACGGAGGGGGCGGAATAATCCCAGCTGAATGAACTTTGCCGCTCCCTCCTCAAGAATGACCGAAGAATTGACTTTTCCGTCTTTTCATTTTCAAATGTTCGATTGGTCAATAAAGACTGTTCGCAAGACTCGTTTATTTTTAGACCAAACTCTTTTTTCGTTCCTATACTAATCAAGAGCGTATACTATTAAGCGAGTCCCATGCCCATTCATCGGCTTTGCTCTGTACAGTTTTTCTCGTTTACCCCGCTGTATACAGAAGAGTTAATGCATTGTTATCTTTGATTTACTAGAGAAGTATTGAACATTATCAATTCATACTATATTGTGTATCGGTTCATAATATATTACATTGATCGGCATTATATCCACCTTTCGACTAACAAAGTTTACGTATTATCCATTCAATGAGTCAGTTATTTAAAAAATGAAAGACTAAACCGCGATCTTTTTCGATTGTTAATAAGATTTACAAATACAACTCATGGTCATCACTTATCAGTTGTAAAATCTGCAAATAAATTCATCACTACTCTGCTGTACTTAATAATCTTCGACTGTTCTATCGTAGAAACTATTTCTCATACGCGTAACAAGAGGTTTTAAGCAGTCGATTGAACGGAATTGTTGAGAAAGTTTGGAAAAATATCTACATAATACCCTTTACGGAAAAGGTCTGTCGTCTAATATTATACACAAATTCTTACGCTAATTGGAAATGTGTCGAAAAACTTGATGCAAGAAGTGCTAAATCTTGTTAAGTATCACGTGCAGTAATTAAGAAAATATGAATATAGTGCAGAAAGCGGTCCTTTTTTAACAGTGGGAGCAACATCCGGCTTCCCACACTGGTTTGCGTGCATCAAGCTCGACAAAGTATTACTTTCCTGCATGTTATACGTCAAACAGAAATGAACTTTGTGCTACTGTTTTTGAAAAAAATTAGTGTGTAATCCGTGCGCTACTAGTTATTCTTGAATTGTTCCGGACATCGATTAAATTGCGAAAAATGAAACCTTTTATACCGCTTGAAAATAGTATTTTAGGTAGTTTTGGAAAAAAGGAAGGTAATAAAACAAATGATAAGCATCAATTTCAAAGTTTATGATAAAATATAAAGGCAAGGTGTCTTTAAATTAGAAAAAAAGACATTAAAAAAGGCATCAAAGTAAATAAAGAATAGTTGAGAAACTCCTAAGATTAATTACATTAGTTGATAGTATTAGTCTATTGTAAACAATGACCAAGATCTTCAGTTTTGTAACCGTATTTCTTTTGATAAATATATCCCATTGCTTTCATCAAATCACATAGCAATACAGATGGTTGACGTGAAACTTTGAATGCTTTCATTAATGACGTTGATAACCTTTCGATTGCTTCTTCTAGATTCATTACAGATTGACGATTTTCAATTGCTGAAAATAATGGTTCACACTCCGAATAAATCAGTGACTCTGCTGGCTTCAATCGATTCTGCAAATGCGTTAACGTTATATCATTATTAATGTATTTTGGCTATATCGGTGTAAAAAATAAGGTAGGGCAGCCTTGTGAAAAATTGAAAAGGAGCTTTCATTTCAAATTTTGAAATGGAAAAATAGAGTGTATGAAAAAATAGTCCTCTAAACTCGACTAGATTAGTTACATAAAAATTACGAAAATACTTATGACTTAGAGAAATAATTATTTTTTTCGGGTGAATATTATATTGTATTCGAGAAATGTCGGTGTCCAAGTATAAGAATCAAATTGTAGAAGTAGTTCAACAAAATTAGCAACGAATATGTCACTCACTATAGTTTCATCTCTGGTTTAGCAATACTGATGAGAATTAGAGAAATGGTTTGTGGACACAGCCAAGCAGACTAACGTTTCGATTTTCTATATATATTCGTGAACCATTACTGTATCAACATGCATAAATTTAGGAACTATTGACCCGCGAATATCTCCTACTTGGGTGATTCTCCTCCCGCGAATATATATCATCTACTGTCCCGAAAGCACCTCGCTAAGTTTTATCGCAATTAGTGACCCGGAGGTAAAACCGTCTCTCATTAGAGTCATCGTTGTTCTAATGACGCCATTGACGTTTATACATACATCTGTTAATGTTATTGAAAATTAAAAATTTACTTCTCGACTTAGAAATCAAAGTTTTGAGCGGTAGAAGATGCGTTTGAGCTTTTATTGTTCCTCTGAACTGATTACGAGAATTCGTAAAGTCATGATAAGATACGGCATTTTTCGTTGAAGAGTATAAAACTACAGTATATGGTTTGTGAATAATATCAAAACAATTGAATGTTATCTTACCTGATCATCTTCATCTAAAATTGGAGGCCAATCATTCTTGCAAGCAACACAGTCACATACAAACTCATAAGCATCAAGTGATTCTTGTCTCTCTTTTTTTGAAAATGTATGAAAATTACGCCTGTAGCAGTCAAAAATCTAGAAGAATGCAAATTATAAGAAAAATGACATCATGAAGTGCTAAGGAATTGTAAATTTCAAAATGCATATGGAAAAATTAATTTTTTTTTTGAAATTGAACAAATTGAAGTCTATGAATTATAATATTATAACTTACCTCAGAATTTCGTTTTATTGGCTGTAAAGCATAGATAATTATTTTACCATTATCTGCAAAGCATCTTGTTGCATTATTATAGCAGCTATGATTAAGTAGACTAGCAACTGGTGATATGCTGTATCCTCTGGAGCAACAATTTTTCATACATGGTTCTTCCTCAGTCATAGCATACATGCATTTTATATGTTCTGGATTTTTTACCTGCACACAAGAATTTGTAACAATCGTTTTCAAAATATATATTTAATCTGATAAAACAAATAATGTTGAGCATTTGTATACTCAGATGCCTAGAATTTTACTTACAGAATGAGCATTTAGTTGTTCCATTCTACAAAATTTATAGATCAGGGAGCCAAAGAAAATAATATCAGGATTGTTTGTTACATCCTGAAAACTAGTCAAATCTAGTTTTTCTCCAAAAATCGTTGTAAATTTAGCAAAATAAATTAGGCTATATTCAATGAAAATGTTGAACAGCTTCGATAGGACTGTTTTTTTTTGTGCAGCAGACAGGCTGTACAGATTATTAAACCTGTTTTTAAAAAATAGTTCTCCATTTTTGAAACCTTGCCAACGTTTATCTACGGAAACAAATGTTTTCATAAAAAAACTAGCGAGTGATGATATGGATCTTCCAGGAATGAAAATTATCACAGCATGCAAGTAAAAAGATTGTATTTGGTCATTGAATAATCAAATAATTTATGTTCATTCCATGTTACTATATAGAATTTGATTCAATATTTTATTTGGGAAAATTGCTTATGACATCTCTCAATTGATAGGTACTGGAAATGTTTATGTGATAAATTAAAGTATTATATATAGATCAGAGAATACCAAAATTAATTTAGTTATTAATATTAATTTTCCCAGCTACATGGCTGTTAAACATAAAATTCATACCTTTGCACTGGTCAACTAAATCTATTTCTTCTCTTAGTTTTCCAAGGCTTCCAGCTTCTTTTAATCCTATGATAATTGATCTGACAGCTAAGTGATAGCTTTGAAAAGCATTGTGAAAAGTTTTTACATCCATGTTCATATGCTTTATTACATGAGTAATAACTGGACATTCAATGTCATGATACTTTTCCATTGCTTCTTCTTTGCATGCTTTTGAGCAAAACATAGCTAGATTACAATTTGGACAAGGAATTCCAGACCAACAGATTGATAAACAATGTGAACAGGTAACATGAAACATTCCAGGATTTACATTTTTAGAAAAAGGTTTTTCGACAAATATTATGTCTCCAGGATTGAAATTTCGTTTTGCCACCAAATGTCTGCCATGTTCATTTGAGTATTCAATTCCAACTGACTCAAAAATAGATTCTTCTTCTAGCCTTGACAAATCATTTTTACTATTTTTATTTACTCTAAGCGCTTTTCTAGAGGACATTGCAATATCTCTGTTACTATCTTTAGTTTTAACATATGGAGTTGCTTTTTCTGATAAACTAAGATTTTCTAGTGATGTCCCAAAAGCTTGTAAGTTCAACAGACATTGTTCTTTTCTCCAAACAAGTTTTTCCTTTAATGTATCTAGATTAGTTACCATACTCAACACTCTGTCAATGTCATCCATACAATCCTCATATCTCTTGATGTGGAATAAAAAAGCTGATCGATTTCCATAAGCATAGGCAAGCTCATTTGAGTCATTAGGTGCTAGTGCAATACTCTTACAGTAAAGCTTAAAAATCTGATCATGTGTTACAGAATCATGGTTTTTCTGAATAAAAAGATAATTTCCCTTTTTTCTTGCTTCTGCAGATAATTTTGCATCTTTTGTGATTGCAGTATTAAAGTTAATGCTTTTAATCAGTTCATTAAAAGATGAAGCATCTAATATTTCTAAGAATTCATTTATTTCTGCATCCATCATGTGCTACTCAAATACTTAAATTTTTTTTTATTTAATCACTTCAACAATTGAAAACCTGAAAAGAATATTTGTGTATACTGTATAAGGAGTTATAATAATAATCAATCATCTACATAACTGAAAACTATATTGAATTAGCAAGAGCTTGGAAAGTAAATTCAGCTCATCTATTTTCAATCTTTCATGTCATGGAAATGAAAGGATAATGATAAGTATTTCATTAGTAAAAAATATCTGATTATGGGTATAATATTATAGAAATTGAAATTACCAGTTTCTGCCACTCACTGTAGGGTTATCGACGAAATACAGAAACACGTACGTCCCACGAAATCACGATTAGATTCCTTACTGCACCTTACTGCATGCGGGCCATGGAGAGCGGAAATGCACGTCATTTGTTTCATACTTGTGACTCACCACTCTGCCTGCAGTCTGCCGGGTAAATAAGTATATATGTATATATGCCTGTTTGGAAAACATAACTCAAATCAAAGGTGGCGCGTTAATACCTATTTGGGCGTGCACGCAAGAAATGAGCACGGGGCGGGGCGAGTAAGTGACTTGAGGACTCGGCCTGAAGTTTATCATAGTTTATATATTTATATATATTTTCTTTCATTTTTGAGGTTATTTTACTGAAATAATTAAACAACAATGTTGATGTGTTTCCAGAAATGTACTAGATTCAAAATTATGTATCGAAAAAAAAATTCAATTCTTATAACATTTAAGATTCCTTTCATCCTCAAGCAAAATTTATTCAAAAGAAGACTGTAATATCAATGACAAAGTTATACTGAAGTATAACAGAGAATATTTCAGATATATCAATGTTAAGCATAAAAAAAAACTATGTCAGAAGAAGAAGCCAAAATCGAATTAGTGTCTGGGCCATGTCCTATTAAGCCCAGAAAAATTGGTCCGCAAAATATAGTTATAAGATTGCAACAAAGAGAAACAATAGGGTGCTTGTATTCAGGGACTCAGGTTCTTGTAGCAAGACAGTTTTATCAAAATGTGTTTCCCAATTATACAGTAGTGAATGTAGAAAAACCACCTTGTTTCCTCCGAAAATTCAGTCCAGATGGAAAGTATTTAGTGGCATTTAGTGCTGACCAAACATCTATTGAAATTTATGAATATCAAGGGGCTGCTGCAGCTGCGGATTTATTAGTCCATTGCAAAGGAGAATATATTGGACACAAAAATGATGAAAAATCATTTAATATCAGGAATCATATTTTCAAAAGATTTTTTAAGGTATTACACTTTTTTAATTAATAACAAATACTTGAAATTGAATGGAATTGTTTGAATTATGTCATCATTTATTAATCATTATATTAATTATTTTTCTAGACTAAATGGATTGTCAACGTAGCACAAAGCAATGAACAATTGAACAGAGAGTGTAGTCTATTCACTGATGATGGCCGTTATGTGATTGTGGGGTCAGCTGCTCACATTCCTGATGAAATAAGACCTTATTTTTACCAGGTATCATGATCTATCTACCGTATTCATTTTCAAGTATATGGAATGACAATAATGAAATGAGAAATTATTTTTTAGATTTACAGTAACAATGAAGCATTGACTCCAAATCCTAGATCCCCTTTAGAAGATTATTCTATTCATTTAGTAGACATCCATGGTGGGAAACTCTGTGATACTAGACATTTTAAAGTAGATAAAATATACCTATCCCAAAATCAAGGTAAATATCAAGATTTCTATAAAATAATTCCAGATAGTCATACAGATTTTCTTTTAATTAATGTTTATTTTCCAACAGGTCTTTATTTGTATAAAGATATTCTTGCAGTGTTATCTGTACAACATCAAACTATTCACATTTTCCAAGTATTAGATGGAATGTTTGTAAATGTTAGAACAATTGGAAGGTACTGAGTACTCCATTTAAACATCATATTTTTTACAATTTTCTACAATTTTTGATATTTACTTGTGCAATTAGGTTTTGCTTGGAAGATGATGCATACGTAATTGGAAGGAGCTGGGTTGGAACAAACAATATTAGACCTTTCAGAGAAAAAACAATCAATAGTTTGAAACATAAACTTCTTGTATATTTGTACAGAAGAGCAGTTTACATTAGTCAAATGACAAAGAGTCCCTATGAAATCCGACGATTCTGTCAATATTTTGATCAGGTGAAGCCACAACAACTCCATTTTTTAAATAAATATTATCAATCAATTATTAATTTGATGATCATTAATAAGTTTATTCTTGGTATTACAGCTTAAATTGCTGAGGATGTGGAAAATGCAATTATTAGACACAAATCATATCTTAGTAAGGTATGCTAGTGAAGAAGTTGCTACACTACAAGCAAATGAACCAAATGCTCAACCAGCTTTATTAGTTGTGTATGATATGGTTTCTGCAAAGATTTTGGCAGCTTATGACAATGCTTCTACTGATTTATTGACACAATTTGAGAACTTCACAGACTTTTTCAGAAATGCAAGAATGAGCACGGACTGCCAGTATATGTGCTCTCCATCAAACAATATCTATGCTCGGTAAGTAATAAAATAATAAGAAATTCAGTAATTTCTTGAATACTGTCTTTCTATCTACCCAAAATTTATCCACAGTTTGATGCAGCAAAGGTTCAAACAAACCATCATTAGTGCTCGCTATGGTGGTGTTACAGAAGCTACCAAAAGGTTACTTGCACAATTACCAATTTGTGCCCAGTCTTATTCTAGTTCTCCTTATCTTGACTTATCATTATTTTGCTATGATGATAAATGGGTCTCAATGATGGAGAGGCCTAAAGCTTGTGGAGAGCATCCAATAAGGTAATAATGACAAGGAATAGTAAACAATAAGCTTTCAAAAAAATTCCTTGTGAACATATATTTTTTACAGAGACTTATTTTTTTACACTCATTCAATTTTCAATAACTTATTAATCTATCAAGTTTTATAAGTCATATGATCAAAATAGAAAATGAGAATTCCTTCATATATATTTTAGATTTTACGCTCGAGATTCAGGACTTCTGAAGTTTAGAATGCATGCTGGAATCTTAGGTAGATCAACTCCAGCTAACGCAAGAAGATTGGTAGCTTTTACTTTTCATCCGACTGATCCATTTGCAATATCTGTTCAGCGTACAAATGCTGAATATATTGTAAGCTTTCATGTACGTCACGTTTGACAAAAGCTAAAATATTGTAAATAATTACTGAATGATAATGAGAAAATTAATTGTAAGCAAATGCCTTCAGCCTCTGGATGTTCTGCTACAGTGGTGCAATGTATATACAAGAATTTTATTATTTTATACTAAGCATTTTCAATATTGAAGTTTATATTTGTAATGCATTATTGAAAATTAATAAAATCTATTGACTATTTATTTGAATAGTCAATAACATTTTGACCATCTCTTACTTATTTTTTGTTTTTATTCTATTCAATTTCAATATCTATAAATAAGCACTATTATTTTTGTTCTCGTTTTATCCCCAAAATTATTTTGAAATCCTCGATTAAAGGAAAAATTTAATTGCGTCGCACTGTCAAATTTTGAGAACGCCGATCCCGCCATCCTGACGTCAGCAGCGTTTGCAAATATATATATATGAAGCTGGTGCAGTAGAGTAGAGGGTGCTTTTACTGCCTACTGCCCTCTCTGTGCCGGGGCAGGTGCGCGTGTTACAATTACAAGTCAGTCTGTTTCAAAATAATTGATTAATGCAGCAAAAAAAAGATTCTACATCCATAAAAATTCTTATATATCTAATTGGAATCCAATCGTGATAAAAGAACAAAATTATTCAATCAAAATGGTTGACAAGTTGAGAAGATATGAAAAGATTGACTTTCTTGGAGAAGGACAGGTTAGATCATAAAATTAAATATCACCGCTAATACAAATATGTTTTGCATAGATATCAATTAATTCAAAAACCGAATGTCAGTATTGTTCAATTCTATTATTTGTAGTTTGCAACAGTTTATAAAGCTAAGGACTCTGTAAATGGCAACATTGTAGCTGTTAAAAAGGTTTGTGTCAAAACTTTGAAGAAGTTCTTAACTGATTATTCAATATTGAATCATTTGTTTATAATTGACGACTTTCAGATTAAAGTAGGAAGTCGTGCAGAAGCCAAAGATGGCATAAACAGAACTGCTCTCAGGGAAATCAAATTGTTACAAGAATTGCGGCATGAAAATATTATTGGTTTGTTAGGTAAATATATTAACCAGGTATTGCATTTTATTAATGATCTCTTGAAATCTCAATATAATTTCATATTCGTTATTCCCAGATGTCTTTGGTTATAAATCAAACGTTTCATTAGTTTTTGATTTTATGGACACTGATTTAGAAATCATAATCAAAGATCAGACTATTATACTCACTACTGAACATGTAAAAGAGTATATGATCCAAACTCTGCAAGGACTCAACTATTTACATTTCAATTGGATTCTACACAGAGATTTAAAACCTAATAATTTACTTATTAGTAGTGATGGGATATTGAAAATTGGCGATTTTGGCTTGGCCAAATTTTATGGATCTCCCAATAGAATTAATACTCATCAAGTTGTCACAAGATGGTACCGAGCACCAGAACTGTTATATGGAGCAAGGCTTTATGGTACTGGGATTGACATGTGGGCCATTGGATGTATATTTGCTGAGTTATTGCTGCGAGCGCCATTTTTACCTGGAGAATCTGACTTGGATCAATTGACTCGAATCTTTCAGGTAAAAACATGTTCAGAAAACTTATTGTGTTTACATTTTTGTGAAAAATTCACTTCAAGCTATCAGAACTCTAAGCATCTCTAAACTCAATATTTCAATATTTTATAGAAATGAAATAAACATTAATGAACATTTTTTCTCATTTTTTGTAGACTTTAGGTACACCTACTGAAGAAACATGGCCAGGAGTAACACAACTGCCTGATTTTATTCAGTTTAAACCTTTTTCAGCTATGCAATTGAAAGACATATTCACAGCTGCACGTGATGATGCTCTTGATCTTCTCGCTAGTCTTCTGAAAATAAACCCTCTGGAGAGATGTAATTGTGAACAGGCTCTAAAGATGTCTTATTTTGTCAATAAACCATATCCTTCGCCAAAGAATAAGTTACCATTACCAAGCAATATCAAAAGACAGCCTGAAGAAAGACCAAGTTTAAAGCGTAAACTGTTAGAAGCTACTGATGGAGCTTCATTAGCAAAAAGACTGCAATTTTGATTGTTGAATCTTTGATTTAGAGAAATGATTCATGCATTGGTGTAAATATTACAATTGTATGGACTTTTTGTACATAATCAACGTATGACATAGATATAAGATACATAGAATAATTACCTAACATTTATTTTTTTATTCATGAATGCCATTTATTTGATTATCAAAGGAATAAACATATTGAAAAATGATTTTTCTAGTTTTGACTCTTCTTATAAAACTGTAAACATACATTTGAAGAAAAGGGTAAATGAAAAGCGTTTCCTATATACTGCAACATGTTACTGCATTTATTTCTTATAAACTGAAAAGTAGTAATAAATTATTCATCCTCACATGTGTATCTTTTTCTCTTCAATAATCGTGGCTTCATTTATGTACAAAATTCTAAAAGTGCAATTAATGCTATTCTTAGATCAGTAGAAATGGAATAGACAGTAATAATAAGTTGATAATAGTTTTTGATAATTATGAGATCCAAGTTTGGAAATCAATTCACTACTGCCCTTGTATAAAATTATTATCAGGATCTTATTTCTCATTTATCAATCTCTTTACTATTGATGCAAAGTTCAGGAAAAATTAATTCAAATCAAAATATAAAAAATATTGTAAATTACAAATTAATAAATTTTATTATATTGACATTTTTAATAAATTATTTTATAAAATGAAAAATTGACAATTGTTTTCAAATTTAAGATTAATTATAATGACAAGTTACAAAAGTATTACATTAGTATATGACTAGTCATCAAAATCTAAAGAATTATTACAATAGATTTTTATTTGAATATGTTTTTATAGTGATTTTAATCATTACTAAATAAAATAGAGAAATTAATTCCTATCTTTGCACTCACAAATGATCAGAAATTTAGCCAATTCCCAGTGATTTGATTTGAGATCTTTATATTCGAATTTTTATATTCTTATATATTAGGTAAAGCTAAGCACCAAAAAAATCATTTTGGTCGGTCCAAAATTTACTAAATTTGCAGTTGGAATTCTTATTGCTGAATAAGGCCATTGTCTATCACCATTTTCTTTATCTATGTAGTGATTAAAAGTACAACTGCACTACTAAGATAACATTTTCTGATACATGACACCAAGAATCATTATTACACAAGAGTCAGTAATTAATTAGAATAAATTCGAAAACGAAGGAAACTTTGAATTGATAAATTATATATAGTAGTATACTCTGGTCCCTTCCATTTCAAGCTGAATTGATGAATGGTTTCTATGCCACTCACTGGACTTTCTCACTGGACTTTCTATGCCAATCACTCAAATTAAGAAATCGCTAAGCAAGTAAAGATATAATTTATGAGTGAGATCTGTACTTATACTTTTGCACAATATAGCTTCACCATATATCCATAACAGACCTTTATGATTTTAAAGACACTTATATATAGCTGTTTATAGAATATGAGCTGCTGATTTATGCGTTGCATTTGATATACTCAATAAAATGAATTTTTATCTCTGCATCAGTATAATTATAACAGGCATTGAAGCTTTCAATTATACTCACAACATTTAACTAAAGATCAGTTAACAAATCTGGGAATCAGACATGTTGGATTGATAAATCACAGAACTTGGTTGGGTTTACTTTTCGTACTCAATTATATTGAACATTCAACATTTTCAAGCGAAAAAGAATCAATAAACTTTTGTAAGTTCCAAATTTTAAAGAAAACTTCATGTAAAATATTATCATTTGATATTTACATTCCATCTTTTCATTTCAAACGTAGCAAAACTGATGAGTTGAAATCACTGTTCTTATATTATAGGTAATGTCGAATCATTTATATTATATTCACGCAGCAATATCTTCTTACACATACAATTATTCGTTTTCCATAAGGAAAACGTTACGATCTTATAAATATAAGTTGAAGCTAAATAATTAATTTTCTATTCATTTCACCCACATGTGTTCTTTTACGTCAGGAACATTCAATCGTACTAAAATGAATAACTGTATTTTTAATTAAACTACATTTAGTGTAGATTTTTCAATATATGTATGTACGTATGTATGTATGTATATGTATACATACATATACAAAACATTTAGCACAATTAACATCAGATTTATCCTGCAATGGAAAGATAAAATTAAATAATTCGTATTTATAGACAAAAATAATAGATATTTGTAAAAAAAATTTTTTTGGTACACTTTTTATACTAACATTTGCAGCATGAAAAAATCATATGAAAAACAAAGTTTTTTCCCATCAATTTAATGAATGCGTTGTTTTATTTATATACATTTTTGTGTTCAAAATATTATTAATAACATCAATATAAATGAAGTATTTCAGAAAATCAATGGCAATCATATGTGCAATGGACAAGTATTTATTGGTTGCTCAATGCAAGCATATAGATGTAAAAAAAATTGTAACTAGCAGCTTAACTAATCAATCAAGAATAAAGAATATCAAATAATATCTATTCGCAATAATTAAAATTGCTGCATGCTTAAGCAAGCAAATTTTTTCAAGGCATGATTTATTAATGCTGTAAAATGCATCTGATTACTTTTCACAACATATAAATTTAAGTATTTTGCACCACAAGTTAGTGATTGAATCCTATACGCATTGCAGTACTTTTCTATTCAAGTACTTTCGTGATCGCATTCTCATCAGCATAACATTTTTGTAGCAGGTATGATTAATCAACTAAATCACATACTGAAATACTAGTTACGTTTAACATAAAATAAATGTGTAAAAACCATTTTACAGTAAAAATATATGTATGTATACATGTGTAGGATGTGCATTTTCTTCTATTTACAACGATACAAACACGATGTTTGTTAATCATAAAAAAAATGTCAAGTGACCTCCATACATTTTTTCCTGATTCTACGGTGATTTTAAAATTTTCTTTTAAAACAAATGATATTCAGCTAATTGACAAATTTTAGCTTGGTTTCACAATACCTCTATAGTCCATCAATTTTTCATACCATACCTCTGAATCCATACAGATCTATCGTTTCCACAGTAATGATCATTTAATGTAATAAAGAGAAATAAGAAATTGTTTGCAACATTTACTTTCAACAAAATCATTGTTTTACGTCTTTTACTAAATGCTCCGATCCAAGTACGCACATTTCCCTTACACTCTTGAGCTGTCTAGCAACGACTTTTTATAAAAATCTCTGCAGTCTTTTGACAAATACAATCCTACTGCTAGAAATTGAAAAATAGTCTGATGCGCAAGAGAAAAATTATGCATAATCAAGTAAAAAGTATTGTATATGAAACCATAACAAATTTAAATTGAAAGCTAAATATCATCAGGCACAATGATAATTTGATTGTAGAACACACGTCACCAATATATGAATTACACCATTAAACGCTCCGTTTTTGCAATATTAAAAGTAGAAATACCATATTTTACTGTTCTACTACTGTTTCGTTTCTACTTCATAATTCAATATTTTATATTGAGTAGTCAGTCCAAGGCAAATATCTGCGATAATAGAATCCCTATTCTCATAATTTTCTTTCTGCATGAACCCTTTCCTATCTATATATTACTTTCATTTTAAAAAATGTATTCTTAACATTTAATAGATCTCTTTAAAATTATTTACAATCATGCTATTATACAGTGTATTTCAATTGTTAGTCAAGCTGATGTTGTACAAAGGCATTTGTTCAACGCAAACTTTATCGATGCTTCTTATGTTACCACAAAATTCAGCGTTTCTAGAATCATACATTCCTATCATACATTGATACTATAGTACAGATATTTGGAATTAAAAAACTCGATGGACATATTTTGCACTTGATTAATTTTCTCTTAAAAAATTCGTCTGGCTTTTTCAATGGGAAACGGTTGAAATTCAGAAATTCGCAAATACAAGAGATTTTTGCCAGTAAAATCAAAATTTTGAATAACCTAGTAGCTTTCCACTATTACTGCCATCAGAATAAATTAAAATAATAGAACATATTGAGGAAACATCAATCGCTAAATTAAATACCCATATTATAATAACATCACCAAGTGGGCTATTCAATTATTACGTAAATGTATACATAATAATAACAATAATGATGATGATAATAATAATAATAATAATAATAATAATAATAATACAAATAACATATAATAATGAAGTTTCCAAATTTTTACTAAAGCTTGATTGCACTCATGGATACTTTGGATATTTTAATTGAAACTAAAGCTTTTTTTGATCAAAATTTTATAATTCATATAAAATCTTCAATTTTCAACACTTGAATAGTTCGACTTTGCACTATTGTAAATATCGCATGTCATAGCAACAAATTTATGACAAGTGCTCATGGGAATTGTTCCATTGAATAATCCTCAGAGACTCAAAACAACAGTATGCAATGGACTATGCCATTTTGAAAAATACTTGGTTCCGCAATCAATTAATTTGATACTTGAATGTTGCTATATGTTCATCGTCTGTTAAACCCATTGAACACTCCGGACCAAACCATGAACCAGATGACAACACAAACGCTGTACAATAGTCGATCGTTATTTTATAAATACGGGTCAGTGAGTGATAGCTTGATTTTGAAAAGAGTTTTGGCATCACAAAATTAATGCAGCATCATGAATCGCGCGAGAAAACAGCCAAGCCCAATCGAGTCCGACCTGAGGGAGAAGAGCACTGCACTTATTACAGTGGCGTCACTCAGTCAAGGGGATCGGGGGCATGCGAGTTCCTGGTGGTATTGTTCTCCTTGGGTGAGTTCGTGGCAGTGGCACTGTTAACCGCCCGGGACACGTTGTTGGATGCGAATGGCATGGCGAACTTAAAGTCCGAGCCGTTGGGCAGCTTGCGCATGATCTTGCCGGAGGTGATGAGCCTGCCGAAGCCCTCTTGGTGGGCAAACGCGTAGCCGGAGCGAAGCGAGCGTCTGGTGCGCCTCGTCGACGGGGTCCGCATAACGTCTTGGCTCTGGCGCGTCCTCATCTGGACGAGTCGCTGCTTCAGTCGCACCCGGTCTGACAGCGTCGGCCGCACGTCGATGAAAAAAAAACGCCACGACAACACCGGAATCACCAGCATTATGCACGATATCACCGCCGTAAACCAGAATGTCGCTTCTGACATTGCCTGAAAAAGAAAAAAACAATGTAATTGCTCCACTGTTCATTTGTGCTTATACTGAGAGAATCAAGATCACAACAAGTAATGCCACTCATCGTTTTCATATAATATTAGTATTTTTTCGATTTCTATGGGAATGATACTCTATAAAACTAGTTTCACCCAATACGGACGTTGGCTCTTGTATTTATACGTGAAAGTAGTAAAAGACAACAACTGCGTAACTTTCTAAACTGCCAACCTTTTCAAAAAAAATACTTTGACATCCGAAAATACTCACCATCGTAAGACTACCGACGTAGCTTCCTCCCACGACGAAATTGTAAAAATAGTCCAAAATGAAATACCAAACGAGGGAGCCCCACACCATGAAATGGTTGACGATCGTCCAGTACGAAGTATCGAGAGCTATTTGAACAGTTACAACTATGACTAATATTGTGGCCACTACACTGCCCAGCAGCATATGATCCGAAAGCACATAGCCTTTCGGAGAAACGCCATCTCTATATGTTCCTAAAAAAAATAATTTCAGTAATTTATACAATCTTTTCAATAGTAGTTTAAAATAATACCATTCTTCTAAACTCACCATAGGGCACCAAGAAAATTACGCAACTGGCAAAGAATCCGTGAAGTGCGCTCCAACAGAATTCTTTTTTATTGAAAAGTAAATTCTGATGGCCTGGCGTATACAACTTCGGATACATTAAACTGTTCTTATCATTCACATCTTGATCAAATATACCAACTGCTAATACAGGCAGTGACGTGTAAAACAAGTTATAGACAGAAATATACATAGGATCAAAAACAGTCTGAAAATAAAAAAATATTTACAATTAATACACTCAATCGGAAACAGTGACGAAATTTTCATTGCAGAATAAGTTGATATCAGATAAATTGTTGGGTACTCAGGCTCCCAAGTCTCAACCACGGAGCAAAAAAAAAACTCAAACGCGGGAGTCTTTAGAATCGTATTCGCCTTGTTCTCATCATTGGAAGTTCTAATACTCCTTAATAAATTCTAGATTCATATTAATCAATCAAGAAAAATATAAAAATATCGTTACCTGTGCGCTAAATCCACAAAAGAAGGCGAACCAAATGTGACATAAAGTGAATGCAAAGTTCTTGTAAAAGAAATATCTGAGGAACTTAGACATCCTATAATACGACCATCTACCGTGAACCATGAGCAATCGCTCGAGAAACCTAAATTGTCCTATTGAATAATCCGATGCTAATACTGCCTGTAATCCCTCCTGTCCACTGATGCCAACGCCAATGTGAGCGGTTTTTATCATAGAAACGTCATTGGCTCCGTCGCCAACTGCCAGTGTGACAGCTTCTTTACTTTTCTTAACGAGTTCAACCACCATAGCTTTTTGAAGAGGCGTCACTCGGCAGCAGATAACAGATTTGCCTAGATCATAGAATAATTATTCAACATCATAAATCATCAGCGGTACTTTATGAGCCCACTTAGGCAACTGTATTTGGAATTACAATCGTTCCCATGGAATGTTATGAACTCACTCAAACTTTTATTCCATTTAACAATTAATAATATATCAATTAACTCACACTGGCAAGAGACATCCAAGAAGAGTTGCTCCATTTGAGGATGCAATGCATGAACCAAAGAATGTCCATTAACAACCACAGCGAAATCCGCCTCCTGCACCTCCGGCTCTTGTTCTTTTGCTTCTTCTCGGGGTGGACTGAATTCGGTATCACTGCTATATGAGAAAGCAAATTCTTGAAAAGAGTTCTAAATTTCTTGTCACATTTAGGTTATTCATAAATATCGTTGTAAGCATCAAGGCAACATACATATACATATCTTCGAAGCTATACCGTATCTCCCACCAAAATAAAATTCCCAGATAACGTGAACTTTGTTTGCATGATTTCTTCAAATTTAATTTCAAATGTATTGTATAATAAAATGATTCGAAGCATAGAACGCTGCGAGAAAATTTATGAATGACCAAAGGTGACAAACATAGACGTACATTTGATTTTGTTATTATCAATGAGATTAATGTTAAGCAGACAGAAAGAGAAGGAGTGAGTATCAAGCATTGAATAATAATTACCCATAGAACAATTGATAGAGGGTTTACAATTTTTACTTATTCTAATGGTAGTTTAAATACAGTAGGAAGCTAATCCATGTAAGTACTTTTTCTCTTCTAGTCTAAGGTTATTCCAAAGAACTATATGCCGACTGAAGAAAAATGATGCTATTGATAAACAACTACTTAAGTGACATAATTCAATATTGAAAATTCTTTAAAAGGTACTTCAATTTCATGCACAAAACTTCTTTAAAGGTGATTTTCACTCACAAATTGTGAGAAAGGATAAATTAGTGATGAATATAAAAATACAATAATCCGTTCTAATATTAGAAGTAAACTAATTTAAACAATCATTATTCTAAAAACTTTGAAAAATCTCATAAGTTACTTCAGAGACTCGTCAGAATTTGCAGAAGCACTATTTATCCTCACATTATAGCTTAATAGGTCTTGACCACAACCAATGCACACGTGAAATTCAAAAGCAAAACGGGATCATTCTGATAAAAATCTAAAATGTGGTTACGACGTAAGACGTATGGTCAAAAGTTTAAGCATAACCACATAGAACAATGTGCGACATTCATTGCAAGGGAAAAAATGTCGTTCAAGGATTGAATTTTCATTATCAGTCAAAATGAGAAAATGCAGTACAATAGGATCGTATATTAAGATCGTACTCCGTCTCTTTCATTTGCCTGACCTTTCCTTGTCCCACCTGAATGTGACGATCGAGAGTGCCGGCTTCTTTTGCTGAGTCGTAGACTCTTTAATTGTTTCTAAATAATTATTAAGTTGCGATTCGACGCCATCGTACGTCGTCGCGTCGACGATAAATACGTCCTGTAAATCATCCGTCAATAGCTGACAAGAATAGCCAATGTTTATTGCCGTTTCTGTAACAAAGGTTAATAAAGTCAAATGAGAAATGTCTCAAAGTTAGTCTCATTGGCATAGAATTAAAATTGAGCGATCGGCCCGTTTACTTGTATCACTATTCCAGTAATTAACTACTTTACAATGTCAAGCTAGTTGCGAACATGAGTTGTAATTCTAAGTTTATATGCGCGAACACAAGAGTAGCGAGATCAACATCGGTTCTCATTAAAGCTCCTAATGACGCGGTAACCAAGTCGTTGAGATATTAAATTAAATTCAATTGTTCACCTTCCAATCAGGGAATAAAATAATCTCTCAAGAGAATAAACTTGCACTATTGATACAATGTCACTGAGCAGATCTGATTAGTGGATTGAGAAAAAGGAAAAAGAATGTTTTTCTCCTCGTCGGACCGACCTTGCTTGTCCCCCGTGAGAACCCACAGCTTGATGCCAGCGAGACTGAGATTGGCGATCGTCTGGGGCACGCCGTCTTGGAGTTTGTCCTCGATGGCTGTGGCGCCCAGCAGCGTCATGTCCTTCTCGATCTCTTCGTATATCGCATCAAGCTTGTCGTCCTTGTTCTCGTGACTGAGAGCCGCCTCCTGGTGCCTCTGCTTCCAGTCGTTGAAGAACGCCTCGTCGAGCTCTTTCACGGACAAGCACAGCGTGCGCAACCCTGCGATATGAAATTTTTTTTTCCCCCAGTCAGAGCTCGTCTTTCGCTAATTCAATCGGACTCGCGAAATCTTTCCAACTCGCGCTTGAAACTAGCAACTTTCTACGGGCGCATGTACGCGCGGGGAATAAAGCGCGTCGAAAAAAACATACCGAGATTCGCATATATTTTGGTACGGCAATAACTGTTTGCGCACTATAGCTCAGTTAACGTCGGCTTGTAATGAACAATTCAACAGAGCACCTATTCCCCGGGGTAGCATGAAAACAATCGATAGCGCGACCAACACGACACACGCGTGTACGTTTACGGTGGACATAAAAGAAAAAGCGCGTCCTACCCTCTCCGGCAAACTTGTTGAGGTGCTCCTGGGTCTTAGCCTTTATCTCCTCGCTACCGGGCTTGAGCCTCTCGTAAATGACGTTGTCCGCGCCCTTGCAGTACAGCCTCAGCTTGCCGTTCCTCCTGAGTATCACCGACATCCTCTTCCTCACGTTGTTGAAGTCGAGGATGCAGAGGAGCTCGTAGATCTCGGGCTTGCCCATGGCGCTGATGGTGATGCTGTTGGGCGAGCGCTCGCGGAACACGAAGCCGAAGTTGCGCGCGGCGGACACGAGGGCCGCCTCGTCGGGCGACTGCGCTTGGTACTCGAGGTGGCCCGTCTTCTCCTCGGCCATGACCGTGTGGCACAGCGCCAGCAGCCGGAAGAACATCTGCACGTCCTCGCTGCCCTCCTTCACCGCCTCCAGCAGCGTCGCGTCGTAGAACTTGAAGTCCGGCTCGTACTCTTTGTTGAACGAGAAGTCGATCGACGGCACCGTCTACAACACGGTTTTTCATACTCCTTTTACCCTCCGCCCCGGGCAAGCCTACTCTCCGGTCTCGGCTCTTTTTACGCGCGTATTCTTTCATACTCGATTGAAACAAAAAACTGCTATCCCGCACGCATTTTCGTATTGTTTTTGAATCAAATGAATTGATTGAGTCGTGATTGAACTAGTTTTGCAAAGGAATTAATCACTGCTTGAGTCTAGATACTTTATCATGCTGATGTGCCTGGTGCACAGGGGCTCATTATTTTAATGATACTTCCATTTGAAAAGAGTATGTATCGAAGAATACGCCTATAAAATGATTAGTATAGTCAGTACGTTAGTAGGAGGTAAGGGAGTTTGTAGAAAATTATGCTCAGTTGTTAATGGAAGATTAAGAGATGTATCTTGTCCAAAGCTTTTCCGATCAACAAAGCTCCCATCAACCTAACGCATTAATATTCAAATGAGAAAACCCAACAAACGATGAGCAACAAAATACATGCATACATTTATTACTCGAAAGAAGCATAAGCGGAAGTGGGATTATAGCAGTTTGCAAAAATACAAGTACACATACGCCGGTTATGCAGAACTGATCAATGGAATCCATACGCGACTATACAAGCTCAAGAGTAATGATCGGCGGTTTGCGATTGGCAACGTGTATGTGATATATGAAGGATGCTAGCGAGTTTTGTGTGGGACTGAACGACAGAGAGATAGAGAGAGGGTTAGGGAGAGAGAGAGAAACGAGTTTGATAAGCATGCGTACTGAATGTTTGAGTGGAAGTTTAGTGGCGCCATTGATGCCCGGATCAGGTGTCGATCTGGATACTTGGTCTGGCTGTTGGAGAAGGCGAGCGTTTGCGCCGCCCGAGCGCACGTACTCCTGCCCGTTTTTCCACCTCACCGTCGGCGTGTGCCCGTCCTTTTCTGTCTACATGCAGCACACATACACACACATGCGCTAAGTAACTTTTGCACAGACGACTTGCTATATCTACATCGCATGAATTTCATCCCTTGATTCTTCTTTAGATTTCACTCTCGGCGTGTATAAAACGTTATTTTCGATAAATGGATTTAGTACGATGCATTTGTCTAAATTACACCGACGATAGATTGCGAAAATATTGTGAATAAGTGGCGATGAAAATTGGAGAAACGTACATGAAAAATATCTGTGATAAAATTGAAGCGATTGAACGATGTTTCGATACTTCAATACATTTATAGAAAAAAAGCCGATGGAGCTATGATAATTTATAAAATTGATTTATATTTGTACATGATAATTGTGCTCGGAACATCAAAATTGATGAATGATCTCTCGTTACAAGACGATACGTTTCAAGCGATATTGCCATGAAATCGTTTTTCTACGTTGATATCCTCCAAGGTACGAGCGATAAATAGTAAAATAAGAACATCAAAGTATAATTGAAAAACCAAACAAAGTCACACAACACAAATAACGATAATCGAGTTATCATTCTAATCTAAAATGAGAAAATCGCTAAAATCAACTATGAAACTCTTGCTCAATCGGTAACAAACGAACACTTTACTTCGCGAGAAAGGTCAAAGCGCAAATTATAGTATAGGAAAAAATCTGGTCCGATGTGAGGACTCGAGGCTCAACCACCGAAGAGTTCGGGAGCATGGGTTGACCGCGGGTAAAATGTATATTTTATCTAAAGTTCGTCTCGGGACAAGAGTAACATGGGAAAAGGGGCTTGGGCATCTCGACTCACCCTGACTTCGGTGAGGTCGACGATCTCGCCGGTGAGCTCGTCGATCACGTCGCCGTAGCACTGGCCGGCCACGGAGCACTTGTTGAAGGTCATGATGTTCTGCGTGAGCGTGCCCGTCTTGTCGGAGAATATGTACTGGATCTGGCCGAGCTCCTCGTTGAGGGTGGTGGTGCGGGCCCGGGCGTGGGTGTTGGTCGGCGCGTGGTACATCTCCTCGTCCCAGTTGATGAGGAACGACTGCACGAAGCGAATCACCTCGACGCTCACGTACAGGCTAATCGGCACCACCGTGTTCAGCACTATCGCGTACGAGAAGAACACCAGCAGGGCTATCACCGTCGCGCCGACCAGCGGCTCGCTCGGCACCAGGGAGTCCCACGGCAGGTACACCTGTTCGCATTCGCACTCCAGTTAACAACCTCTCTTTACCTTTCTCTTTTTCCTCAACATCGTCTAACATCGATTTGCCCAGTCACGGGACGAAGACGTTCTCGGGATTTTTAGATATTATCCATAATTTCATGGGACGTTTTATGGAGGTAACATGTGAATTCGTTTAAAGTTTTGTTTCTAAATCTGATGAATGAATCGGGTAGAACGCGAAAAATACGTTAGTTTTATTCTCGTAGTTTTCTGTTTCGACGGAGTTGTTGACGTTCAAAAGTAAGGAAGAAATGATTTTCTGCAGGATTTTGTACTAAGAAAGAGTAAAAATGAAGGGAAAGCGCCGACTAGAATGTCCAATGCTCAAATCTAAAGTATATCTGATTTAGATGGAAAAGAGACCGCGTAAGATGCTGGACCATCGCGAGCGTGATACACACCTGGAAGTAGCGGCCGACGAGGCTTTCCCAGATGCCGCAGCCGATCGTACAGAACAGGCATAGAGAGAGTAAAAATAGCACAATGCCAATTATGAGTAGATTCAGCAGCCTGTCAATTGACGTCCTCTTGAACTTGCTCTTGCCAGAGTTCTGCATGAGCTTCGTGTCTTTGCCAGCAAAGATCACGATGCCGTAGCACCATTGGGTGTTGCGCAGCACGCAGCCGCGCAGGATTATCTTGTCGTTGTCCAGTAAGTACCTGTTCAAACACAAGGCACGCATATCAATCGGTACTTCCATCTCGAGCCAAAGGTCAAAAGTTGACGATCGTTAATAAGAGGAGAAACGAACTTTTTCCCCTTCCACGTGAGAATCCCGTCGAACTTGTTCAACAAGTTGTTGGGCGTCTCGCAGAGGATTTCGCCGTCGAATTGCCCGATGAGCTCGTGGTTGTCCATCATCTCCGAAGTCTCTTGCAAGCTCTGGCGGCACTTTAGATTCGTCTCCCTGCAATAGCATCCGGAGCACATGAGTCACCCGTCCACGATAGAGTCTGGGTCTCGACCCGGCCACACCACACACACACTCACCCGTCCAACTCGGCTGTCTCGATGTAGCAAAGGCCATTGGGCTCGCTGGTCGTCAAGAGAAGGACGTCCGCGGCGACGAACTGGTCGTTCTCCATGCGGATGACGTCGCCCACCTGGACCTGCGACCATTTCTCCTCGCGCAGCACCGTGCCTCGCAGGGTCCATGACTTTCGGTTGTTCACCTGCGAGTCGCTGCTGTGTCGTTGCTGCAGCGAGAAAAGCCCGACGTCAATCTCGAGCGAGCGCGTATAGGCCGCGGGAGAATAAATCTAGCCGGGGCGGGGCGAGGAGGGGCAGCGGCAAAGCCGGCCGATATCGCCTAATCACAGCCGACAACACTTTTACGGAATGCCGCGCGCCCTAGAAAAAATCCGCAAGGGTTTCCTTTCGCGCCGTTCCCCTGGCCCGCGTGCGCCACTTTGCTTGTCTCTAAAAGTCTATATAGATGCGTATTCACACACACACACACACACACACACACATGTATATACATCATATTTTCGTGGCTCGACGAGCTTGCTTGTGCGTAAAGTGTCAGCTCATGTTTTATCTTATTGTACGTGTATATCATTATGTAACATCGATCGGCCATTTCGTTTTCTTCCTCTCCTTTGGGCTGAATAGATTGAATAGACTCGGGGATTGAGTGTATTGAATGACCTGAATTACAATGCACGCTTAGAAGTAAATCTTTCTAATGAATAATCTATTCACCCGCCTAACGAACATCCTCCTGCCGTTACGCTTGATCAATACTTATAAAGTAATCCATTCATGCACAATAGAAGAAAAAAATCCGCAGAGTCATAAATTAAAATAGACAGGATGATTAATATTAATGTATGATACTGAATGCAAAACATGTCGAGCTTGTTTCCAGTATCGTATCGCTGATTTATCCAAGATTTTTTTCTCAATTACATCTAGCTTTGCTTTACTGAACAATTCACCAGCGCATGCTCGAAATTGTGCAACGGATATTTTTCTGTTTGCTAATGTACCAGGGGGAATACGAGCGAATTAAACTATTCCGGATTTGTATCTATATCATACGCTTTAATGTTACTCGTTTATTCAGAAAACAGTCAGTGCGATCGATTCCGTCATTGGCAATTTCAATAAGCTTATATTTTTTTCACATCTATTGTAAATTATTCATGAAAAGATATACACACGCAATCATCTGAGTTTTAAATTCTCACTCTCGAGGATGTATAAAGATATTCTTATAGTCCACATCAGTCTTATAAAAAATAAAGCTAAAAATTTTTACGGTCTACTGAGAAGTTTACGGAGAAAAAAAATACTTACAAAGTCGTCGTAGGCATCTTTGACGGCAGTGAGCGTGAGTACCCCGATCAGGGGTATAGCTGTGGTGACGGGTGTCAGGGAGGATATCGCGGGGATCAGTTGCAGCACCAGCAGGCACAGGAAGTAGAAATTGGCGAGCCTTTGAAACTGCTCGAACAAATTCAGTGGCAGGAACGTCAGAACCGAATATTTGGACGTTTTGATGTAGTTATTCTAGGGGGAAAAAATTAGATGTTTCAAGTCCCCGAGCAATATGACAGACACAAAAGCTTCGATTGATTAATCGACCGAATCTGTCGATTCGACCCATCAGTGAAATTTCGTAACAAAGAATTCTGGTTTACCAATGAGAGAATAATTGATTTTCGTGAAGATATCTTACCGCATAATTAAACTGCAAGTTGAACTCGCGATTATTGGCGCGTATTCGCCTTTCTGTTTCTGTGAAAGAAAGAATTATGGTTAAATATCATTTAGATACAAGATGAGAGCTCTGCTATTTTTCCTCCTGCGATTCGAGATGATCTCATAATTGACACTCTGTTTTGCTATTTTACCTGAGTAACTTTGTGTTCAGTTGGGTTTCAAAGGTATGATGCTAAATCACACGGCCTGCATTTTCTCTGAATAAATTTCATTTATTCATTAGAGCAGATATTAATCGAGTCTCATGCGCATACATTCATATGACTCGTCTACAGAAATGTCCTAAAAGTCACGCCAAATCCGTATTGTATGCACTAATGTATCGAAAATGAATGAGTTTTCAATCATCCATTCCACGTTGGAAATGAATAATGTCGGTTCTTTAAATGTGAATAAAAATACTCATTTGCCTATTTTCTCACACCGAAGGTGAGCATGGTCTGAAATATAATTTTCAAACTCCACTTCTAAATGAATTGTTCTGTTTCTTATCTTTATTCAGGTGGAAAATCAAAACGACGAAAAAGGGAAATAATATGTAGTCTGAAATTTACAAAAAGACGCAAAGCGTTATTACTAAACGTGCATAACGCTCTCGGCCTTTGCAAAAGTCTTATTGGTTTAATAAACAATTATTCAACTGCAACTAAAGAAAAGCTTCTTAGCAACGATCATAAAATTCATCAGGTACGATATGGATTCCAAAACTCTCAAGTATACTACGTGCACTAAAAAAAATGCTCCAGTCGCTAGTGGTTAATTTGACTTTGTTTTTTTCGAACTAGCTTCATTCATACGCACTTCGCGTGATAAATTCTCACGCTATTTTAAGAATTAATTTTGCATTTTCAATTTCTCAATTTCAATATCTCTTCAAAATATTGAATAGTAATCCAAGAGTTACGGTTATCTTAAACAACATACATGCCCGCTAAATATCCAGCAACAGATCAAACCACGCCTATCTTGACCTCATACACGTAACTTTTGTTTCACTATCTTTCATGTTTTCACCGTTTTGTAAATATTTGAAATCAGATTCCCACGGATATCGATCATAATTTTAAATTTCGTCAGTCTAGTGTCAATGTTCAAATTCGAATGAAAGCACGAAATCCAAGTAGGCCTGGAAATGTCAACTTGTACATATGAGCGCGCGTTTAAATTGATGACCAATGTACAAAGCAGTATGCAACACCGTAACGTTTGTGTAGGTGGCTCGGTGTCAGTGAAATCGAGATAATCGAGCGGAAAAAGCGGCTTCACTGAAATCGACGAAAGCTTTCCAACGTGCTAGCTCGACCGTGAATTAACCCGACTGCTCTCCCTCTAATTCTGAATGAGTGAAATCTCTCATGCATTCAAAATTCATGCAGCAAATTAAATTTGGAAGCTAGTCTCGAGCGTATCGAGCGGCTAATCAATCAGTTCTCGCGTTATCTCCGAGACGAGCAGATTACATTGGTAACTTGAGAAACAGCGTCGCGCAAAATGTATATAAAACTCGGACCAGCCACTCAAGCGCGAACGAGCCGGGTGAAATTCATCTTGGCGAGAGCAGAGGCTGGCCTGCAGCCTCGACTCCAGAGACACAGTAGCATCTCCGCTTTCGTTTCTCTCGGAGATTATCGCGAAATCTATTTTCGACCTAGCCGCACTGAGCTTTCCGCGAGCGCATATAGAGCGCGCCAATTTCTGCTCTCGTGCTTCTACGGCCCACGCCGCGCACCACACTTTTTCCCTTGGACTCGTTGATTCCATCTAAACTACCAGGGTCGCTATGCGGTCAGTGACACTGAAACAGTAAAGCTTCTCTTTTCGTGATTGAACCTGAACGAGCGTCAGGCTACAAGGAGTAACGATGGAAGAAAATGCGCAGTTTCGGGTTGTACCTATATACAAGTTCCAAAATGACAGAGTACAAAGTGGAACAGAATGAGTCGAAGCATATATGTATAAAAATTATTCTAAGGTGTGAGGTTGAACCGTCAACGAGCTGTATACAAGGATTGTCGCCTGATAATTATACGAGAGAGCAAGCAAAGTCTCGGAAGGTCTGGCCGAGCCTGTCCGTTTCTACTTGCACCGAAGGAGTCAGCGCGCGCTACGATCGACTTACAAAACAGCGCGTGCTACGATCGAGACTGGAGATGCATATGTGGGTGTATATCTTACTGCGAGTGTCCTCGGCGGTGGAGAAGAAGGCTGCGGTGCTGCGTCCGATGCACTCGGTGGGCGGGGGCGAGCTGGGCGGTATGGAGCTGGACGAGGTCGGGGTGGGCCTGTAGCGCTGGCCTCGCCACACGACCAGCTTGCCAAGGACGCTGAGCAGGCTGGCGCGCAGCCGGCTGCTGGTGCGCGCCGCATTAGACGCCCCGCCGAGGCTGCTGGACGAGTCGCCGCGCCGCGAGCTGCACAGCCCGTCCGCCGCGTCCTCCAGACCTTCGCGCGACGAGCTCGTGCCCGCGCCGCCCAGCATCAGCTGCTGTTAAACGCCACCCGCGTCCAACAATTTTCGTCAGCTAAATTTCGCTTCTCCTCCCGCTACCCGCTACCGTACCCGAGCTGTCGTCGGTGCGGTGGCTCGCGCGAACCTTCCTTCCCTAATCTACTCGCTGATTCAAAACGTTTGAAATGTACCTGATTCTCGCATAATAGGCTGTGCACACAGTTTTTCAGCTCAAAATTCGTCCAAGTCCATTCAAGTTGACTGGGCAAAAGAGAAATCGTCTGTGTTCCGCGTTCTGCATTTTTACTCGGTTTCATCGATGATTTTTAAGGGAAGTGATCGAATCCACGGAAAAGTTGAATCTACTCTCTTAAATCCTTAAACTGTAAATTTACTATATGTATGAAAGTGAAAAATCACTGTATGAAGGTGGATGAGTGATTGAATGGAACTACAGAGAAATTTTCATGTATAATATACGAGTGAATAAAGCCACTCGAGCGACATGAGTTTTGATGGCTAAAATGTTCAAAGCTACGATACCTTCGTGAGTGACTCTTCACCGTAAGGATTCAAGAGGGTACTGATAGAAAATGATTGTTGCTTTTTGTCCTCTGACGTACAAATCGATCCCATATACCAAGCTGGACACAAAGGCCACGAGGGAAGTGTGGATATTGTGAAAAGCGCCGAAGCCACCGAACCGCACGAATCGAGCTCCCCCCCCCCCCCCAAAGAACAGTACACAATCGAGAGAGGGCGAGTGGCTGATCGTACCGTGGTACTGGGCTGTAGGTGGGCGGACGACGAGGCGGATATGGATAGGCGGCATGCCGCGTCTTGCCGCTGCAGCTTGTGTCGCCGAGCGGACTTTTTCCTTTTGAGTTTGCGCCGCTTTTTGCGTGCCCCGCAACCAAACCGGCGCGCCACTCCTCCCTTCTTGTCCTCGTCTTCCTCCTCCTCATCCTCGTCGTCATTGTCGTCGTCACCGTCGTCCTCCTCCCGTTCCTGCCCCTCGCGGTAACCGTCCTCGCGTCGACGACGTTGGCGTCGCTCAGGTCCGGACTTGGCTGCGTCTGACTTCGCGGCAGCTGCAGCGCCCTCCTCATTTTCGCTTCGCACCTGTCGAAACGCACTCGAGGCTACTTTCTTTCTCATCGCGCACAAGCCGTATCGCACGCTGTACGGAGCTTCGAGCTTTTAACCGACATGAAACTTTTATATCGTTCGAATACTGAGCTTTTGAAAGCTCCAAGCGCGCGTGGGAACTCTGGAAAAATGATCCACTAGAGTTGGGTCGAAACGAATGATAGAATGAGTATCATATGCATTATTGAACCTTGAATACTACACTGTTAGAACTATAAGTTATAATTCAACGAACTTGAACGTAAATTTACTTTTAAATTTCGCCCATTTCCTGATTTGCTGACCGAGCAAATTGATAAGAGATAAAAAAAGGCAAGAACGTAGTGTTGTTGGGTGGAAGGGATGTGTGTACCTCGAAGACGTCGAGCTCGAGGGTATCGTGGGCTGGCTGTGCGCTCATAGCTGCGGGTGTTTGGGAGGGCCGAGCCCGGGGATGGCTGCGGCGGCGCCTCGCAGTCCGGGCCGCATTCTAGCCCCCGAGCCGCCAGCAGCCTGAGCCGCGCGGCCCTAGCTCGGGGGGCACCCTACCGCCCTTTCGGCTTCGCTATCGCTGCTGCTGCTGCTACTGCTGCTGCTGCTGGCGCTGCTGCTCGTCGATCGCCTCTTTGATGACCTGCCCCGGGATCCTGCCATCCTCCTCGCCGTGCAGACTCTAATGTGCACCCAACGGGAATATAGGACATTTAGATTCGAGACCAAGTGTTCAATATAGGGTCACATGCACCCCACCCCTCTCTCTCTCTCTCTCTCTCTTTCTCTCTCTTCGAAAAGTTTCCGGTAAAATTTGGGGTGGAAAGCGCGGTCGAAAATTACCGACCACACGGTAGTCGTGATGCATGCAGCATGTTTAATCATTTTTAGGAATTAAACGGATACCATATTGGACCTCAATGTGCGATTCATTATTTTGCTTTCTCAAAGAGAAAGCTTTGTAATGGGGCAAAAATCGACCCACCGAATCAGACCTCGGGACCTCGATTTTCGTGATCTACAGGTCGAAAAACATGGAAATCCAAAAGTGTCTGTATGTATGTATGTGTGTGTGTGTATGTGTGTGTGTGTGTGTGTGTGTGTGTGTGTGTGTGTGTGTGTGTGTGTGTGTGTGTGCGTCCCGTTTTTTTTTCGTCCACGATAACTCTCGAAGGAATGGTCCGATCGTCCTGAAATTTTGCACACAGGTTAATCGCGGCAAAATCTCGGGCGAGTTCAATTTTCAGCGAAATCCGTTGTTTATTTCCTTAGCAACCGTTGTTAAGGTGTCTATTTTTTCGTTTCTTTCGTTCACGATAACTCCCGAAGGAATGATCCGATCGTCTTGAAATTTTGCACACCGGTTAGTTGTGACAAGATCTAGTCCGAGTTAAATTTTCAGCAAAATCCGTTGGTTATTTCCCTAGCAACCGTTCCTAACGTGTTTTCTCACAAATCCTTATGAGTGCTCATTGGGGCAAGCCGGAAAATCAGTTTTAAATCACACTCGATGGCCAAGGACACTGAATTGTTGTATTTGCTCCATAACAACGGTTGTTTACTTCCTTAGCAACAGTTACGAAGGTTGGAAATCATTAACTTATGACCTGTTTCCATCATTTTCGACGGCAAAGGACACAAAATCTTCCCAATTAGCTCCTTAGCAACCGTTGTTCACCGCCCTAGCAACCGTTGCTAAGGGGGAAAAAAATTGATGTAAGTTTCGTTTCCAGTATTTTCAACGTACTATAGAGAAAATTGGGAAAATTCGATGTCTTTTGCCGTCGAAAATGATCAAAATAGATTTTGAATTGATCATTTCCAACCTCAGCCGTCGAAAATGATCAAAAACGGACTTAAGGGCAGGGCGGATCGATTTTGACCGCTATTAAACCGTATGACAGTCACAAGATGAATTGATCGAAAAATTATGCAGGTCCAAATATCTCGCATCGTGTAGAACCTAGAACCGTTTGCTTTGTTGCATTTGATCAAATAATAAGAGAGCCCGGGCAGACATCAACACTCGCAACATAGTTTGGTCAATTGAAAAAGAACGACACTTTACACAGTCACAAATATACGAATTGAATTGATTAAATAATTTTTTTGTAATTTTTGAAAAATAGATGATAGTATCTACGGTAGTGGAAAGGTGAAAATACAGGTTTGGGAAGCGTTTATCGGTGATATTGAAGCCTCTTTGAGAAAGCATACTGCTAAGGCACTTGGCAGCGGTTTTTCTTTTTTATATGATCGAAATTTCCAAGTGAATGTGAGAATATTATCTGACCAAATGTATCATTCCCACAATATATCACGATAAACTTTTTAAAGATGATAAACAAGGTCTTTGAAATGAATACAAATGTGGCGACGAAAGATCCAAATAAATGTCACTCACAATAAGTGCAAAATTTTTTAATGTTTCAAAAATTCTAATTATGGATCATTCTTTAGAATGTTACTTGACACTCGCTCGTTCAAAGACATTACTCAATCTTACGTTACACAAAAATTGTTGGAGTTGTTATACTTATGCGTGATGGTGATGATAAGAAATAATTTGTCACTGATTTATTCGAACTTGATCTTGAATGATACGAGGAAAAATTAATATGATAGACATGTATAAGGATTACGTTACATAGCTAAAAATCTATCTCTATACTGTGCTCTTCCCTGTCCTGTCTGTAAACTAACTAAAACTATACCTCCGTGTCCACTGAGAACCCAAGCCAGGCATGTGACTCATATATTACCTTTTAGTCCCTCTCCCTACCTCTCTCATAAACACACATACAAATTACCCTGCCCCAATACCTGGACTGTCTAAATCCGTAAACTACCTGAGATGTTAATTATGGGTCGAGTTCCTTTTCAGGTACTTTTCCCAATTTGCATACACACTCATCATATAACATACACATTCAGTATACATTATTATTGCAATATCCAACAAAAATGATTGCAGAAATTAAAATTTGAAACTTCTTTGCATTAATGAAATTAACTATAGTTTTTAGAAAAAACTTCATTTCAGCAAAGAGGCCACACTAATGAAATTATAAATATATCGAACAAGTATAAATTAGTAACTAAAACCAAAGCTCGCGAGCCCATCTGCAAAATTAATCCCAAACACGCAATACTTCAAGTAACGATCCGCTATCCGAACTTCATCAATCCAACTCGTATTCGCCAATTTAGAAGTCAATGATCTTTGGAAACAAGGCGCGTCTTTGGAAAGCTTTAAATTGTGATACTCCATATTGAAAAGAAAACCACTTTAACTGGCCCGGGAGACTTTTTGTCCATAACCCTATCCGTGTGGTGGCGCTGGGTTATATGAACTTTGCGCTTTTCACCTGTGTCAAACGAGCGTGCGGGTGAGTGTACCGTGTAAATCGACGCCCCTTACGAAGAAAAGTACATTTACTCTTGTTCAGAAAGTTGAATAAAATCCAATCGTGACTTCATTTTCGAATTTTTCTAACGCAAAATCGCACGTTTATCTTCTATCATAAAATATCTTTCCGATTTGATTTAAATTACGTTAAACTTAAAATCAGCTTTTTCATATTTTGAGCCCTAGCTTTATATGTGATGAGGGACCAAAGTAGGTCGTTCGATATCATCACAACTATATTTTATAGAGCTCTTAACAATTTTGCCTCGAGGTATTTCGATCTATACCGCATGCAGTGAACTTTTAAGGTTTTATTAACCGGATAGTAATTTTTTGTAATATACATTTTGAATTGAACTATTCTTGCTTCTTCAATGAGAAAGCTTTATTATGATGTGAAAATGGATTTCCAAAATATTTTTTAATGACGTTGTTTTGATATTTCAGGACATACAAATCATGATATTGTGAACATATCGGGAAGAAGCTTTGCGAGAATAAATTGACAGATGTTTAGTTTATAATTACGAGTGCTTTGACATTTCTCTCGTATATATCTCATAATCTATGTATACATCGCACTACCTTCAAATTTTTCATAATGTAAAAATTAAAAATAAAATTTCTACAGGTTGAGTGGATCGGAGAAGCTATAAACCTTATTTTCACGAAATGAATGAGTGAAGCAAGTGCTTCGAAGATCAAAGATTCTTCTTTCGTAAGTTAACGAACGACTAAGCTCGCAACTACGAAACAATATGTGTTTACACAAAGCCACTGCCGAACAAGAGTGAGAAATTTTGTACGGTAATAATATCCACATGAACGCTACATAACTGCACCAGAAAGCGACGTTATTCGAAGGTAATACAATAAAAAATTGAAAAGAACGCTCCCGTACCTTTTTATCGATAACGGTTCTCGCAACTCAAGCGTGAAAAGCCGAGTGAGTTAAAAATGGAAGGAAATCAGAGCATTGGAATTTAATTAACAGATTGACGTGTTTTGACTTTTGGAACTAGAGCGAGAGACGAGTAATTCTTGTCTTCTGAAGATTCGCTCATTCAATTTTTATTACTTTCCTTCAAGGCCGTGTTCAAGTACTATCAACCCACTAAACCGGTATTCATACACGAAGATTTCCAACTCGGATTGAAGAAACCTAAATCCAAAATTAATCGGCTGAAATACAACGGTCATAGTAAACTTTGATTAATATGGCATGTAAATTGCCATTTCATACTAACGATATGCACTTCAAATTTTTCAAATTAATTAGTTGTCTACGCGGCCCAAAGTAAGTTCTGCTCTGCGGCCAGACATCCTGTAAATTATTTTCATCCAGCCATACTCAAATGCGAAACGCAACTATTTCTACACAAGGTTCAGTAAAACGAAAAATCATCATCAGGTTGATAACTGGCTATTGGGCGGATTTCGTAAATTCTATCATAACAAAGCGAAGGTTCTCTGAGAAAAAGAAAGATTGAAGCGAAACCCAAGCGTATATTGAACACTCGGTGAGCGAAGAAAAAACATAGCCACGCCTCACGATACGCGCCAAGTGTGTGTAACAATCGTTTTTTTCCGGCGACGGTGCTTTTACGAGATTTCTCGGAGTATCGCATCGCAAACGTCGTAGCACGCCTCCACGCGTATATATGAACGTTGCTATATATACATACAGACTTTGCGTAAAGCACGGCTGCTCCATCTCCACCTTACTGATTCAACCATCAAACGCGGTGGTGCTCAATTATGACTAACTTTTTCTTCTCGACGACCTTTTGATACGAGTACTTATATTTTTTATGACGCCGACTTTTGTTTCGGTTCTTTATCTTCTTGTCTTGTTATCGAAATTGCTTGACTGGACAAAGTTTCACAGATTTGTTGAATCAATTCGATTACTATATGAACCAATCCGTCCAAATGTTTGAACTTCACTCATGAAAAGTTTGTCGTAATTTGCACATTAATCATGGAATCGTGACAATTTTTGGAGGGACAATAATCACTTTACTCTGGCAAGTTTAGATTCTCTACCTCTGAAGATTCTCTGAAGATATTAACGCTGTCAGTTCGAGTCCGTTTTGATCTTTCTATTTATTAACTATAACGATTATACTCTAATTTAATTAACCCTTCTTAACTAACGATAACACTCGAAACTATATTGTAATTTGATCTCAGTCAGCCATGCATTCAAGTGTGGATACAATTAAATTCAGGTTATTATCGAACAAGCAGACTTTTCTTGAATAACGCAAAAAATGATACATCATCGCGTCGTATACTTTTTTCTAACCCGATGCTTATTGTGTATTAGAGCTTAAAATTCATTAATATTGTCGGGAACTAATCAAACATTTCTACATTAATATGGATAAATATTGATTTTCGAGTGGTCTGGGACTGAACGAGCATTTTTCATTTCAGTTATTTATTCGGATAATTCGAATACTTAAAAAGCTATTTTGACATATTGATACATGATTTTTTTAATCTTACAAAAAAAATAAATACTCTTTTTGATGAAATCCATAAATTTGCTATGAATCTAAAGCGTAGTGATATGAATTGATTTTTTGAATAACTCATCAGAATAAATTGCTGCTGCTCCACAAAGTTCCATTCATTCGAGCGTGTCGTCCCGGTCAAAGATGACGTAACATCAGCTGAAATATGAATTTTATCCAACGGGATTGGATACCGCAGAGGAACGAAATAATGGAAGGATCTTTCCGCACTCCCTCTGTAATGTCGCGGATCGCTGCCGTCAAAGAGCTAATCAGAATCAGCTCCCTCTATTTATTTTTTCTTCTCATTTCGATCGTGAGCGAAAGAGAGTGTAAGGCGAAGAAAGAAGAAAACAAAACGGCCGCGGGGAGACAGGCAATTCCGATTGAGTGTCACTGCTGCGCGCGTCGGCAAGCTTATATAGACGCGTACGGGAGAATCGAATAGCAAAGCTTTTCCAAGACGGCAAGGGCAGCGGAAAACTTCTTTAATAAATTTTGCTTTCAAAATGCATCCTGCTAGCCGCTCGTTCGAAGAGACCGACCGGCTGCCAGGCTGAGACTTCATCTCGATTTTCCAACAGCTGTTCTCTCGTACGACACTTCAGTTTTTAATTTAGAACCTTATGTAGGTTGTACACTTTCGGGAGAAAATTGTTTTTGTGTCTTTTCGAAGATGAAATTCGAAGATAAAGATGTAGAAAGTTAACATTCAGAAATCACGCTGATTTTTCAGGCAATCAACAAGATAGCAATCAATAATTTGATGTTACTTGAATACACGAATCTTCGAGATTTGAATTTATTGTCAGCATTGAAAAAATTATTTATAATGGTAATTAAAGTAGACATTTCTCCGCAAATTTTATTTACTTAATTATTATTTATGTTATTTACTTGATTGAATATTTTTTTTATTCAACGTAGAACTTATAATCACAATTTCGAATCTAGATAACACAAGTTCATGAGAATTTTCATACCCCGTTGTATGAATCAATCAAATCGCTTTTTATTCAAAATTAAAATGCATAACTCACAACTACCATCATAAGAAGTATTTCTTCATACTCGAGTATATCTAATAAAGATATTTTGGGAACTGCCAAAATAGAACAGTTTAAAATTACGTTCAAATCAACGTAACGTAGCTTCTTAGCTAGAGCAGAAATGCACGTCATTTGGAGTCATGACGCGGCACGAAATCCAATCGAAGACAAGGGATAGAAATCATGAGTTTTGCGCCGTAGCTGGTCATGCAGTATATAGACGATGGGCATCGTATCGAGAGTGTTTCCAAATAAATTCTTGATGTAACACTACAATTCAAGATGAAATCTACTGAGTATCTAGTGAGTATCTTGGGAAATTTTTATAAGTATCTGGTTTTTGTGTATCAGATTTCTTAGTATCAAGGGACAAGGGATGAAAAATAGCATCATCGGGAATGAAAAAAAAATAAAGTTCAAAAACGCAAACTTAAAATCCTTGTAAGAAACGCGCTGAAGCATAGCAGAGGTGAATGAAAGAGGTAAACAACACTGCACGCCAGCAATACAAGTCTTGCAGCAACGCAAAGGGATTACATTGATCCGTTTCACCCTATACATGTATGTATAAAGAGCGCGTAAAAATCCAATTGATCAACAGTATATTATGAGGGGCTACCTATACCAAAGCATAGTTGAGAGTAATCGAGTTCGAGAGACTGAGTAGCGTACACAAGTTATTTTGTCCTTAAAACCTTTAACTTTGTCCTCTAAACTCGCACGGCTTTTTTGTTGTAAGCGACAATAGTTTAATTAGAGCTCTCAGTTCCGGATGTACAGTTTCTTTTTCTCAAGCTGTACCGGAGAAGAGATTTGGTCTGAGAGAAACTCGATTTTCACATTTCATACCCGTGTATTCGTCAAAGCGTGTCAATATATACTCCACTTTTCTGACAATTCGATGAGCTTCAACCCGGAATTAACCTTGCATTCATACTTATGTCGAACAATTCAATATTATTTTATGTTAAATTAAACATTTGATCTAATGTAATGATGCTCGTTTTAGAGTTTGGGGCAAATGAACTTTTTCCTCAACTCTCATTACGTATAACGCGCATGCACCGAAATTAAATCTCTTTGCTGAAGAAGCTAAAGGAGGTATTTTTTTTACCGCAATGCGTTTTCATCCGAGTTCAGAGCATGTCAAAATTAAACGAAGTAAGCAGAATGTTGCACTGCTTTCGCTTTTTTCAACAGATGTATATATAAACACCCACATATATATTTTGCTGTTCGTCCGCGATTCGCGTGAGCGCAAACGCCTCTCGCAGGTTGTAATCAAAGTCTGCCAAGTGCGATGTATTCATAATTTTTACGTTGGTTTTGCTTTCATCGTAAAAAGAGCAGTACATATTTTTTTGATAGATGTGAATATCTCTGGTTTCAGAGAGAATAGATCATGCAGCAAAAAAGTTGGCATGCTGGGATCGATGGTTGAAGTGATGTATTCATTCACTATATTCATCACGGGTTATGATGTAACATAATTCCATTTCCGTTTTCTGAGATTGAATCGCACGCAAATAATTTTTTTATTCAATTGCTCTAATCTGAACGAACTGTATTGTTTAGAATATAATTCGTCAAATGATTCTATCAATCGAATGAGCAGAATAAATCAATTGATCGCATTTGAAGTTATAACGAAACGATTATCGAGAACTATAGTTATTTAGCACATTGTGCGATCATTAACTTTTATTTGTTCTTATGCAATATTTTAAACGCAATAGAAAAAAATAAATCTGAGAATCACTGACTGAGAAAAATAAATGGAATCTCTAACATACGCCGTTTTATTTTTCAATGATGAGATTGGCATTCTTTGGATTAATTTCATGAGGTTTTCGTTTAGTAAGACGAAGCTTCGCGTATTACTTCTGTCCAAGGTAATGATTCAAGAAAGTCTTTGAAAAACGTGTCTACACGGTCGAGTTTATACTGTACTCATTATACTCAGGATGTTATGTCAGAGCGAAATAAATGATGGTCTGCTATTTCATTCTTTCAAGATAGTTTTTACTTTTCATATAACTTTTCGCATCAGTCCAAATGGAACTTTGCAACTCAAACTAATAGAAATCTCATTTTTTTGAATCTATAGATATTCTATTTCTATCTATATATATTCAAAAATTCACATCATATTTTTTCTCTTATTATTAAATCTGCAATGTAAACGATAATGACCCGACACATTGATAGATACATTATCTACCTGTTGATAGAATCTCAAATTATAAGATCTCTGGAATCGATTCTTTTAGTTTATGTTAAGATTGTCACAATGAAAAGCAGTTTTCTCGTTCAATTTATTCATTTCGTATGAATGAAAAATCTGTGATATTAAATAAATCCGGCATCTAGTCCCGAGATAGCCAGTATGTTTACATAATTGTGCATTCAAGTATTAAAATAGAAATTCCTAATGAAGCTTTCATGTTTTGTCGTACATTAAATCGGCAGAAGCCCCGGCCGCACACTTGAAAACTAGCGACCTGTGGCTGCCCGGAGCTGCATACAAGAGCCACCCACTCTTTTATGCAGCCCCGAGTTAATTACACATTATACCTGCATCGGACTAGCACAAACACGCTACTGGATGTGAGCACGCATTATTCCGTAGAACGCATAGATTGATTTAGCCGCAAATTGTATTTGTTCCGAGCGACAGGTATACTTGAGTTCCCAATGTAATTTTCCATAGGGTTGAGGCTGTTGGTGCGCATATATTATTCCTCGGTGGTGGTGGTGGATATCGGCTCAACACATTTTTTGTTTCACATTTTGCTGCCGGCTTAGGATCCGATATACAGTACACTAGTCGACATGGATCGTGTCAAAAGACTATATTTGGATGTAGTATACTTTGCATCAACTGTTATCAAAGTCAAATGTTCCACAAATAGTCACCCCACGGCTGATAAGATTTTGTGCACATAGAAAATACTCGATTATTGAAAATGACCCCCTCGGCTCGTTCAATATGGACATATTCTGACTACCTTATAAATTCGGAATGGTTATTCATCGCGTCGCGCATGTGATCGAAAAAATTTGAATAAAATTTTCGCGCTTGATAGAGAGTTTATACTTATTATAACCAACAAAGGCTGCAGCCATATTGTACTTGGAAACTATATACGCGAACAATTTTTCTTGCATGCGAATCGTGTTATTCGTTCCACATCATACTGTACAAGGTTCTTGTGTTAACCATTTATTAAAAAATGAGTTTTCTATTGCAATTGTTTTTATCGACTTATGCAGCGGTATCGTAAAGAACGATTCATAATTAAAAATGCGGTTCAGAAATAATTTTGTCCCACAGTGACAATGTACACAAACAAGATCATCACACCATATCATCGACAAATATATTATTCTGCGAGACATTTCGATCTGATGGATTGTTAAATTTTTTAAAATTGTGTTCTTGAAAAATATCGTGTTCTATTTCTGTGTTCGAATTTCAAGACTACACTGCTAACATATCTAAGGGCGCTTATTATTATTACAATTTTTACGAGAAACCTATAAAAAATACTTTAACTGCGTAAAACCATGGTCAATTAATAAAACTCAATGAGTTATATTAAAGACACTCTCTGGTTGTACATAAGAGATCGATTTTCCTATTCAACGACCCTGTGTTTACGTCACGGAAAGGAAAGGCAGAGCTTCCTGATCATTCCCGGCAATCAGAGCATTTCCTTCTCTGCTCAAACTCCATAAAACGCTTCTCCACCCTACATCAGTTGAACTTTTATCCCATGCAAGTCGCGAAAGGAAATCACCCCCCGATGAGATAACTTGTGGCGATCGATAAAACAGCTGATGAACAATCACGGCAATGACCTCGTTCACAAATAGCATAACGCAACAGTCGATTTGTATAGGAATGATTGTAACGTCTTGACGAATGTACGAGCTCGAGGGATAAAGCGAACATTACCTCCGGAAGGAAGAAATTCTTTGGGAATAAGTTTAAGGCGATAAAATCTCTTGCTTGTTTCAGGTTCAAAAAAGAGAGTAAATTTTAGAAACCTTTTGTGTGGGCCCTCAGATAATCGAATTGAGATTCTCTTCCGACACATTTATTAAAACATCATGGAATAATGTGTTCGAATATACAACTAGCTCGAACGTCAACTTCGTTGCTCCTTTCCTTCAAATTTTCCTTTGTTACCGCGTCTTGCATGCTCGAGGAAACACAGAGTTTCGCTCGTAGGGAGACGGCGACACGGTGTCGCGTAAGTTTACTCGAAACATCCAATCACATGGTGTGGGAACCGACGCGTGTCATTTTATCCTTCCCTGTATTGCTCAATTAGAGAGTTGAGAATTCATAAGAATCCGGAAGAAAAAGAAACTGAAAAGAAGTCATGGGTGATTATAGTTGTGAAATATTGAAACTTGACCAATGTTCAAACCTGAGAATCATGTTAAATCTACGAATAAATCATACTCGATTAGTAACTACAGACTGGAACAACCGCGATTATCTCGTCGATCACGAGTGAATCAATTCGATTTCTCATCTAACATACTAGCTAGTTGATTTCGCGATTCATCCACCATTATCAATGTCACGGAGCTGAGAATACGGAGAAGCGTGGATACAAATGTGAGATCATCGTTATACTTTCGCCGCGTATTAGTCACCGAGTCGGATTCTCCCTTACCCACGGCCGACTCCGTGTGTTCCACGTTCCACCCCCTCATTACTATACTTCCGCGCGCCAGCCAGGCGGACGTCGATGTGAACAATATCTAACTGTATGCGAGCATCGCGCAAGCGCCGCCTGCCAGCCTGTTTGTAGGGCCACTCGCGTGGAAACAGAGATCCGAAAAAAAATGTGAGGGCTGAGCAAACAACATCACTCGTGTCCCTTTCATACTTTATGCGTTTGAGAGAGGAATTTTCTTGAGAATACGAACGGAAAATGTGTTACGGGCAGTCATTTGATTTTGATCAAGTCTCATATATTTGATATTGATTAGAAGTGAAAATATTTGATATTTCAATTTAAATTGAAAATGTCTCGAAGGGACTGCCTGCATCTACCGTATACGTATAGTTCCTGCAATTTTAATGGGATCAATTCAATGTCTATTTGTTATTAATGTAGTATCAGGACTGAAAGAACTTGCCAATATCAGTGTTTGCTGGGTCGTTTGTAGATGATGATGCGTCACAGGCAAACAAGGGACTCGCTGTTAATGAACTTTCCCATCGGCTATAGGAAAAGAAGACTCGTGTTATCGGAGGAACGCGATCTCGAACAAATGCAGTTGAAAGTTACAGGGAACCATTTTTATGTTTATATTTAGCTTTTCGAGTTTTCTGTTAATATTATAGTGTTGGAAAGATCAAACGACGTAATTATAAAGGTTAATTTTTTATAAATTCATTTTTATTTAAGTTAATTCGAACTACGCGGGATCAGAGTTTCTATTCCTAATTTCGAATCACATTGTCTTGTAACAGTTCTCTCTTTGTTCTACTCATAAAAGTAGATGAACTGTCAAACATCGTGGAAAGTTTAAGAAAAAATGTGTCTCAGAGCTTTACTGATGGAAGTTCACAGCAATATACTACCTCTCAAGCTTTTACATTCTTTCCAAAGAGCAGCAGAAGAAGTAAAAAAAGAAAAAGAAGAAGAGTGTAAGCAATCAGTTCGACGCATCGAGCATATTTGACATCGGTTTATTTGCTTGATACATGATTTCACTCAAGGCTTTCAAACTTTTTGTTGTATTCTTTAGGATTTTACTGTGACTCGTCTCCTATAGATATTAAACTAAAAAATGGTTGACCATGAATTTATAGCATAGAATCCATAAAATAAATTGAAAAATTTCTCCATTTTCAATAATTCTCTCACAGTTATAAGTCCTTGATTTGAACTTATATACTCACAAAAGTATCTTCTTGTTCCCAAAGGAATTAGGCCTCATTTAAAATTATTGCTACTTACAAACAGAATCTTCGAGAAAAGATTTTTCTTCTCCAATCAACAATATATTATCGTGTTTGAAATTAGCGGAATTCAATAGAATTGAGACCTAATTTCTCTGTGAACAAAAAGATTATCGCCTGATAATGCTCATTCCATTTCTCAAATAATAGTCTGTCGAAAAAGATAAAACTAGTAGCGATTGAAATATAGAAGTAGATTCCTGGAGTTTACATGAAAATGATCTTCCATCACTAATAAAAAAAATGTTTAAGAAATCAAAAAAGAAGATTATCATGTGATACTATCGAAGAATAAATGAGAAACTATATTACGAATTGGCTCTCAAAGGTCGTAAGAAACAAGAATTATAGTTTAAAATGATGTAAACCTAATCACATCCATTTCGAGAATTCATTTTTATAAGATTTATATAAAAGTAGATGTGAATATTTTAGACGACTACTCCAAAAATTGATAAACTATGAACGTTGATTACACGATTAAAAACTATAATTTTTAGTGACTTAATTTGATATATGTTGTCTAACCAATTTTCTACGTTCACGAGTTTTAACTAAAAATTTTTCAGCTCCATTCGGAATAGTTTATTAATCCCGATAAATTAATATTAATCTAGCTTGGTTACGAAAAAATAATTTACGATATGACGTAGCTTTGCTCGTTTTAAAACAAGTGAAGGAACTTGTTATGAGTGATGCTCGTTCTGGATCGGTTGGAAACGTTTGCACAGCGGTCAAACTTGACGGTTTGCTGAGCGAAACAAATGTTCCTGAAATCTGATTTTCTGTGTACTTTACGACAAAAGATAAATTTAAAGCTTATCTTTAGAGCAGGTCAGTAATGCATTTCATTCTCTGCATTCTACTTCTAATTCGGATGGAACAAATCTTTCTCACAGATCTCCCAGAATTTGAATAATTGAAAGCTATATATATCTAAAAATAAATATCTAAAATAATTATCTTTATGTAAAAATAAAAATTCTGTGATTATTACTATCATTGTGCAACCTAGAATACTGAATTCGGAAGCGACCCATAACTGTCTGAAATTCTGACGATACCGTGCTTTTATGCTCTTTGAACAGACAAGGGTTCACAGTGAGGGTAGTACGTATTATTCTCTGAAGAAGAGTAAAAAAAAGGGAAAATTAAAGGGACTACTACGTGGAGAATAAGGCAGATAGATCAGTACACAGTACAGTAGAAAATGCCTGCACACCCAGTACTAAGCTGCTCGGCCACGTTCATAATTTTTGTTTAGAATTTAATTAATTAATTCAATTTATTGCGTCACATAAAATTAATCAAGTACAATGGAGTGAAGACTATATGAATTTGACTCGAAGAACTGCAAGGCGAGGATGAGAAAGAATATCGAGTTCACGATCACGGGACGGATATAATTCGCTCGGTCCAACACCCAAGCGGTAATCGCAGCAAAACTTGCAGGTAATTAGCCGCGCGGGGCGGGGGGTAGCGCGCGGGAGCCGGTTCATTTCCGCGTTTGAGCCAAGCTCGAGGAATGCCGGAGCTGGCAGTGCAATAAATGCACGCGGCGAAATTGCTCTCGCGCGCGCGCGGAGCAAAGTATCAGTGCGAAGGGGGAGCGGCTCTCGGGGGGCGAAGCTCGCCGGCGCCAAAGGGGGAGACGGCCGCGGTGGCGGCGGCGTCGTCGTCCTCGTCGTCGGCGTTCTCGCACCTATACAAACGCGCCCCATCGATCCGCCTATGCGCGTGCGGCTACATTAGCGCGCGACGGGAAATTCTTTCGTGGAAAACCGCTGCGAACTGAGCGCCGACCTCGTGCTTTCTTCTTTGCCGGCAAATACGAGTCGCTTGGCCTGTTGATTTTTGCCCCCTGCAAGCCCTGGCCGCGTTCGGTCTTCCCCTCGCGCGAGTCGTAAGCGAGAGAGAGAGTCGACGTTTTCTGCTAGAGGATTATTAGTTGGATGATCTGTTGGAGAAGACTGTCGCTCACGATGATTAGCGTGTCGCGTGTAACTAAAGGCGCGAGTTTCGCGAGAATCATTCACTGTACACGGGTGTGAATGTCCATGCCGGTATAGTAAATATTATGATGAACTCCGTCGCGATACAAGCTTGTAGTTATTGCTTGACAACTAACTTCCCGCGGACTACATAGAGGTCAGAGCCGCTTAAGTTAGTTATACGCATAAATCCAATCTGCAGCTTCCTCCTCTGGAAACTTGATATTTTGCTTATTAGTGTCATTACCGCTAGAGGAGAGCTTTCACGGTCTTCGATTTACTGTCCAATCTATACAACTTGGATTGATTTTTCTTTGATTACTGATTTTATAAATCCGTCGCGAATTTCATGAATTTTTACAGTTTTTAATCTTTCCTGAGAGGACAAAACAAATACGAACGCGAAACATTCTTGTAAAATCTATCGAAAGTTAACATCATTCAAAACGTACTGATTTGAGATTGTAACGTTTGATGGAATAAAACGATTACTATCATTTGTCGTGCCAATATTGAGGCCACTTGTCAAAATATGTTATCCATTGCAAGGACCATTCGGAGACTCGTCAGAGGCAAAGGCACGTGAAATATTAGATATCATCCCTAAGAATATATTATCCCTATAATAAAACTAATCATTACAATATTAAGTAGATGAACTCTCCGAGACAGCGTGAGAAAAGATTACTATATCATCGAATACGAAAGAAAGTCTCTCATTACCATCGTTTCGATCCGAGAAAAATGTAATAAACATTATCTAAAATGTCCTTTATATTACACGATAATTGACCACAGAGGTGCATTGCGTAGGCTCGATATGACGCGGTGTTTCACTGAGGACTTTATTTTTGTCATCTCGGTATAAGGGTGATATTGTGTGTTCAACAAAGTGCACGGTCTAGATGAGTAAACATTTCTCTTTACACGAAGAAGGGAGTAACTGTAGTTTCGCGTAAGCAGAGTGATTTCATTGAGGTAAAATCAATCTTCTATACGTTAACTGATAACGAATTGTGCGTTCAATGAAAGAAGATCGGATCTTCAAAGTTTACGACATTTTTGCTTTGCTGAGTGACACTTTTCTGGCTCCTCGGAATACATTCGTGGAACAACATAAAAATAACTAAGAATAAACGTGAACTATAAAATAAACTAAGCTAGACCCGCGAGATTTTCGTAAACAACGGGTTATTTAATATTTAGGTTACGAACAAGCTCGCAGCGGAAATTCCACCGGCTAAGTAATTTTGTCGGGGCGCCGAGGACTGGAATAATTGAAAAACAAATCGAATAATGAAGAAGCCCGTAGCAACGCCGAGCATAGCAAAAGTCGTTGCTTTTCGGTCGCCGAGTTGCCACAGTCATCACGATACCCACAACTATAGAGCGTCAGTAATAATTTGTAGTTATTATCACGTACTATAGCCAGGCCCTAGTTGGTTCCATAAACTGATCAATGAATCAGAAACAAGTGAGGAATTTTCCAGTTTGAAAAGGAACACAGCCATAAATCGAAATAACACGGCTATAACATCCATCGATCGATACTTTCCAATGAGTGTACAGCTCGACACAATTGGACTGTCAACGCGTAGGTGACGATGAAAGATTTGCTGCTGGTATATATAACGTTCGGTTTCATGGCCGTCAAGATCCGTCGGGCCAAACCAGCCAGCCTTGCGCCGAGTCGTTCGGGTGTGCGTCCCGAGATACGACTCATTACGCAAGCACAAAAATACCCCACCGTAACCCAGTTGTTAGAGGCGTATGGAGGTGCGACATTAGTCGAGCACGAGAGACAAATACCGCGACGCTCGAGAGGCGCGCGCTTCTGCAGGGCAGCGTGTAAACGACCCGCGGCCCGCGCACGTAAAAGCTCCATAGCGCGGACGCATGGGCGTTTCATGAATGCACGCGAGCATCGCGTTCCGCGCGCCGGCATTTCTCATTCAGCCATCGGAGGGGCCTCCGCGCTACTGCGTTTCGCGGCTATAAATCCGACTGTCCGCGGTGTCGTGCGTGCCCGACAAATTCACGTTGCTGGAAGCTTTGTCGGTCGATACGGTCTAGTGTATTCCCCTGATCGATCCCCTAGTCCACTGGTGTATACGTTTTATATTTTCGCCCGGGGCACGAATCCCAACGTAGCTGTTCGACGAGCATACTATACCCACAACCAAACGACCAATCCTGACGAGTAAATAAGTAAATAGACACACTCGGAGTGCTTTGATGGTTGGCAGTTCGAGCTGCGTATCGTATTATCAACGTCGTCCGTGAGTCATAGACCCCGATACTGTGATAGAATTCTCGTAAAAGTTTGCGAGCCGCAGCGATTATAGAGAACGCGAGTTCCCGTTGGTGAAAAAAAAAAGTCAGAGCGAGAAAAGCGACGTGTATGTGCGGCACATCTACGCGAGCCATCTCGTCCCGACTCATGTATATTGCTCCGAGATACGAAGCTCCGTCTCCGTTTAAAAAAAAGATGACTGATATTATGTAAATACCATTTTTGTATAATTTATATAATAAAACGTATCTATCTATCTATCTATCTGTGGGGCGAGCTCGGAGAAACATATATGTACGTGGGACCGGCTCGACAGAACGAGGAGCATCCGCGAAAGATTGACCAGTGCCCGAGAACTCGGGCTAACCTCAAAGCTGTTGCAAGCTCCGAGCTGCAGCGGAGCTCCACCCTCGGGATCCGCGGGAGACAGAGAAGCTGGGAAACAGGGCATTGGCGCAGGAATGTGATCGGCTCGGGAAAAACAGCCGAGCCACGGCGCCTAGGGCTGGCTGGGAGGGACGGAGGGTGGGGAGGGCGGCGGACACAGTACGGCGGCTCGAGCTTGCGAGGCGGCAATCGATAGGGCCGCGCAAGCCTAACGCGTATATACGCTGCACTATACACTGGCTTCTTTCGCACGCACCGGTTCGATCAGTGTGTACAGTTGCGCCGGGAGTGGGCTGGAAAGAGCGACCCAGAGAGAGACAGAGAGAAACAGAGAGAGATGTGGGCGGGTGGGGGTGGGGGCTGAAGACGAGGCGTAGATCTTCGGTTGATGGACTGGCTGACTCACCACTGCGGAGGAGCGCCGGTCGGCCGAGGCGAGCACGTGCAGGAGAGATGCAGCGGGCACTCGCACATGAGAGAGCACACGCGGGCACTTGCGGGGCGAGTAAGCAGGAGCTGCGGGAGCAGCGAACGCGCGACCTCCACTGAGCCGCTCGCTCGTGGTTCGCGACGTCGCTGGCGCCGGGGGAGGGGGTTGGGGGGGCGCCAGGCGACACCGGCGTCGCGACGCCGGCGTGGCCCGCTTCCATCGCCGGCTGCGGCGAGGCGCTACCTGTCGGGCTCCCTCCTTTCGCCTGCCTTGCCGGCAGGCACACTCCGCGCACGAGCGCGCTTTCAAACGCCGCTCACACGCCGACGTTGCCCTTTTTCATTGCGATCAAATCAGACCGACTGGCCGGTTCTGCACGCCATCGCCTCCGGCTGAATTTAATCCAATGTGACGAACTCAATTGCCGTTGACGAGTCACAACCATATCCGCTGAGTGATGGTAATATTAATATCTCGCAAATTCGTATGAAATCTTTCTGTATTCTGAGTGGCTGCAAGAATTGTTTGGCAAAGTATTGTATTCAGAATCGTATCAAGATATGCCAATCGTTTATGAGTCCCAGTTCTGTAAGATTAGATATACGTTTTTAAATAACGACCGAAGTAGTTATGCTCGGCTCTATATTGCACGACCACTGTATGATTTCATAATCCGATTCCCTTTCAACGAACCTTCTAAATACCGGCTCCACATTGTTTAAAATAAATCTTGCCGACCTAAAACAAATAGGCTTGTGCCGCAATCAACGAGCACATTTTTTTTTTTACTTCAAAAGTTCTTCCAGACCAGGATATATAATTAAAAGAATGTGTCGATCAAACAAATAATATTATTCTAAACTGTATTTTTCGCGTGGATTGATTGGGAAACAATCTGATTTACCTTTTTATACATCCACGTATTCTAAAACCGCAAGATGAAATGTGATTCACATAGCCGTATTAGCCTGGATTAAAATATCTCATTTTTTTGCCACGTGAAATTTCTTTGCTTGCATGAATGAGTTAGCGGCTCGCTTAGTGATATAATTGCAAAAATAATGTAAGTAGGACAGAACAATTATGACGATAATATTATTTAACCCGTAGCGCGAGCTAAACTATAGCAAACTTTTCAACGGCTAGAGGAACTGAAACAAAGCTAAAAAGCTCTGGCAGTTCATTGTACCAGACCAAGCGTGTAGAACTGGCAATATTTCGATCGCACCTATATTCAATATTTGAAAGTCGACACATTGCTGCTGTAATCGTTCGGGCGAACTATGAATAGAAGCTGAGACGATCGGAAACGTGAATGATTTCATCGTCGCGCGGACGTAATGGTTTTTACGCCTCGCTGACAGAACATCATTCCATACTCAGGAAGTGAACGAATGAACAGAAGAGCTTTGTTTTCTATTGGAAGAACAAAATTTTGAAAGAACAAAATTTTGGATTTTTTGATCTTGAAATTTGACCTGCAGTTTGCGGGTCATCGATCTCGATAAAACTTTGTGAGATGACTTCAGAGTATCCGAATGAATGGTATTCATACAGGCCTGCGGGCTAGATTTCCCGTAGATATCTGGTGAATAATATCTTTTTTGCACGCTAGCATAGACACTATAAATGCATAGAATCGATTATGATCCACGAATGTCTTCGAGGAAAGGAAACTTTAGCCTCCATGACTGTGTATATCGTCTATTTGAGTATCCAGGAATCATATCACAAAGTTCCATCGTGATTGGTGACCCAGGGGTGAGACTGTATCCTAGTAAGTCGACCTAATATTGTTATCGGCGCTATTATGGTATACTTTATCAAAACCATATAATGTTACGGATTCGGTTGTGTAACAAGGAGATCTAGTGTACGTTTGTCTTCGTATTTTATACTCGCATACAATAGTTAGCAAAGTAGCGGTGGAAAAACCATAAATAGCTTCGAAAGCTACACACGCAAGTTGATTAGGGTGAAACTTACTCGGGGTGTAACCTATCCGACTGAGATCATCTCGTTTGAGCAGGAGGAAAATATGCAAGGGGACATGAGCAGAGGAGTAGCGCAGGGGAGAACGAACCTTGCTGTGGACTGGTGGCGGCGCTGGGCGACATCGTTCGACGCCCGGCGCAAACCGACGAATGCGAGGTCGGGCCCGGCGACGGCCTGGACGGGGGTAAGCGAGGTTGGGTCGAATCGTGGCTCGAGCTGGTCGAGGCGGCGGCGGCCCAGACTCGGGCTCGCTGCTGCTCTCCGGCTTATGGGGGTGCTGGTGCAGGCGAGCGGCCCTCCCGAGCTCGGCGTCCATGTGGTCACCTCCGCAAGCCCTGGCCTCCTGGCGCTAAGCTCCTCGGCCTCCTCGCCCTGCTGCTGCGACCGACGGCCCAACCGCGCGCCGTTGGGCCCCCACCCGAGCCGAAGCCCGCCACGGTCATCCACGATGCGTCTTATGCTCTTTCACTGCAATCATACAGCGCACAATACGGTCAGCTGAGTTTTGACACGGGGCAGCATGCATTTACATAAATACACTAGTCATATATTCATTAATAATCGTCGTGATGGAGCTTAGCTATATGTGGGACGAAAAAATCACATGTCGCCTGTTGCAATTACTCCAATTATTGAATACAAAGTGTACCATCGGTTATTGGACGATGGATATAATCGACATGTTTTGACTTTTTTATGGTCGTAACCACGAAAACGTAACGTAAGGTATATTTTCGTCCGACAGTTTGAAAGAAGCGACAATGAGCCATCTTTCAGCCAGGTTATCAAGTCGAAAAAAATCATGCGTGGGTGTCCGTCAATCTTGCAGAGTTGCTTAATTAAATAAAATTTCCCGGAAATCTGTCGACGATAAAAACTTTATAAAAAAAATATGGCAACGGGATTCTTTGAAAAATCTGTTTACATAACGCAGATACAAATGGATAGTTATACAAATAGACTACTGATAAGATGGAATAAGTTATTTTCGGGTTGAGATTACATGTGTAACCTGTTGGACAGCAAAGCTCAGACGTCTCATATCTCTTTTGACTCGTTTACATAAATCAACCGAAGAGCGGACGGCTAATGGATGATTCGAATGAACTAAATCAAGCTTTCTTCTTCCAACGTACTAATGTAACATCGTAAACTATCTTAACTTTAATGAGATGAAAATGAGTTATCTACCTATAATCATACGCATCTTGTCAATTGTCATTTCGGTCGGTTAATTATAAAACTCTCCAATCATTCACCAGCTTAGTTGTTAAAGGAATTTCCAAATTGATATGAATGCCTAAGGCTATGCCCTCGTCAGATTGATTGACCTTTACCCTCCTTACATTGGCAATACATTCCAAACGAACGACCTGGAAATCTTGATTATTCAATAGTGTCATGTTCCGAAGAGGGAGCTAAATTCACCGTGAAGTGCTGCTCTCTGTACCACCCACGCATAGTAAGCAAAGTGCGACGCGTGAAACAAAGAATTGATTGTCCCTAAAACTATCTTGGCTTCGCACACCGTTCATCGATTGCCAGATGCTCGTATACCTACTCGATCGACAGCTAATCGATAACCCAAATGTGTTAGAAACAATCAGTGAGTGTCCCGCATTACATAGAAATGAAAATAATGCAGGAACGAGGGACGCAGACAAAGGAATACGTATATGTAGTACGAACAGTGCCGCGAGTGCGTGAAGTTGTAATAACCATTAATACGCATGAATTGCACATTTTCAAATCAGTGTCGGAACTCTGCTTCTTATATACGTACGCAGCGTGGTATAGCCACCCTCTCGCCCCTCTGCACTTTTGTGTTCCAGAAGAAGAGACCAGTAGCTTTGGGCGACCAATCACGGCGAATTGTGTGAGAAGGTTCCTGAATACCGCAATAAGTCATATTTGTGACCATTCGATTCACACGGTGACATACTATCAATCTTTATTGATTCCACGCATATACAGTATATCTACATCTCTATGGTTTTCTGAATGGGTGTTAATATACCTCGCACGTGTGAAACCGACACCGCATGCGCGAATATCTCCTCTCGCTAAACTCCTTACAGTAAAATTTCACTGTACTACAGTGAATATTTACTGTAAGCTTCGATCGAATGTCACTCACTGTATTACTGATTGAAAAGTCAATGTAAGTTACAGTGAAAATCGGTAACTTTATAGTTATATTTAAAAATTCACAGTAGTAGAGTGAGTAATCCACTATTGATATAGTAAAAAACGTTTCACTGTAAGGAATTTAGAGAGCCTGGAATCAAAACTCTATATGCTAAATGGTCGATTAGGGTACTTAAAAGAACCATCTAGCGAAATTTGCGATCTCCTTCTCAAAAACATAGAAATTCTTGGCATGCGGTGAAACTTGTTCTTCCACGCATGTGCATAGAAGGGTCGGTTAGTTGACGCACGCTTATGATGCCGCAGGCGCGGGTTATCCAGCTTCGCGCGCGGAACCTTTCGAAGGAAGAAAAAGACAAGACAAAAAGGGCGGTGATTATGGCAATAAGTGGAACGACGCCGGCTATTTATGGGTCAATGTGATATCGCGAATCGATTTGCCGCGCACGGCGACGCGCTCGTCATCGTCCTCTTTACGTATATATATACACGCGTCGGATACGAGTAACCCCGTATCCCTTCCCCCCGATCGGAGGCAAAGGGTGTAGTACACGGGAAAGGAGGCCACGCTTTCGGCCCCATCGATTCACGCATAGCGTATTATTATACGCGCGCGCGACCCTTCGTTCAACGAGTGCCGTGGAAAGGATCGCCTAAGAAAGCCGGATAATCAAAGCTTCACACGGGAATATCGGGGCGATTGTACGAGGATGTGCGACAAACGGGACGGACGGGCACGTGTGAAAATCTCAACTATCGTTGCACCTTGCTTATACCACCGTGCGGGTATTTTCGCAAATCGAGCGGAATAAACGATGAGCCCGCCGAGCGCCAGTCATGCGCCCGTGAGAGAACTCCTTGCGCACAGACATTATGCATGAGGGCTGAGCTGAAGCGTCCGTGTATGTCGGCAGCGGGGAATCCGCTTGGCTCGATAGGCTAATATTTGCGCGTGTCTGATTAAATATATCGGTATTACAACAGAGTGAGAGTCGATATCGAGCTGTTTCATGAACGGATATGCCATCTCCGAATGAATAAAACACGTTTTCAAATCCGTCTGAAGAAGGTATTGTCTTGGAATCCGATTAAAAAATACGTAAATCGTCCCGTTTGAAGCACACACTGAGACAATTTGACCCGTACCATTTTGTGTCTAAATACAATTTATATGAGAATTCAAAATTGACGGGCCGGATCCGCACGTACACCATTGCGCTGTAGTATGAAGTTTTATGTCTCTGAACAATTCGTCCTGAGATCTATTTAATTTCCAATCGGATGACTCAATAGGGTACCAATTTGAATCAGAACCCCGAAAGCGGTATCACTTTCAATATAACTGCAGAATGGTATGCTGTTTTACCGAGGTGACGAATGCAATATGACGCGCAAATTCAACGCGCCGAAATCGATGGGCAGATCGAGCGCTGCAGCTCAAATCTATAGCCGAGAGACGCTATGGCGATTGCGGTTAACCGTGACCGTTTGATCGATCTGGCCGGTTGCGCCACTACTACTGTCCTTCCCGCGCGCGGAACGATTTTCCGCTTCTCTTTCTCGCTTTCTGGTCAGCCTCTGGCAAGGACAGTGTCAGGGTCACTTTCGTGCGCGATTCACTCTCTCTCTCTCTCTCTCTCCCTCTCTCTTTTCGAATTTTCTCTCACTTCCTCTGTCTTTCTCTCTTTTCCTGGCACGCCCGATTCTCACACTCTTTGTACCTTACGAATCAGCCGATATGCGCTTTTCCACGCTTCTATACCACTATAGAATATACTAAACCACTTTATATATACTAAACTGTCATTCGCACCCTACCGACCAAAGATATCAGGTTTACTTCTCAGAGAATTCGGTGAAATTAAATGCAACTGTGAGGATTGTGACTGACAGCTTTAGCAAGTATACACAAGCTTCAATGTGCGTATCAATTGTTGGTTGTTCTGGCAAGGTATCTGAAAGAAAATACCTGCAACATTTATAAAAGTCACATCAACGAAAACAGAGTGAATCTATGAAATCACCGATCTTGTAGCCAATTTTTCTGTTATAATCAATGACAAATGAAATTATTTTTACAAGTTTTTTATATCAAGCGTTATAATATAAGCACTAGAATTTTGGAAATTCCCAAAATGAATCCGCGCGGCGTCATAACATCATATAATCAGGCTCGGCAAGTGCTCAGTTAGAAGGTGTTACTAAAGAGACGGTTGAAAGTACTACTTGCAAAAGTTCAACATTATATCAACTCAAGTATACCGAATAATCAAAGACGACCCACAACAACGAACATATATACATATGTGCGTAAATCATTTGTATCCACGTAAGAGAGAAACTTGTCTATGGGGGTAGAAAAATCTGTAATCATCTAAAAACGTCTAAGACTTTTCAAAAATTGTCGAAGAGAACGGCGGCAAAATCGGCGATAGTCGGTGCTCTAGGTTTGTCTTTTTTTCACCGGCTACACTCATGAATTCTTCCATTGTGAATATTCAATTGGTTAAATTTAGCACCAGTATCTTCTTACTTATCAATCCTAAATAAAATGAGACAAAATTTTATGAAATTTCCAAGAGATTCTCGTCAAGAATATTGTGTGATGTCCACCATGAAAAGCGTTTTTTGTGAGAATAAATTTATTTTGTATGACGAACCAAACTCTATTAAATAAATTTTGTAAGTTACTTCCTGATAGAAATGCCGCGTAAAACAAGAGTAACCGACTATCCTCATGAATCTTTCATAAATTTTGTTCATATATTGTTTATATATGAACTACGTATGACTTTTATCAATTGAAGCATCGCATTTAGTGACACTTTAATAAATAACTAAATGAATAAAACATTATAATTCTGAACTTTTCTTTTGATTTCTACCATAAAATAATCATTTACATAGTCAAATACAACAGCATTCATTGAAACACGGCAGAACAGTTGAATAAAAGCTGCCTCAATTATTTGTTGCCGCAAAATTAGTCCTCCGAGTAGAAACACAGCCAATGTGTAATAAATCCTCGAAATTCCATTTCATTTATTAATATAAATAACAACTTTAGATCAGTTCTTTAATCTTTTTTTTTGAAACCGTCACACGCCACAAGTAAACCATAACCCAATAGTTTTCTACTGGTTTATACTGGTTTCTAGAAAAGAATATATCGTCTAAAATAATTCTCAACCTGAACGGAAATGTATAATAACAATAACCGTAATTATTTTCACTGTCGAAGATACAAAATCACGCAGTTCCGCCGAGATAAAGCTTGACTGTACGTTAGTCAAAGGATCGGCACGTGTCTATGAAATTACAAGGAGTAAGGTATGTCCAAGACTTTTGCCCGATCTCCACATACCTTCAGTTTTGCTCGGGGCTAACCGTGTGGCCACGGGTAAACATAGTCGCGAGGGTCAATCTTTCTGAAACTCCGCGCGGCACACTCACACTCATGCCCGGGCGCACACCCGTCGGCCCATTACTTATTGAACTGCATCCTTGAGCTTGGCGGAAGCTCGCGACAGTGCAGAGGGCCATAGGCTAAAGTTTCTCGCGCTCCGCGCCCTTGGGCATTATTAATTTGCACTCATTACAAGCGCGGGCGACTTACACTCGCATAAATGCACCTCTGTACGTAACGTTTGACGTGGCTCAAGAGTCGCGAGCTTTCGACCGGAAGTAGCTAGCGAGTCATCCGGAATTATTTAGCGCTTTGCAGCTAACGTGTGTGTATGGACTCGTGAACATTCATCGAGAATCCTTTGAGAACATTTCGGTACAATTGAGCTTTAACGGCCGGTTCGTCGAAGACTTATGCGCCACAGGTCAACGAGATCAGGCTCTCGATGTAGATCGTAGGCTGGATAGCAAATTGATTTCAACGACACCGGTGTGTGTTTTTGGATTGGTCTAATCATTGATTTTGCCAGTGTGTACGACCGGTTTGTTGATGTATTCAATTGTCTTGAAGACAAACGTATGGTAAGCGCAATTATGGCTTGCTTCACAAATCGCAGTGCCAGATGTGAATTCGAATAGTTACGGAAATACATATAATCCTTCATCAACTCGACGATCTCCAATATATAAGTAGTGATCAATTTCTCAAGCGTGAGGAATAATGCTTGCGGAACTATGGAATAAATTGTGATAAGCGTTGATTCAATTCGAATAATTGTACAGATTGTATTTTCAAATAGCCTACATACCAAATGAAGCAGAGAAAAACTATTGCTCGATAATGGATAGATATTTCATTTTAATGATATAATGCACTTCTACAACTTGTATGTCATGGTTTCAACACATGATTATGATCGAACGACAAATGAAAGTTTCTTTCACTATAATAACTGAGCACTGACTTAAACATCATTCACGTACTGATTTTACTTATTTTCTCAAGTCCTCAATGATAATATTTTTTAAGGAAAATATTCGAAAATGAGAAAGTAAATTCAAGATGTGCGATTAAAACATGTTTTATAGATTCGCGTAAGAATTTTTCGTCATGCATGAAAATAATCAATTCTCTGCGAGCATTAATTTATCTCATCCATTGAAAGTTTTCCTTTTAAATCGAATCAGAAAATAGAACAGACTAGAAATATTTTTTCAATGATATAGAAATTAATTTCTTTAGTGAATTTTTTCAGTTAATCGATAGAACGTTTTCATATATCTCATCAAATTTTGTTCAAGTATAATAATTCCTGATTGGTTTCACACAGAATTTTCACAATGCTCTAATGAATCAATGCCCCAAGAGTTGTAAACGATGTTCAATTCTCGCTGACAAATATCGACTTTGTCATCTAGAGAATGTACCTAGTGAGAACACAACTCACGAAGTAGAAAAGTATCGAACTTATTCTATCCAAATAAAATTTATATCCCTTGACTAAATTAGACATTTTATATTCCATAAAACAATATGCCCCGCTTACAGATTATCATCGATGCCTTTGAAATGAAACGAAGAATGCGTGAACGACTGTGTATGATGAAATATTTTGAACTGAAAACAAAAAACTGTCAGTCTCCAATAAAGTTGCACAGCACAGAAATCAATCGGCAATAATGTCCAGCATTCCGTCGTATCTCGAATCAAGCAAGTTTCAGAAGCAATCCACGTATGAACCGTGCAGCGATGAAAAAACCATAAACAATCCAGCCATAAGGCAGAGAAGCGAAGAACTAATAGACGAGCAACAGTCACGTGCACGAAGCGGCATACTCACCGAGTGCCGGGCAAATTAAATCATCGCGTGTACGAATCGGAGAGTGAGTGTAGCGGTGACGTCAGCCAGGTCGCTATACTCAAGGTTACCCACAGCAGCCCGGTATGAATGAGCCAAGCTGAGAGGAGTCTCCTCCAACGCGACACGTACGGCAAACGCGGCGTTGATTGAACTCGCGCGCGGATTCTCACGCGCATGCCTCGGGGATCCGAGAAGGGAGGAGGCGTGTTTCATTCATAAGCACGCATTTAATATGAAAATATTGGAATAGAATCAAAGATATCATGTCACAGTTCATTTACATTTTTGTTGTTATATTATCTGTTTATTATGATCAAGGGAATTCAACTCGATGCGAATCTGAAATCGACGACATAAATGATGTTTTCTCATCAAATACTGATACAGTTACGAAAAAATTCTTGTAAAGCTCGCTGACTTGGAAAGTGACGGAGTTCGGCTACGATCGACAAAGTTCACTTCGGGATTTCACGCTGTTACTATTCGAAAGTTGAAGTATCTGTGACTCACACTTCAAGAGGAAAATATACCTTCATTCATTCTATTTTTGTATGTGAGACAACGAAGCTTCACTAGAATGGAAGAAAGTTCCCGACCGTGAAAACACGCAAATTGTTGAATATTCAGAGCCCTACAGACTAAGTCAAATTACATATGTGAACACTCTTTTGTTAATAAGTAGATATATATTTTCAGATACAGCAGAAGTATCGTGTGAGTATTTGCAGAATAGGCTTTTTTATCAATATCGGAAGATATCAACCGTGGGTTAACCAAATGTACCAATGTGATCATTTGTAATAAATTGATATAAGAAATTAAAAACTATGCGAAAAATATCTCGAGTGTTTTGAAAGAATAAATGGCTTAAACATTCTATCATGTACTCTGATCTTATGTCAGATAATGAATTCCATAAACATTAAGACTTAAACTCCAATAACTATCGCGATTTAGATTTTAATTCACGAATAAAAAGCGACAAATAAAGAGTGACTTATTTTGAAAGTGTTCACTATTAGAATATAAATGATTTGGATGGTTTTCCACTTTAGTGATCTTATCTGGTTAATGTTCTTGTATCTTATGAAAACTTGAAAAATAGAACACGCTCAACAGTCTAGCTAAGAAAAACAAACTTGGATGTACAAAGTATTGCGACGAATACCATGTGGGATTTTACTTTTTTTTACCGACATAATTCAATGATGTATCAGCTACTATATATGCAAAATCTGCGACGTGAGTGTATCATTCCGCAATGCGAAGCTAAGATGACGATCGAGGACGTTCACATATAAAAGTTCAGTTAATCGCTATGCAATGAGGATGTATAGGATAGACGAGTTCAAGGACATAGAAAACTTCAAGATATTTTACGTTATTAATGATTCCAGTCATATTACATATTTTAGTGACATAATAACGTGAACACTCGTGCATGTGTAGTTATGAATATGCACATTTGCGAAGGGAGTGAAGTAAAACAGATTCAGAATTTGAAATGGAACATTCCACTATAAGACTAATTTTTGATGCTGATAACCATTCAAATAAACAATGTATGAAAGGTTTCTAAATTTCATTCGAATTTCACAATAATTGGACGTTGATTTAGATTTACATTACTCGCAAAAAACTATGTGTATACATAAAGAATGGCGATGTTACGAATATAATTCTACAATTTTGCCGATCCACTTTCTTTATTGTTGTTTAATGGATAAAACAACGATTTGGATGATAGTTATGCGAGACTATGTCTTCTATATTGTTCAATTTGCGGCTCTCATTTTGATTAGAAGCTGGTTTTAATTACATGTCTGACATCGCGTGTTCCTTGCTTGATAAAGCGATCTTACTGTCTTTTTTTCTATCTTTTTGCTTTTTTCTCTACGACGTGTTGAGTTATTGTTTCATTAAATCAACTATACAATTGTAACTTGGAACTTATATATTTACGGGAAGTAGCTTTGATTAACCAAAATTGAGAATCAATTTGTAACGTGAAAGATTTTCTACGTTCAAATTATTTTCGAAGAAAATTTGTTCTGGAAAAGAACTTGCGAGAGAAAAAGGTGGGATTTTCTTCAAAAATAATTTGAGCAAGAGGAAAACTTTGCGAATCTTTATTGAAAGATTACACGTACGTTGATTAGCTCGTAAAACGAATAATTATTCCCATGATCAAATTATGAATTAAGAAGAGTATGTTCTACTTTTATTCGTGGCACGCTAATTGCGCGGGGCTCTAATGATTTTGATTTCACTTCAACTTCAATGAATTCTCACTGAATATTTAGTGAGAAATTGTCTGTCATTAGAGTATAAAAGCGTGCAACTGACTTTCAATGCTTTTTCTACTGTCTCACGATAAAAATCTACATTTAGGATTTTGAGAGTAAAACTATTTGTTAAATAATCAATAATTCGATTCTCATTCTAGTAATTTTTACACTGATACAATCCTTCTGAAGATAGTAGCGGATACACAAAAGGAAAAAGCATGACTATAGATCCATCACCGATTCTTTGCCCAAGCTTTCCAATTGTTTCAAGGATCGTAAATACCTGAAATATATTATTTAGAACGAACATACAAGTAACTTTAGACAAACAAGTTGGTCCCATCTAAACGGGGTTACTTCAAATTTAGATTTTTTCCCACATATTATGAATAAATCACTATGAATTCACCAAGAAAAGAATTTTAAAAATCCTTAGGAAATTTTCAGAACAATGATGTATGTCAAAGTATTTTTCTATTCATGATCAAAGTACACAATTACAAACACTCCCTATATCATTCAAGTAATTTAATGCTGAATGCATTTGCCGTCACTATGATCCTAAATTTCTCAGAATCAATAAATTTACTCAGGGAATGACGAAATGCAAAGATCATGAATCAAGTCCTATTGAGAATTTATTCCACGAACAATGATGAAAATTTCGATAATATGGCCTGTTCAGTGTATAAAGTCACGAGTCAGAACTCATTTAATTGAGATTGTATGCCTTTATACGTATATGACTTGTAAAATAATCTGAGATAAGGACATTGGAAAGATCTAGATTCTTCACACTCAAGCTGTTAGTCTTTTCACAACTGCGCTAGTAATTATGATTATGTCATTCAACCATCAGCCAGTATCTACCTCGAATTTCATAGATTTAAATAGTCGTGTATTTAAAAAATATTATATGGTCATTTGACAATTTGCTTATTTCTTGATGAACATACTTTCCAATATACTGCGATTGAATGTTATCTATCAAAATACTACCTACCAATACATTGGCAGTATTGTTATTAGTGTTAAATGAAAATACTATGTGCACCGAGATCAATTTCAAGTAAATCAGGCTTGATAAATGAAGTCTCCGTTGCATGTGTGTGTGCGTGTGGGTGTATGTCAAGTGTGTGTGAGTACGCGCATTTGCTTTTTAGTATTTCCATTGCACACTTGTCTACTTTAGTTCCTGATGAATCCGGTATCACCTACTCCCTCGCCAAGATGTCACGTGAGTATATATAGCACGAAGCTGCTTTATGAAAGACGTGCACTTTAAGCAGCAGGGAAAGTGAAGATTTCAGTGCGTTTAGAAGCTTTGCACACGTGGTACATAATGCTTTGTAGATTTACAAAGCAAAATCGATTATCAACGTAAGGGAATACCTTTTGCCAGATTTTGACTACAGTTTGCGTTTGCTAGCATAGTTTCCCACAGTGTCGCGAGAATTATTTCATTTATACCTTTATTTCATGCAACAAATTTTTGGGTCATCTCATTCTTTTTTGAATTTTCGAAAAGGATAAAAAATAGTCGAGGACAGAATGAATTGATCAAGTTATGCAGCCAAAGAAATATAATTGAAGGCATTGAAAATTATGTAATTATAAAACGTTTACCATAAGTATTTTTCATCGGCATCAATAATTAATAGGCTCGAAGTTACTACTTTTCTATAATGAGCAAAAACGATAAGAGTTTTTAACTTGAACCGAGGCAAGGTCAACCATTCTAGAATAAAGATAGTGAATATAATATACTTTAAAGGCTGTGAACCTTTGTAAACATAAATTAGCAATAAATGTGGTAACAAGAATATGACAGCCTGCATGATACAGAACCAATAATTTTGGGTGACCGCTCGAGCACGTAGAAACTATCAACATTCAAATTCATCCACAACTACTGATCGATTCTTGTTTTTTCCAATATAACTTTATAAAAAGAAAACTTACAAAAGTTTTTCCATAGTGTTTACAAAATCCAAATAGCCCTCCATCAACTCACTAATGGTTCTTGGTACGTTATAAATAACGTTCGAAAACATATTATAAATATTTAGGTGAAACACAAAGCTCACCATACTCGGTGTCGCGAAGTGATATTATAGTATTCATCATGCAGTCTCACGGCTGATCATCAGTTTGCATATGAGTCGCTGAATCACTTCAAATTTAAATACTGGCCCAGTATCTGTCTACCATAACTTAGTTTTCCAACAATGTCACGTGGTATACGATAATCGACGCGTTCGTACTTTTTTTTTAACCCGTAGTGAATCATAGCAGGTGTCACTATACCCATGGGCGTATACGCGAGTTGCGAGCCACCCTCGAGTTTCCGATGGGCGGGAGGCAGCCGAGCCCGGGGCACATTATAATGCAGCTCGCCAGGGGTGTGTTCGTCGAGGTGTGTCCGGTCGGCTGTCGGCCGATTACTTTCGCTGCGCGGCTGTCCAGTTAGCGCGTAATTCTCGTTCTTTGCTCTCCGTGAGATTGCGAGCGCCCAAGCATACACAGCTCGAACTAAAGATAGCCAACAGCTACGACCGATCTTATCCACGACTGATAAAAGACCCGTCATCCAATAAATGTATTGTTTGGATTCGCCGATGTCTCGTTGGTTTCGATTCTAATCTGGACGTTCTAAAAGCTCAACGGCATTTCAAAAGTGCATCGTTCGGAATAATCCTCTATATCGACGATGAATACAGAAAAAAAGAGCCATGTTGAATGAGAGTTAGATTAGAACGCAATCGAATTTATTGAACGCTGCGAATGCTTCTTATCGTTTATTTTATTTTGAGGTGCAGTGGATTAAGGTTGGTTACTTTTACTTCACTTTTACCGAAATGACGGTTGACCCAACGATTCATATAAATCTTCTATGATTCTTCGTTGAATGACACTAGCAATGTGGCAATATATCTTGAAAAATAAAAGAAGTGCGAATACATATACATAGGTTAAATAAATTCAGCGGACAGTTGTATGTATACTTATTTTTCTATTTACTCATAGCTAGCAACTGAAAGGTTGCTTTTAAAATATTGTGAGAATACGTTGAATCGACTGTGTTACGTGGAAATAGTGTATGTGTTTATAAATTTGTAAAATTCTTTCAATCTTGAATGGCCTTGAATTCTTAAGCATCGAATTTAGTAAAACTCGGTAAAAAGCATCAAGAATCACTTGATGCCCGAAACAGACTGTATTTATTTACGCATATCGTTAGGTTGTATAGTTTTTCATCTTATTTCAATTATTGAATGTTACTAAATTTCGGATCTAACTACCACAGATTCTCCATATTTTCTGAGTAATGAATTCAATTCCAAATCTTTTCTACAGTCTGCAGAAATTGTGGAATCCCCGTAATTATCGTTTCTCACTCTCACTTCTCCTACATTTTTGGTATAATGTATTCTCGATACAGCACCAATTCCGAGTGAAAAAAAATAATTGTCACAGGAAACAGAATTTGTTCTGGACGATGCAAATGACAATCGTAATGCACGCTCTCACCCAAGTTCAGCTAATGTATATACTTTGGCCCCAATTAAATTATGGCCACATAGAGTTGAACGAGCGAGCTCAACGAGCACCGTTGATATTCTCGTCTTAATAATTCACGGAGCGACGGTCGAGTAATGGCGCCCCTAATGTTGTGCCTCGTATCGACCAAGATTACGCGAGGAAGCTAACGTCTCGAAAGATCGAAAACTGAAGGCGGAGCGCGAGCGCCTATGATACACTTTCGCTTCCCACTGACAAATAACCTTGGAACAAGCTACAAATTCAGGCTAAGCGATCCGTTTGATTGTCGCTTCTGATCGCGACTATGTATCATTCGACATACAGTACTAATGAGTTTTTAATTATACCGCATTTCAATATTTAAAAGGACATTTGAATACGGTACGTTAGCCCTCCGAAAAATAAAATTTATCGTAATGTGAAAAAAAATTATTTCAATTACACAAAGACAAGCTAGCTAATAGACCTTAATGATCCAGTAACTACATATTGATTTGAAAAAAAACCAAGTCAACTGCTGTTCAGTCATTACATTGAAAAAAATGTTCTCAAATTGAATATTATGAGTCTACTAAATTTTTTATTTCTATTGATATGAAACATAGAATTATCAATATTGGTTTCAATTATTAAAATGAGGATGAGTAACTGTCTGAAATTGAGGATGATAGTGTATCATCAGTTCAACTAATTAAAAACAGTGGCATCTTATTTTGGCACTGTTTCTTTATGGGATCGTATCATGAACTAGATAAGGATAAGTGTACTCAATGTTGATCACTGAAATTCATAAACAAATATTACTAATTTTGATTATTGATATTTTCTTTGTGAACCGCGAACATCGAATGATGAACTTAGGGTTTACATGTTCACGGTAAAGAACATCGGTATATATTTTCAGTAGTTATCTTTTTTTCGTAAATTTCAACAGGTTACATTGAGTATACACTAAACTCCATCCCGAGAATGTTGACGAAATTTCTCAATTTTGGAACAAAAGTATCTTCTGCAGGAAATCTGATTAAAGTTATTGGTATTATTATGCAGCGAGAGGATACTCGAGTTTAAACCGATGGATAAGCTTCGCTGTTGTATGTACGAAACGGCCGTAGTCTCCATTAAAAATACGAGTGATCCGAGCGTCTCACAAAGCTATAACTTTGCGATCTGCTACTATATAAACTTGCGAGTGGCCAAGAGCAGATCCAAGGTAGCCAAGGAGATGATTAAATTTATATTCAGAGACGGTTCGTTGACCGACGGTGGATGGCTGATAAAGAATCGAAGCGTTGATTGTTCAAAAAAGGAACATAAATTTCTGCGCTAGCGATTACTAATAAGAGCTCACTATCTACAAAGACTGAGGCACTTGTAATCTTGAGTAAATGCAACGTGTACTTGTCGATTTTTTTGGACCTATCAATGAAAAATTTATTACACTCAGAGGAAGAATATGAATCAACCTAAGCTTCAAGTTTCATAGAAATTTATAAATTGAATTTGTGAATGAAAAAAATGACTGAGCCTATAAGGAATTACCGAAAATCATAACGAGACATGTTGATTCTTGATGTTGAAAAAATCATCCGTTGTCTGAACAAAAAAATGATCGCAGATATTGTCCAATAAAAAATGCATCAAGAGAATTATTCTACTTCAGTTTTGTCTCGTGAACAGGGCAAAAATAACCGAAGCTCTTGAGAAAAAATGCATTAGGTTATGTAATATTTGTCTTATTCAAAAGTCTTTTATCATCACATGCACCAATAGCTGTAAAAATTGTTTTCCAGGCATTTCCATTCGTAATTAAGTAGAGTAAGGCGATTGTAGTAAGACGCAATAATAAAAATTATAATTCAATTTTACATAACCATACATCGCTTCCTACACTCATCTTTGTATGTTATACTTGGGAATTTATTCATTCTTCATTAGAGAACGACATGAAACAAGTTTTTCAATATATTTCAGAATCTATAAAAACGAGTGAAATAAAGATATTTTGCGTTATAGATTAACATAAATCAAAGCAGTGAGTAAACTCAGAATGAGCATAAGTAATTGATATGAGAAAAGAACATCTAGAGACTTAACATAGAAGGACTGTTTGAATTGTTGACTAGAAACATAATGATATCATCATTCCATTTGCAACATTACATGAAAAGATTCGATACTCATGTACCTTATTCAAGTCAACATAAGGAAATACATGCAAACATCTTATGAGATATGCAGAAGGAATTCGTCAACTTTTCAAGTTTGATTTGCTTCGTAACAAACGAAAGCTGGAATTTCTTATCTGATTCTGAAAGCTTTTTCAATTTCATCCATTATTACTCATGCACAGGTAAAACTTCTCTATCAGCCTCGTCCTTCACGTAACGGTGAAAACTTGTTTTATGTCTCATGAGGTAACGCTTAAGAAGTTGGAAAGAAAAAATCTCGCGAACCCGTGCCCCAGTGGCTTTGGAAGCCTATGGAGAGGATGTTAAAAGCGACAGGTGACGTCACCCTCGATGGTGTCATGTGAGTTATCTGAGCATTGCACCGAATCGGGTAGGTCGAAGATCTACGTAAGTTTCTATTCAGGGTTAAGTTCATTTGTTTTCAATTGTATTCGATTGAATTTTATTGGCCAAACGAACCTTCTTCTTTTTGACACTTGAAATGAAATTTTATTATTTCTATAAGCCACTTCTTAGGGAGATTTTCAAGACATATACCAGACTTTTTTTTTTATGTGGAAAATGATTTAATTTGTTTTGATTTCGACCGGGACTATGCATTATCGGAATATGGAGATGAAACGTTGAATAAAATAGAAATTATTGACGAAAAAAAGACACTTTCACATCTGGCTAGTTTTGTATCGTACAATTTTCTCGTAATCGAATGAATTATCATCTATCATTGAAAAAACAAAAGATACCGATTGCAGAGTTGCGACAACTCGTAATACTTTTTTCATTGGAAAATAAATGTATTCACCGGAAATCTTTCAGAACTCACATAACGATTTGCGTAAGATTCAGGAAATGCAATTCAAATGAATCATATACTCTTCAAAATTGAGCTGTTTTGTTTGAATCATCGATCGATTGCAATGAGAGTGTAGGTGATTGTCGATGAAGTATTTTCATACAGAAATCGTACTCAGAGTTCCAAGGTGCAACAGTTGGATAATCAACGCCGACGCATGTGAAGAATCTTTGTACGTGAAAGTATCTACTCTTTTCAACGAGCAGTGAGTCTTGGATCTGGTCAACTGTTAAATCACTCACGCACAGAAGCGAATTAAAAAAAAATCACGATGCCGAGAAAATTCGTTTCCAGACACTCTCCGATCTCTTCGACAAGATAAACGTCACTTTCTAAATCCGAAACTGTGTTCGTCTCAATTTTAAAGACCTACAGTCTCTCTCTGCAAGAAATAAGTTTGGCTAAAAATATGAAAAAAAAAACACTTGCCCACTGATTATTCGGCAAAGCTCAGAGTCTCGAAAGTATTCTCTGGCTCATAGACGCGAGTGATCCTTGCACTATTGAAAAATATTCAGTCTTGGCAGTCAAGCATTCAGTCCCGATGGAACCCATCAACCACTATCATTTCAGCAGCTGAGATTTGAATGGTGACTGATCCCCATGTGCGAATCGCACTCACTGGTTTGCTTGCGAGGCACTAAAAAAATCACGTTTCATGCATATAAGCTCGCGTTCGATCGCGTCTGCACGGACGCACACGTGGCGGCGCGCCGGCTCGGCCGCACCGCGCGGTATATATGTAAGACAAACGGGACCGGCTCGTCCGCGAGCTCAGCACTGACTGGCTCTGGCTGCGAATGACTGACTTGCCACCGGCGCAACTCGTCCCTCCTTTTCCGCGCCGCCGGTGACATGTGTGCCGTACTCGACCCCGCGCTCCAGTCTCGCTTCGACACACCACACCGGAGATCATTCTACCTATATTCACATGCGAGTTTTCAGAATTTTTCGTGATTAAAGGTTTGGCTGAGATTGGGTGTGTGAACAGTAAGAAAGTCTTACGGCGGATCGAAGTTTTAGAGTGAAAGTCTCTCAGGTACATGAATGATGTATTGTTTCTTAAATGTATTGGGAACTGAAGACTGTGAATTAGACTGATTATCTATTATAAAAGTTGTAAAATCTAAAATGCTATGAATTAATTGTATATACATGTATGTTAATAGTGACATTACGTAATCACTACAAAAACCAAGCTTGATTTAATCAAAAGCGCGGTTACATTGGAAAATATTTCTTGGGCGTTTTCTGATCGAATAGTATATTCAAACTGTTAATCGAGTGTAACTTGCGTAATTGCGTAAGTTAATGTATACAATCTACACGATCAACTCATGAAAGCGCTGTTTTTTGCTAAGCGCATGATATGAGACGACGATCACATGATCTTATCTTGTATACAGAACGTCGAGAGAATTGGTAACTCGAGTTAGATCATCTACAAATCCATTCATAAACGAAGAAAAGAATTCATTCAAACTTTCAACTTTCAGCTTCTTGGAGTATGGATAAAAATGTTGTTAGTCACAATTCATTAAAAGCCTATCATACGAAAAGTGGTAATCTCTCATGGAAATTATTTCGAATTGATGAAAATTGACGGTAAAAAATTAAATGTTGTTTATGTCAGTAGATTCCCAAATTCCACAGTTAGACAACATTGGATTCAACGTGTAATTGTATTAACATAATTTTTCGTTTGTTCAATATATCAATTTTTTTTATCCTTCTTTCGTGAGTCAGATCTTAAAAATCGATTTCACGGAAAGATAATTATCGCTGATCAAATAAAATACTCGTTCTATTTGAATAAGCGAGCTGTAATATAGTATAAAGGTGCACACAGTCACAGGCGAAAATCACATCATCGTCTGAAATTTGAGCAAAATAAAAATTACTCTTTCTATTTCGTACACTGAGGTTCCCTTATCGGAACCTACTATATGATATAGTAAACGAAATTATAGAAGAATCTACTATAAATATCGTTAAATTAACTTTATTTGTGTAAATAACCCCCATGTTTTATAGTTTTTTCAACAATGCTCAATTACTATTTGATTATTGTTCATCCATCAGTAATTATTGTTTAATGAACCACAATTATAGTCAACTGTGTCCACTCAATCATATCTACTATAAATAAAAGTACAATATATAGAGTAAAATCTACTTTAAATATAGTATAAATAATACTATTTATATGGTATACATCAGTGAAATTTGTATAGTGGAATTCACAATATCTCATAGCTGGGTCAAAATAGAACTATATTTATAGTAGATTTATAGTTCACCCAACTATAAACTGCTCTCAGTGTATACTCGATAAATTCATCATTTCCCACGATGATTTGAACTCGCTGGAAACGCTTCTGGACCGTTCGATCGCAAAAATGTTGGGGACAATTCAAAATTATTGGACGTATTTCATAACAAGCATTGAAACAACTTGACCGGGGGAGTATTGCATTTCGCTATAAATGTACCGTAGGAAAATTATTCTCTGCGGACGACTCTTGAGAGAGGCGAGTTCCGCTTTTCGCTTTCACAAGTGCACAAGAAGAGTTCGACGTTGAGAATTGCAGACTGGCTCGAGGCACTAGCTACACTTCCGTATTTTTGTACATGGTAAGACTTGTTGCAGCGATAAAAGATTGTGGCTTCAGTGGGTCAGAAATGGGTTTTGGCTATAGCTATAGTGCGGCGTTGAACGATTTGCGATCATAAAAATAATCCCATCAAGAATGGATTCGAATAGATCTCGTATGTTTTTTGAATATACAGATTTTCGCACTGAGCGTGAAATGTAAGTACCATACATTAATCTCAAATGAATGTGCTTAAATGATTGCTTCATCACAACGATGTTTATTTTGATTCATCCAACGTGTAATTTTTGCCGATATTGTCCACGCTATCTGTAATGATTCAGAGTGTCAGACACAAGCGATATATGATAAGCATATACAATAAAAAATCGTTGCCTCTTGCTAAGACTAGCGCATTTGCAATTTCAGATTAAAACTGGCACATTTTACAGTGTTTGACTTTGATTGAGCTCAAGCTCCGTTAAACTCGTGATTAAATGATCATGGACATTTGTTACATGTAATCAAATCAGTGCACAAATGCACTCAAATTGGTAGACTATAAAATTAATTTACATAGCTCGAGTTCACTTTAGCAACATAAAACCCCCAAAACCATTGTGCAAAATACTAGTTTTTATCATAGCAGGTAAAAAGTACCTGCTTTTGGTCATGTTTTGTGGGCGTAAAGTTTATTTTTACGCCCTAGGCCGTTACTATGGCAACCAAGCAGTAGTACGTAATTCAGTCTAGCTTTTTAGCGATGTCGTCTTGTTTTGAATTTTTACCAAAGCAACTGCCCTTGGGTGTAAAATTCTTTACACTCATAAGTAAAACCAAAAACATAGTCTACGCTAAGTACAAAAAACTAATTTGAAAATACTTGTTTGTATTGCTCATTTCGTAAAGCAGAATTACATTCCACGTCGCAAACGTATATCTCAAACTTATGAAAGTAACTTATGCATATTCAATATGATTATAAAAATGCAAAAACCAATATCACACTGTGGTATTGATAATACAACTTCGAAAGAAGACAATATTTAAATTTCTTTAAGAACATTAACAAACAATAATGTTTAGTTCTGTTTATTTTGACGCCTATCTCATGGACAGCTTTATTGAAACTCTCTCTCAGTTGAGTTTTCAGAGGTTATTCTACAATACAAGACGATTTATAAGACGAGCTCCTCATGCTCGCTGTGCGTTTTTGTTCAAACTGGCCCCTGGACTACCGGCCGTTACTACCCGTCTACAAAGCGAAAATGTTTTAGGATTTGGGTCTCGGATCTCGCTTAAACTTGTGGAGGTTGTTTATGGTTACGATTTCACGGAGATATTGACATGTTTTTACACAAAGAATATATATCTGTACGTAACATATTCCATTAGTGCAGATGAATGGTAACTGCATAAAATCAGCAATCATAGGTCAATCTCACGCTCTAAATCTAAAATAGTAAAAAACTACTATTTAATAGTAGAAATTGCACAACTACACAAAACAGTAGATATTCACTATAAAATAGCAAAATTTTACTAAAAAAGAGTAGATAAATTACTAAAATATTAGTAAAATTTTACTATTTTCCTCGTGAATATCAACTATTTCGTTCAGTTGTGCAATTTGTACTATTAAATAGTATTTTTTTACTATTCTAGATTTAGAGAGCAGGCCAATTAATAAAACATCAGGACAAACGATTACTATAATGTCATCTGTTTGGGTATGGAAAACTACGTCCAAAAACTTTAGTGGATTTGGCAACTCAAATGTAAAGCGGCCTCCTTATTAGTTGGAGGCGACCAAATGATCTAGTCGAGAGTATGTTTATCCGATGCATTTTCATGTTTTACTTCTACATCAAACTCTCTATGTATCAACAAGATGATTTATAATCACGATATGCGCGTTCAATAACTTTTGTACTCGAGCGATTAATGCTTTTTTTTTCTAGCACAAGCGAACAAGAAAAAAGATCCGCCTCGACGAATGAACATTGCAAATGGAATGTGCTAATGTCACGTACAGGATTTTCTCGGGGATAAGTGCACAAGCTCTCAACAAAAATACTCGTGACTACGGGTGTAGCCGCGCAGTTTAAAAATAATCAAGACGCAATCACGTGCAGCTCATTAATAGATCCGATATATTGCTCCGACGTGTCGTCACGCTACCGCGGCAGTGCGTAACACCCGGAGAGCGACGAATATCTTGAAAAAATCAACACGTACACGCACTTTTTCAGAAATGCTTATACAGGATTTTATGCCAGACGATAGCACGCTCGCAAGCAATGTGCACCGCCTCGACTCAGATAGACCGAACGCGCGCGGTACATATGTACGGAACGTCTCGGGATTTAGGGACCGGCAGAACCACTCCTCCGCGTAGTATCGTACTCATGAATGCTTGTCAAAGTTTTCGTTCTTGTGAGCAATGGGCGTAAGCAGTGGTATTAATAAGCGTTATTTACATCTCTGCAACTACTCACTAGCTGATCCAATACTCACTAGCTCGTCCAATCTGAGAAACCCAAGATCACGGCTCTCATACAACGACCGAGATCGGCATCAAAATGAATTGGCGTTCGATATCAGTCATCTATCCTTTCACTCTCAATATCCAACGGCTCACGAAAAAGTTCACGCCGGTGTGTTCGGTCGAGGGCTTGTCGACCGAAAACAATCCACGCTATTTCTCGGGTCCCGAGTGAAATTCTCCAAGGAGTGGTCAAAGACATGTTCGGCTAGACGCCAAAGACAGCCCAGCGCGAAGGGCGTCGTCGCTTATCAGAGCGGAAGCCGAGCTAATGGTTTGGCGATTGTATGCGATGGTCGATAAGGAAAAACACGGACGAGCCAGTGGTGTAAAAGTGCGTGCGCGAGCGCTGCTGTAAGTTACAGTCACGCTGTGACGTCCCGACTATGAAGATTTCGAACGCGGGCGGCATCAGAGAAGTCGTCTAGTTTGTCGTCGCGTGTGCCGTTATATATATACATACACACACACGCGCGCACACGCGCACACGCACACGAGGCACGCGGCGATTCCACGCTCGCACAGTTACACGCCCGTGGGTGTGTCACCAACCAATATTAGCCGATATCTGGTGCGTAATCATTCGGGCTCACTCGTGATTTTTCGCGAAGTGAAAGTTTTTAGATTAATCGTGTGACTCGTCAGGGGCTTATCGATAGATTTTTTCCACAATTCGACGAGGTAAATTGATAAACGTGTACGCAAAGAGTTCGAGAAACGCTCGTTAATTATGAAGAGTTTTGGAAGTAGAAAGTGGTCCTAATGATGATTGTCATAAATCGATAACCTCAATAACTTCCCCCGAAAATGTATTGTAAACTGTCACGTATCTGGCACAGTGTATTGGCCTTGCTCTTTATTATAGGATGAATTAATCATCGAGACTCAACTTTTCATTGGACAAATAATTCGATACCCTCAGTCAACAACCATTAATACTTTTTCTCCTCCTTATTAATTATAGCGATTACTCTCATCAATCAGACAATGATGATATTAGGAAACTAACTACGGCAAAGGATTATGGCGAGAAATTCAAGGTCGTACGATGTAATTACAGATCGCTAACCGAATGGACGAAAAACTTAACTGTAACCGGTGAGGTATGTAGAACTCGACAATAGGGAACGTGCCCATCGTTAGCGTGTTTTCTCAAGTCCAAGCTTTTTGGGGCAGTTCATCGATTACACTTGATTATTTGCCATTCCCAATAGTCATTTCAACTCCTTCACATTTGCCACCGTCTAGGATATAAATATAAATATGAATATTGAAAAGTCTTGACTAACGCAAAACGAATATAAGGTAGGTGTACCCAATATGCGCCAGGACCCAATATGCGCCACCCTTCGTATTTCATATATACGCGCGTCTAGAGCATCGCCGCGACATAGGATCTTGTCGGCAATGCTAAATGATGAGGAAAGGAAACATTTTCACCGATCGGGAACCCTTATACTAACTTGTTACAGCTCGTTTTATCCATTTTTTCGACAATTTTCATTCTCGATCTAATTTCGCCCAGGTGAGTGCGAATTTTTTTAATACCCTTAAACTGGGCCAAAAAAATCGAGCAACATATCATTCGATCCCTTGACATCCCATCTACATCATCCAATTTTTTTTCATCTTACGCCCTTTTCATCAACCGTTTCAATAGCTCTTCGTTATTTTTATCAAATGTACCCAATATGCGCCACCCCTATTTTCTTGTTCTAGCTGCTACAATCAACCTATTCATGGTAAATATCCGCCAAACAGGGTCGAAAGAAAATTTAGTTCAAGCTCTGGAGCAGGTCAAGAAAGGTGAGATATCGCAGAGGATGGCTTTGACTATATTATAAGATACCTCTTCGAATATTTCAACGATATGTCAAACAAAACATATCCGAAAAAAGGAAAATGAGTCGACCATATGCGTTAACGACAGTACAGAACGAAGAATTATGTAGTCGAATTAAACGCTTAGCAGATATTGGCTATCCTATAACGAGAAAAATCTTGAGGTTATGCGTTTATAAGTACTGTCTAGGAAAAAACATCAAACAGAATTTTTCTACCATCATGACAATAGCTAGTCCCAAATAGGCTCGGACATTTTTTAAATTGAACTCTTCCATTTCAGTGACAACATCTCAATTATATTTAAAATTACACTAAAAAGAATGCTCATCAATTTGAGAGATTAATATTGGAATTGAATGTTGCATGAGTTAATTTTGTTGATTTAAAAACAACGTTTCTTCATGAATTTTAACTGAAAACTTGATTTGATTTAGGTTGTTATAAGTTCATATAATCTATGTACTATGGTTTAATCAAAGACAAAATGTATTTTTCAATAAAATTATATCAGAAATATATTTTTTTGTTTGTATTTTATTCATTTCAGACATGCTTCATGCTTCAAATTGGATGAAAAGAAGTATTTTCAGGGTGGCGCCATATTGGGTACACTAAAAATTTTTTCCCGAAATTTTTTTTTTTTTTAAAACCGCGGTATCTTAGTGTAGCACTGTTCTAAATTGAAAAAGACTTAGCTCATTTTGTAGGTATTGAGTAGATCTTTCATTTGACACCAATTATGTTAGAAAATATTCATTTGACGCTGTGTAGTGACTTTTCTCGCTTAGGTGGCGCATATTGGGTACAGGTACCTTAGATAAAATTCAGAGACTCGCGCCGTTTCCCGCGAAACCAGTTGTGTAATTAAAATTTTCTAGAAATCTTTGCCGTAACAATGACAAATACACGAGTTACTCCAGAAGAATAAAAATCAAAGAGAAACATGCCGGTCTCTTTCAAAGTACAGAGTCATTGTGAACACTTGTACAGGCGTCATACAACCAAGTGCAGAAGTGCAGCATTTTACAGTCGATCGAATTTCGCCAAAGGAGCGTTTATCAGATTCACACTTCCGTCGTCAGAATCAGCAAAAAGAGCCGCGCTTGACTTACTGTTTATGTCACGTTTCGTCGGCGATATGATCGTAAACGTTGTCAAACGTCCGAGCGCGCGCTATACTATACTCACTCAGACCCAGATCCGACCGCTACGCTGGCTGTGCGCGCATAATAGATGGAGACTGACCGGCCACCTTTTCACATGGTCTGACTCTCGGCACTACCGTCATGGCCTGATGCAAAACTCAATCCTCTTCTTATTCACAAACTATTTGTACCATGCGGTGAATTTGATTTTTGTGGTTCCATTTAAATCGAAACTTATTTTTGATAACCGCTTGGCTTTAGCGTCATAACATGATATATTTATAATCTGAAGTAAGATTTACTGTTTTAGTAAATAACGTTTACCCCTTGGCTTTTAAGTACCTCAATTAAAGTCGCCGATTGGCGGCAAAAAGAATTCTGCGGAATAATCAATTGAACGCACGTCGAAGTGATAAAAGTGTTGAGAAGAAATAAAAACAAAGCTTCAAGGCCACGGGACTCTATATGAAGCACATACAGGCGTGTGGACTCCAACGAATGGAAAAGTATAAAATCATTGACAATTTTTTACGTAACCGATGTCTTCATCAAATAGTTTCACGTCCACATAATATTAACTACTTTGGTGTATTTACTATTTGCGAAATATAACAATCTATTTTCTATAAAGTATCAATAACAAGAAAAAAATGCCACACCCACCATTGATTTGTCATTTATCTTTTAATTAACTTTTTTCATTGATCACTCGACATTTTTTTTAAATGTTATGGATTTTTCCAATGTCAAAGAAATTTTCAAATCAAAACGAAAGAGAGCCATGAATCGCTCGAAGTCTTACGAAACGAGACAGTGAATTCATTCAAATACTAATTAGGTAAATTATTTTTAAACTTTCGCCGAATTTTGATATATAATGTGTAGTAATTTCTTCGAAGTGGAAAAATAATCGAAATAAGAGCTGAAAGGATTGATTTGTCATAATATAATCAGTGGAAAACTGCACAACACATTTGTTATACGTTGACCTTAATATTTACAAATAACATAAGTATATTCGAGTGATAAGTATCCACTTACACTACGAGGATTGTTGAAAATAATCGATACTCGTTTCATTCGAATTCGCAAAAAAATACTTCCTCGTGCCCACGTACCAACAGTCCAACAATAGTGAATAGTATATTATGCACCCGAGCGAGGTTAGGCGATTTCGGCACGAAAAACGTTTGCGATCCGAGCGCAGCGAGGATTGCAAGTTTGCGCGTGCCGAAATAGCCTAGATGAGCGAGGTGCATATACTATTTTTCGTACCCCACGGCAGAAAAGTGCCATTCTTTGCAAACGCCAGGACGCAAAGTTGGCACTTTACTGCCGCTGGGACGAAAAAGCATTTAAAAGTCATATCCTATATATAATGCCACATTCACAATATACTTTCCATAACTGTGTGGGAAAGAGTTGATTTTTGGACGTTGTTTATCCACACACGTGATGAAGAATACTGTTCGATACAGTAGCAAAAGCTGAGTCTATAGGCTCGTGTGATTACCAGTCTCGCTTCGCTCAAGCGACAAACGTCGCGCAGGCCTATGGACTCGGATTTTGCTATTGTATCAAAAAATACTATAATGTATGAAATGAAAATCAGCATACAACAATTTGGGAAAATGCAAGTAATATTATTAGTATATTATGCAACTGATTCATGAAATTTTGAAGACGTGCAGTGTGGATGGGTCCACGAGTAACCGACGAAGCCGGCAACAATAGTTACACGTCCGCACGAGTGATTAAAAATAAACGTACCAGTTGGATATAATAATAATCCATGTTATGAGTGCTCATTTAAAGCATATCAAGAAATTACACTATAGTGCGTGAACTTCAATTTCATGGATCGAATAACATAGAATAAAAATGAAATTCGGGTCGGGAAAGTGTTAAAGCGCTTTGAAAAATAAAAAAGACCTGAATCCATTATGTTACCACGAACCGCTAGTTTAATAAGCAGTATAATAACCATAGGCTCACAACTTGCTCAGTCTAGAACCAATCGTCATCGCACAGTTCAGCGCTAGTGAAACAAGCCAGCAATCTTGACCGAACATCCGTGCAAGAGGGTAAAGAGCTTCCTTCATAGTTGCGGCCGCGCGTGGCAAAGGAAAGCCGAATGATCGTTCGATCAGCCTTGTGGCAGGATGGCCAGCTCGACAAAGCGTTAATGTTTCAAAGCAGTGTTTCGTGTAAATGTCCTTGGCACCGCGATTACCAGCCTACATGAATTTGTAAAGTCGAAACCCAATGATTACGGAAGGCGACGGCTAGTTTTCGCTTAGTGCTCTAAAGAACAATCGTCATCAGAGCACCACTGGTACGAAAGAGATTCGACCAAGTGCAGCTTGCCCATATCCACAGACTCGCTTTATAATAATACAGCCATTCAAAGTTTTTTATGCGCAGAAAAACGTCTATGAACTGATGTTTTTAAAAACTTCGGATCAACATTGATAGCTATGCTGGCTAATGGATAGGTATTTCCTCGAAGTGCTTTACCTTTTGGAAGACTGTGAATGAGATCTATCACACGCAATACGAATCTCGATGATAAGTGGTAGTAATTTTGAATTAATCAGATCTAATTTCACGGAAAAACGCATAACAGGTATTAAATAATAACGTTGTTTCCATGTCGTTGTTTGTTGAGTAGAAACCAGTTAGAGCTTAAATTGCGCTGAAGAAAAATAAAACCAATCATACACATTGTTGAAAAGTTGGAAAAAGAAGATAATAACTTCAATCAAATATTCAAGCTTCAATGAACTAAAGTCGCTCTTCAACATTGTAAATATAATTGTAGACTCAGTTACGGACGAAGAAGCACGTGACCGGTTTACATTATAGCAATGATAATTAATGAGTTTATCATTGATGGTACCACAAAAACTTTTGCAATGCAGCAGGAAATAGAAAAGGCTTTGTTTGGGCGAAGAGTAGATGTAATTGATGTTAGTGAAGGTTCTTTAGCAGTATTCACAAAAATATGCTGTATATGAATAAGAGTTTCAATAGTGCCTTAGTTTTCAAGGTACGTCTATAGAAACTCAAGCGATTTTTTTTCTGAGGTGGTTTCCATATTGTTGTAATGACTACATAAATAAGGCATGCATCGACATATGGTCAAGGCCTTCTACAAAAGTCGATCAAGAATTTCGATTTTAGATTGACATACGTATGTAAATGTTTCTTAAAATAAAACTATTTGCAAGTATTCTGATGTTACTCAATTCAAAATAATTTAACAATTTTTATAAAAACAATACTTTGATTTTAGTGTCTCCTGCACCTGACAACAGCGCATCTTTATGAAATCTTCGATCAAAATTGGTTTCTAGTAACAGAATTTAGAAAATTGATCAAGGACGTTTAAATACATTTTTTGAAGCTCAAAAATAAAGTAACCTGGATGTTATAAACGATTCAATTTTCGAAACTGTCTCAGTTACCATGATACATAACAAAGTGATGATAAATTATACTGTATACGAAATATTTTACTATTAGAGTTGTATGGAAGTAAATGTGTTTATGAATTCGTCAAATGACAATTCTACCTTCTGTTCATCTTACACAGTTCACACACGATTTCATATAGTTTCATAACAACGTAAGTCACTGTCACTCAAATCGAATGAACTCTCCTGAATTGGAATTCTATTTGAAAAAAAATTGTTTTCCTAGTAAAACTAACAGGCCGGTTGGAAGAATAAGAGAATACAAAATGAAAGCTGAGGCGGCACCAGCAGCAACAGAAGCAGCAGTAGCAGCAGCAGCAGTAGTAGCAGTAGTATAATGAAGCTGCAACGCACCGGAGTTAACCTAGTCACACTTCCGATTCATCAATTCAAACTACGGCTTTGTGCGTGTGTGTGTTGGTGTGTGTGTGTGTGTGTGTGTGTGTGTGTGTGTGGTGTGTGTGTGTGTGTGTGTGTGTGTGTGTGTGTGTGTGTGTGGCGCGCGTGTGCGTTGGTGTGAGTAGGGGTGTATGTGTGTGTATGTGTAGGGAGGGTGTAAATATACATATACATATATATAGACTGAATGCGAGCAGCCACCTCTAGAACTTCTTGCTCAATGAGAGAATTTATGCCATGTGACATCCACGAGTCGCACAACGGCATAACTGAGGCACGTCTTCACACAATTTGCAACTCAATAGCCCAAATGGAAAAATGGCATGCTCGAAAGATGTGGAACGATATAGAGCGGTTCGATATGGAGCGAGAGAGCTAAGAGAAAGGAAAATACGCCCGAGAACGAAAAATGAGTTTATGCGTTTCGTTTGAATGTCCCAAGAATGGGTGTTTACAATAATACTTTTATTATGCAATTCTCGCTTTGAATATCATCAACTCTTTCAGTACTGAATTAGATACGTACTTTATATAATGAAAAAAAATATATTGAAAGTCAATTAAGTACTTTTTTTTCTCCAAAGAATAGTCGTAATAAATTTTGTCATGAATAAGATCACAATTAAAAATTTTTCATCAAATCACCTTACTCAAAATCAATTTTTGCCAGTTGCAGGTATAATAGTGAATAACCAAAACCTACGAGCGGAGAGCATAAAATATTTCACAATTGCAAAAGACATTCGGAACGTCGTTACCGTGACCAGTCCGTAATTCAGATGATGAATTATGAGCTCCTATCCGGCCTTAATTAATCAAGTCATTATCATAAAATGCAAGTTGATTTTATTGAGAATCAAGATCAAATTTTGTTTGAATTGATTCTCAAATATTGGGCATTATCAAACAGATTGGTTTTCCAAAATAAGCAATCAGTCATCAAAAAATCACAATCCTACATTGTCCATTTAATCAAACCAAAAATTTAAAAAATCTTGACCTCGTGCGCTGATTGAAATAAAACTATCGACCTAATGAGGTCGAATGCTGTCATCTTCACAGACTACAGAATTTAAAAGAATCACGTAGAAGTTCCAAGATACTCGAGCTGAGGTTTTCACTTTCAAAGCGATTCTTTTCTCTCCTGCGCTCGCGGACAAGCCAATTAGGTGTCAGAGAAAAAGAATACCAGTCGTTGCTCACGAACGATACATTGCGTCACATGCATACAACAATGAAGGTGCCGTACACAAACTTTCTGTCATCCTGCTCCTCTTTCTTAAGAAAGAAACGCGTACGTCATTTTTTTTCATAACTCAAACCGACGTTTGAATGCTTATATACTTCTCTTCTGCACAATGTAGATTTGAACTTATGATTGCGAATACCGATATAAAACACGTTATCAGATGTAAAAGATAGTTATTTGATGAAATTGAATACGATGATTGTTTTAATGGCCATTAAATGCATATACAAGTGAATTTTATGAAGCTCATTTTTCTTCTTCTTCATTACTTTGTAGTTGGGTGAACTATAAATCTCCTATAAATATAGTTTTTTTTTTGACCCAGTTATGAAAAACTATAAAACATGAGGGTTATTTACACAAATTAAGTTAATTTAACAATATTTATAGTGGATTCTTCTATAATTTCGTTTACTATGTCATATAGCAGATTCCGATAAGGAATTTTTCTCAGTATACATCCCAAAGAACTTTTCCATATGTACTTTTTAAATGTCCTCATATTTAGCATTATAACCTCAAGAGGCTCAAAATGTTTAAATAAAAAAAAAATATCCTCATGTCTGAGTAGGTCCCACTAGATTTCTCTTGTGTATTGTAACGTTGAGGATATTGATTTAGCTATAGCAAAGACAGCAGATAGGTAGCAAAAGAAGTTTATACTTCTATTATTCTACCGTTAATTTAAAAATTAAAATATAAATGATGAAAATCTATTCGCTCATAAAATAAAGATTCAAAATTGAATTAAATATTGATAGAGATTGATTGATTCAACCCAAGCCAGGAAACTGGCGTCCAAAACAGCAAAAGCTTTCGCTAACAGCATCATTGAGGTGTTCGCGCGTCACCGTTATTCATTCTGTCCCGTGTTCATTTGTGTCTATTATCCGGCCTACCAAACGATCTCCGCAGTTTTCCCGAAATTCGTAGCGTCGCGCGGCTAATCACGTATTGCGCAACTCAGCTCGATTTAGCAAATTTCTTTCCTGCAGTGACACGTAAGAATAGTTAACATCCACGCAACGTTGTGTTTATGTGACTTTGCAAATTTTGAGCTTGACAATTCTTTCTTTTCAGCTGCACGGCTACTTACTCGGTTTCTCTCGGAGTAAGCAACATTTCTTTGCTGCAGATATTCGTGTCAGACTAGTGCGGTTTCACTTTTAAGCGTATTTTCATGTTTCGAAAGTATTATTTCTCCCTCCATCTGTAAACGTCTCCGGATACGAGAGATTATTCGTTGGTGGAATAAAAATATAGAATTCAGCTTTCCCTATAGGGGTCAATTCTGATGAAGAATTCTGATTTTTTCAAAATCAACGGATTTAGCCATTTCATAACGATATTGTTTATTTCATTCCGCAATTCATTGTTTCTCGTAATTGAACTAAAGTACCATTAAGCCCGAATCAGTAATAATGAACATACCCGGACAACCGCATGTTCTGAAAATCAAACGAGCAATCAAAATTATATCGCCATTGGAAATGATTAAAAACTTGATCGATCACGGATAATGTTTATCGCCCTGATTTATCTTACCTATAGCGACACAAATGAGCGAGCATGCATTTTTCATCGGCAATAACTCTGAACTGGACGTAAAATCTTTTCGAATAAATCAATCGTAAATCCCCAACAGCAACAGTGGAGTCATCGTAGGTGTTTACCAGTGATAACCACCTACGATGACTATGGTAACCACAGTTTGCAAAATGCACATCGATATTACAAGTAATAATAGCGCGGCGGAGCACATAAAGCCGGCGTCTCCGGACTCCGGAGCAGGAGCCCCTCCCCCGGGGAACACGAAATCAGCTGCAGCTGCTGCAGGTGCAATGGTTGCACACACATATATATATATATATATATATATATATACATGATCGGAGCGGTCGCACGCGCGCGCGCGAGACTGATGGTACCGCGCAAATCCCTAACCTCAATTCAGCCTCGGGCAACGCGAGGATTAGGTAATAAACACTGCGCGAGCCAGAGCCATAGAGGCCAGAGCACGGGCCAATTGAAGAAGAAGGAAGACAGTTTTTGGGTGTATTAACCAGCTGGCTTACGGTGCCACCCGACAGACTGCCCACAAGCCAGTCGCGCTTTGTATATACATTAAAACCTGTTGCATCGTTGCGCGAGGGCCGCGCAGCCGGACGCGTCGCACGCGCGCGAAACCGACCCGGTACAATCTCGGCTTATGTGCGCGTATACGTAAGCAAGTTGAGGTACTCACGGTACGTATGGAGCCGCGAGGCCGAGCCCCTGCAGGAGGCCTGACTGATCCATCGTCGCTGGTCGAACACCGCACGGGCTGCACCAGGAGCAGCGCGCCAGCCATGTTGTTTTCACAGCATGTGCGCCAGGCTTATAAACAATCGCTACACGGCGGTCTGCAGCCTATGCAAATTCAGTCACCTGGTGCACTGGTCTGCAGTCTGCACACAGCACAGCTGTATAACCATCAGCACCGTCGCACCGCGCACGCAACAGCTACACTGCGCGATATGACGGAACTCACGTAACTCAACTCGAACCTATATACGTATATGTACACGCTCCAGTACACATGTACTTACATATACGTATACGTACGTATATTCTTTATGCGCGCGGCGGCCCCGCAGTCCACACACGCGAGCTGATTCAGCTGATTGTTCCTGCCACCGGCGCCACCCCCCCCCCCGCCGTTGCTCACTTTCTCGCTCTCGCTCTCTCTCCTGCGGTTGGTTCGTGTCCGAGCCTCGGATCGGCCGGAGCTATATAAACACTCATCGATCCTTGACTCGCCACCTGAAGTTTTTATATTATGAATAGTTTCATATTTGTTATATTGAATGGAGGTTGTATAATTAGTTATATCGATCGAGGTTGACCGTGGGATGCAGATGCAGTGAACGAATCGTGTCTTTTGAATTCAATTTGAGATTAGGTCGAGAACCCGCGGATGAGATTTGTAAAAAAGGAGCGCCTGATGCAAGGCTTACAGCCGCGCAAGCATCAGAACTCGGGCCTGGCGTCATCTGGTGATAGCGCGCTCAAGCTACATCGAGCCACCGACTCAGCCGCAGGTACTTGTATGCAAGTACCTGTAATAACTTTGGCCGATTCGATTTGCCTGCGACAGCTACACGTCGTGTAAGTGCTTGCTTATCGATTTTCTGATGAGATTTCGCACAAAATTTACCTTTAGCTTCAATGATAATGAAATTTGATTTTATGAACAAATATTGATGAAGAATCGCTATAGACAGTGAAAAAAATGTTGTCTACTTTGATTTTTTGGGAATTTTTTCATTTAGGAAAATAACATTCTATCGCGCTCGTGATAATCTTACAATTGCTAGCTATAAATTTTAATGAAACATAGTAGATTCTCTCTTTAGAATGCGATTTTAAATCCGAATCAAGATATGTAAGTATAGAGAGGTATTTTACTTTTGTCAAAATCCGTTTTAACCCAATAATGTCCATCATTTGGCTCTTATATATGCGGCTAATAACGAAAATAAACGTAATGACCGTCGGAAAAGGGTTACGGCCGGAGTAATTTAATGGATTTTTCTACTAGGGGAGAGCGGGGCAGATTGGCAGAGGAAAAATGGAATTTAGCAAATATCAAAGTTTACTTTATGAAATACTCGCTCTCATGAGTACATAGCGTTTCTCATATCTACGAAATATAAATTCATTATTGTTAAATAAATGATTATATTTTGAGCTAGAAAATTGCTGACAATGTGCCCCCAGTGGAGGTGAGTTGACAATGAGAGGGAACAAATGGACAAGGAAGATTTATTAAATGAATATTGTTTATTTTTTGGAGGGACTTCTTCTGTTTCGCAGCCAGCTGGTGTTGGACACAATAATGTGTCAAAATAGCTGAGGTCCTTTTTCTCCAGATTCGCTTATTATCTGTTCTTTCTGGCACTTTCGGCAGTGGCTATTGTTTCAAATTTGTTAGATGTTAATGGCAATGGAGCATCATCTTTTGAACTACTTTCAGGTTCATACGGCCTATTTTTTGTGAAACCTGCTAGTGACTCTAGCCGTTGTTATTTTGCAATTTCTGACCATTTCTGAAAAAAAGTAGATGTTACACTGTATGCCAACATGCCCCTAGAAATCTCTGCCAACTTACCTCCCATTGAATAACATGACAATAAATAATATAAAACAAAAACTACTTGACTTTTCAAAAAAATTTTTTACAAATTCATAGAGGTGGTAAAACTCTATATGACACATTATTAACAATCATTGATTACGATATAGATTTAGAGAAAAACGAAACTCTCTTAACAATTTGTTTTTTCTTCCAATCAGTGAAATTTTTTAAAATCACCTCAATCTTCTACAAACAGCGCTAGACATCTGGTACTTAGGACGTGTAGTGGTAATGCACACAAATTGCATTCAGAGATATTTTTTCCCATCGCATGAATGAAGAGATATTCATAGTTTGCCAACTTACCTACACTGACAACCTGCTCCTTTCTCCCCTAACTCGGGACGACAGGTCCGTTCACGTGGATTTTGGAGGTCCCTGAATGTAGCTTGATTTTTCCTACGTATTTTGACCTTCTAAAACTTTTTTTTGGCTAGACCTCGCCAAAGTCGCCGAAAAGTTAATTATCAACGAATTATTGTCAAATTAGTTAATTAATGTTTACCGGCTTAGAGAAACCTTTTCAGATTTTATGGCTGATTTAGAACAAAAATTCTTCTATAATGTTTTGTCGTATGATGCACCGTAATTGAGAAAAAAAAACTCCTAAATTGTCCTATATCGTAAATTTTGCAATTTTGTAATATTTTGCAAAACAATATTGTTATTGAGACATAAACATTGCGAATTTAATGATATTGGAAAAATTTAGGAACTATTGTCCGAGGAAACTTCATGTTCAGTTCTGAACTCAAAGTTTAACACTTTTTGTTCAGAATCAGTTATAGAATCTAAAAAAGTTTTTTCGTCCCAGCGGCAGTAAAGTGCCAACTTTGCGTCCTGGCGTTTGCAAAGAATGGCACTTTTCTGCCGCGGGGTACGAAAAATAGTATATGCACCTCGCTCATCTAGGCTATTTCGGCACGCGCAAACTTGCAATCCTCGCTGTGCTCGGATCGCAAACGTTTTTCGTGCCGAAATCGCCTAACCTCGCTCGGGTGCATAATATACTATTCCATTGCCAATAAACATAAATTTAATAATTTTGCAATAATTTGTTCAGCGGTTTTTGCTACCTCTACCTTAGAAAATGGGATTCAGAAGGTTCAAATACGTAGGAAAAACTAGGTGTTATTTAAAGACCTCAATCACCAACAAAATATGACCCTGGCAAACGAGTGTATAGGATTACAAAATAAACGTTGTTAAATTTCAAGAAAATGGCATATTGGGTTGTAAAAAGTCGCTAAATTTGCATCTATATTTGACGTATGATGATTTAAGTTACTTTTATGCTAAAAACCCGTTTCGAAATATTGTAAAATAATATCGTTATTCAGGCCTAAAAATGGTCACAATATTGATAAATTTAGGAATTTCTTTTATCATGAACGGTGCACTTTACGAAGAAATTTTGTAAGACAATTTTTGTTCGAAACCAGTCATAGAATATAAAAATATGTTGTTCAGAGTAAATAAATATCAATTAACTATTTTAAAAATAATTTGTTAATAACAAATTTCTCTGCGTCTATCTGAAAAAATCGGTTTTAGGAGGTCAAAATACGTAGGAAAACCAATTTTTATTTGGGGACCTTCAAAGTTCACAAAAACTGACCTGGCACCCCAAGTAAGTAATCGAGACAATTCGATTTATCTCTGGATGGTAGGGAATTTTTCTATAGACTTTTCAAGAATAGGAGACTACCTCTGGGTGTTCAATCACGAAAAAACTTTGTGAGATGGTTCATGGGTAGCCTGATAGCTCTCATATCTACAGCAGCGTGGTCCAACGTGGCGTTTTCCTGAAAATACTCACGAATCATAATTGGTTTTAGGCATGCACACTATATCTATATCTGTGGATTTCGGAAATTACAAATATACTGTATATAGATAAGGTCGATAGTACTTCACGAATATCTTCAGAAAAACGTAACGTTCGACTGCATGGCTGCATATATGATTTATTACGAGAAATTATCCTGTTTTTACAAGTAAAAAATCCAATATTTAATCAAGTCTTGTCGGATAAATATAATTGAATTTATTCAATTAACAAGTAGTTTCTAGGTGAAATCCATATAAATTGATCTATATGAGTGTCTCCTATGTAAGATAATATTCAGCCGTCAAACATTACTCGAAGAATCGAAAAATACGAGAAAGAAGCCTTGACAGAATTCTTAACATTCTCAATGTTCATTGTATAAAAGTTTCCAGCCATAAGGTAAATTGGTTTGTTAGCTCTCATCGCCATGAAACACAGATCTTTTCGAAGATTTACAGGTAGCTTATACCATTCGCTGCCATATAGGGCATTAACAACTGATTCGGACTGCTGAGACAAACGATCACTTGCATAACTGAACTGATACATCTGCAGTATTATTATGATGAAGGCAATGGATGCTCTTACTGCATCTGCGGGTATTCCTCGACTTACGGACATGATTACTCGAATACCTGTACAATAATACTTGTAGTAAGTTCAGTTTGATTTTTTAATTATCAAATAATAATCTGAGCTAATTAGGGAATTATGTATAGTCAATGCACAATTCAAACATTGTTGAGTGAAATATTTTTGACCTACCAAGCATTAAGTACAGCCAAAGGTTCGATATTAGTTGAATTACTAACATCCCAGAGACACTCTCATTAAGACCCTTGACCATATCTAGCAACCGGCTGTGTCTTTGAATTAATCTAACAACTTCCTTATGTGATTCAGCGGGGTTTTTAATACCTTTGCCCATCTCTAATAGATCAGTTTTCAGGAGCTCAAATTGACCGCAGAGATGCATCATTAAGCAGAATAAAAATACATCACTACCAACATTTCCGGCAGCAGCCATCATGATCGTAACACTCTCGTACACGTATAAAGGAGCATAAATAGCATTTCTGTAATGTCCGAACATGCAGCCGGTTTTCAAAGGTAGTTGTTTCTGCAGTAATGCCGTTTCATTGTCCCTAAAGTATTAAATGAGACAAACATACGTATGTATAATGTAATTTGTATTTTGTTGAAGAAAAAGTGATTGAGGTTTTGAGAAAAATTTAATGGAATAGTATTTTCGATAACAGTGCAAAACAGAACTAATCTGGCACAATGGTGAGAATAACATTTTGCACGTACATCTAACGATATTTTTTGTCGGAGCGGAAGAAAAGTGCCACTTTCCCTTACTGGCGACCGCAAAGAACAGAACTGTTCTCCCACTGGAGTCGAAAGTAATATACTAATGTGCACCTCGCTCATCTGGGTTATTTCGACACGCATAAACTTACAACTCTCGTTGCGCTTGAGTCGCTAACGTTTTGCGTGACGAAATCCCCTAATTTATGCATGGCTAAGGTGAACGTTTCGTCGCAAGTGTCGAAAAATAAGATTCAGCGATGAATTTTTCAACACAAAGGACGGAATAGTATTTATCATCACGCATGTAGAAAAACGACGTATAAAGATCGAATTTTCGGCATGCAGATGATGAAATAGTATTCATCATAGGCGTACAGTACGCTTTTCGATCTTTTTGTACGGGCGTAAATTTTACTTTTACACCAGGCAGTTAGTAGAACAAAAAATACGTTTGGTACGATAAAAATTGATATTCACAACATCAGCGTTGGGTGCAACTTAGACCCTTAGTACGAAGATGGCTATTCTCTGGTAATAACTAAATTATTTTATGTATGAAACAGTAAATAAAATCTAAAATCATATAAAGAATGCAAAATATGACATGTTTCAGGAAATCTTTCAATGAAAATTGATATATATTATTTTATCAAGAGAATAAATTATGTTACTTGATAAATGAATTTTTCCGAAATCTATAAAAATTTTAGAATATCACAAAGTTGAATTAGATTAGTAGGAATTATGTATAACTAGATGGGGTAATATTTGATACAAGGTAATTTTCAAATGAATATTGACCAACATTCATTTCAACAAAACAGTGTGTACACATTATAAAATTTGGCTTAAAAAAAAGTACAGCACTGCATATTTCGAATATGAAGTGCTAATACAGTTTGAATGGTTATTCATGCCGGTAGTGGTTGAAGTTTTGATACAATATGAAAATGAATGTAAGTTCTAAAGAATCTCTTTGAATGAATATATAAATGTAACTACAAGTAATCTTATCTTAAATTAAATAATAAAATTGTTTCTAACCAAGACGTTCCATTGTTGTTTGGAGGTACAAGAAAAGGGAGAGTACTTATAATAATAACAGTGTTTGTTAAACAGCAAGAAGTAAACTGGAATTTGAATGTAAAACGTCCAGTTTTTACGAAAGGCATGACAATATCTTCTATCTTGTTGTTAACGATATACACCCAATCATCAAGAGCGGAATTGAATATGATGCGAATTTTATCCATGTGAACACGAATGGCAATTATTTTTGTTAGTGCCATTATGGAACAAACTGACATCATCAGATAGTCTACTATGTCGTCGGGGTTTCCACAGCTCAAACAGACAGCCATCCATTGAGTTAAAACCATATACAGCTTAAACAATAAAGTGATATCTCTTAGTAAAATTTTAAAATTTTCTCAAGACGAGTTGAAGAGTGGTGTCCTTCCTTATGCTCGAAATAGTATCTTTGACCGTTAAAATACCTGTGATGTGCTAGAGAATAGTAATCTCATGTAAGAAAAAACAGCGTCACAATCACAAGGCCAAAGTCCTAATGGCCACATTGCTATATTATTTAATTTTAAAGCAAAAGCAGAGCCTTTGTTCCATGTGAGTCTCTTCACTTTTGTATCCATGTTCATAAACGAGATAGAATGAAGACGATATCAAAAATAACCACAAAGTAAGTAAAGAGAATGTCAAGGAAGGTTTTGATATGTAAAGAAAAACTTTTGGCTCCGATCGAGCGTTAATTACATGCTTTGCTGGGTTGTGCGTATCCAATAGTCTTCTGAGCTTCTGAGTACAACATTTTTTATTCATTAATGGTACGTCCACGAACCCTTTATTTTCCTCAAGTGCATAACGGATGCATTATAGATGCGCATGATAGATGAGAAATGATGCAGCTCAACCTGCACTTTTTTGTCACATCGATAACTTTCCTATAATTTTCTCCATTTTCACGGCGAGTATACGGTTCATTGAGTTATTGTAGTGAAAGTTTGGTAAAAGGGGCAAATCGAATTATGGTCAAGACTGATCGATAATGTAAATAATTTAAATATATTCCTATTTGACATTAACATCAAGTTTAATATAATACTGAATTATATAATTGAGTATATTATTTGATTATATTATTTTCACTACTTTATCTGTATTCATTGAATAATATGAAAAAATACTTCTGGATTTTGTATCATTCTGTAATTGTATCATTGTGCTGAATAAAAAGAATCTTTATGTATCAATCAGTAACCAAAATCAATTACGTATCTTAATAAAGATTCAAAATATGTTAGAGTTATCTTTTTTGAGCAAATATACATAACTTCAGAGTGAAATAAGGATTGGACTGTGAGTAACTGATCTACAGCATAACTATGATTTTCTTCTCGAGACTCTTCAAGCTGTAACAATTGTACAGGAGGGATATTGAGCCACGAGGGGATACACTATTCAGAATCGAAAATTTCTTGATAAATTTCCAATAATATACACCTCGACGAAGCTCAACGCAGATATAAAACAGTGAGAAATCATTCAAGATGAGAAGCTTCATGTGCCCGTAGACCCTATAAAGCTCTTCAATTGAATTCTCAGCATCACTGTACCCGCCTCGGTTATGCTCGTACGCGTATTCCTTGGAGATTAGTCCTGTGGAAAAAAGGTTTATTCCCAAATTCATCGAAGTTTTCACGTTATTTCAGAGATAGAAGAATGCGTGATGTATGACATCGAATAGGAGAGCCTCTTAAAGGTATGCTTTAGTACGCCATTGGATTGAAATTCTCTGATCACATTGACCTGAACAAAGTTACTTAGCTGCAAAATAATGCAAGACTACACACGGTAAGAGGAACTCAACTAGGTAATTATTCAACATAGCCATATCAATGTCCTTAATAATTTATCAGTAAGCCCTGATTTGAATCGCATACCTCATTATCAGCATATCCTCCATCCCTGGCTTAAGAACACAAGAGAAACCGCTGCCATCTTTATCAAAAAAGCCTTGTGAATCATAATTTAATTTTTGAAGATTTTTCGAATAAAGTTCATATACTTCGACGTGTCTTACGAAGAAAGACAAATGCAATCTGTCTGCGAAGAAAGACACATCTCAATTTGTCCGCGAAAAAAGACACAACTCGCAATCTAGCCGCGAAGAAAGACACAACTCGCAATCTGTCCGCAAAGAAAGACACAACTCACAATCTGTCCGCGAAGAAAGACACAACTCGCGCCTGTCTGCGGAAAAGACGATTGGTGCACATCCCACAATTTTCCGAGGTAAAAAAATATATGGAAAGAAAGGTTAGAACGAGTAGGTTATCATTGACAAAAAAAAACAAGCCTTTCCTACAGTTTAAACTCTTTTTTCGTTAATATTCGCGGGAGAATAATTCCGACATTTGTCTTTCTTCGCGGCCAGATTGCGAGTTGTGTCTTTCTTCGCGGCTAGATTGTGAGTTGTGTCTTTCTTCGCGGACTGATTCAGTTATGTGTCTTTCTTCGTAAGACACGTCGACTTGTAGTAATGCAATAGGGCCTTCTCTTGCTCACGAATTTTCCCGACTTACATGTTCTGGGTAAAATTTACGCTGGGTCTGACGTGGGGACGGGAGCCAGGGACTTTCATCCCTGGCTGACGATTGCGATAAATCTTTATGAGATGGTCTCTGGGCATCCGAGTAGATGATATGTAATGGCCATGCAGGCTTACGTTTCGATTCCCGGAGATATTTGGTCGATACTCTCTGATTTTATGTATACATATGTTCTATACATCCGTTTATATACTAATCTATCAAGATCAAGATGAATGCATAGAATCGATAATGATTCACGAATATCTCTAATAAATCGAAATGTTAACAAATGAGACTGTATACACATCTCTATTTGGATGCTCAAAAACTATCCAAGAATGTGAGACTGAAGCCGATGTTATTATTGAATTTTCAGTGATACAGATGATCAATTGGGCCCTACTCTCGGAATCCTTTCTTTTCTACCTTCCATCTTCTCACGATGACTGTGGAAATTGAACGTAGAATGCAAGTAGAAGCAGAGTTCGAAAAAATTTCAGGACAGGTTATATCAGTGGTACTTAAATTGGTAAGCCCCGTTACTGATTCATCGAAATCGGATCAAGCGTTTGAGGAAAGGTTGTGCCAAAAACCGTTTCACACACGCGCACACATGTAATAGCTCCATATGTATGCCTGCGAAAATAAAAGCAGAGTAGAATTAATTTGAATTCAAATTTATTTACTCGAAGAATCGAAGTTAACAATTTTAAATTGATATAGTTAGATAAATTCTTGATTTTTGTCTATGCTAATAAAAATATACTGCTGTTGGTTAGGTTATAATTTTTTAAAAGTTTATGTTGAATAACTCGATGATGTTTAATTGAATAAATCATCCAATGGAGGAAACAGCGTGTTTTACAAAATAACATCGAATACTATGTAGCCTTGTATCGTCGTCTCTATTTTTGCTTTCTCAAAGAGTTTTGTAATGGGTCGAAAATTGACCTCTCGAATCGCACTTTGAGACCCCCATATTCATGATCTACAGGTCGAAAAATGTCGAATCCCAGAAATGTCTGTGCGTACGTATGTACGTACGTATGTTCGTGCGTGGTCATTTTTGCTTTACGATAACTCTCGGAGGAATCACCTTCCTGATATTTAGCACACAGTTTACTCGTGGCAAGATGTGAAACGTATTCGATTTTCATTAAAATCCGTGGTTTATTTTCTTAGCAACCGTTGCTAACGTGTTTGGAAAGTTCCCTATGATTTCTTGTAAATGCTAAGGCTCGAATACTCACGAGGATCGACGAGAATCAACGAGATATTTCCCGTAGCAACCGTTGTTTATTTTCCTAGCAACCATTCCTACGATATAGGAGAAAAATCAATTTGAGTTCCGTCTGCAGCATTTTCGATGCGGCCGAGGATACTGAATCGTTACATTTGCTCCATAGCAACCGGCGTTTACTCCCCCTAACTACCTTCTTCGAGGTAGGAAAAAATCATTTTAAGTTTAATTTTGATAATTTTCGATGGGAAAGGACACAGAATATTTGCAATTTGCTTCAGAACAACCATTGATTACTTCCTTAGTTACCGTTGTTGATATCTCTGGCAACCGATGTTATGGAAGAAAATATCAGTTTTTGACAGTGGAATGTCATGTTTGCTCCACAGCAATCGTTATTTACGCCCCTAACAACCGTAGTTAAGGTAAGAAATAGATCCATTTAATTTTCATTTCGATAACTTTCGATGAATTATTGTAATTTGTTTCGGAGCCACCCTTTTTTTACCTTCCTAGACACCGTTGCTCAGGAGAAGAAAGGTTTATGTCAGTTGTCCACGGCAAAGCATACAGAATGTTGGTTCTTCCCATAACAACCGTTGTTTACATTCCTTACAACCATTTCTACGGAAGGGGAAAAGGAACAGAGTTATTGTGCACGAGTTTATTGAATGTAAATCCACTGTTTCGTCCAAACAACAATATAATTAAGAGTTTGTAAAATGTACAATTCTTCCTGAAGTTATGCACAGTTTTTTTTTTAAATATAGCCTCTTTGAAAAAGTATACTGCTAATACACTTAGGAGCAGTTTTTTCTTAATCGATATTTACAAATACAGAGAAATAATCAAAGAATACAATAAAATCTTATTCGAGAATATTCCTCAATGAAACTGTATCTGACTGTATAATTTAATCACTTCATCTCATCGCGATCCAAGTTTCATAGAGCGAATTGATCGATTCATTGTATAAGATTAAATGAAATTGCCAGTAAATGAGAGGATGCGTCGATAAGATGAACTTATAATTTAAACGAAAAAATGCAAGTTTCGAATATGTAGCACAAAATACTTCTGCTGAAAATGTACATGCCACTATACATTTATACGGATACGGGTGTGAAGAACACAGATGATTCGATCGAGCCGTCGATCGTTGCCTGCGAGTAACGGTATACATTCGGTCTAGAAAAGTTTGGTGACTTGGTCGGAGGGCGAAAGGGGCCTGGCAACGGTAAGCTCGAGCCTGGCACCAGCTGCGGCGATGAGCGGCACCGCCAGGCAGCAGTCGCAGTCTTCGGTGCTCGCGTCGTTCACCCTGAGGATGCGGTCGTACGGCCTGAGCAGGCCGTCGCACGGGCCGCCCGGCCTCAGCCGGTTTATGTACACGCCCCGCTCGAACAGCCCGTCCGACACCGAGAAGCCAAAGTCCTCGTACACCGGGTCCTTGTGCAGCGAGACGTGCACGATTTGCTGCTGCTGCTGCTGCTGGGGCTGCTGCTGCTGTGGGCTTCGCTTCTCCGCCGGACTGCAGCTCCACGCGCGGTGGGGCGAGCTCGACGTGCACGAGCTGAAGCATTTTGAATTTTTACAGTGCTCAGTGGTGCTCAGTTTGCGTCGAAGCTAACTCAAAAGAGACCAGCAATTCCGTGTCAATATCAGGTATATATAGGTGTACCCAATATGAGCCGGTACTCAATGCGGTCACCCTTCGTATTTCATGTATATACGCGTTTTTAGAGCAGTGCCTTCATACGGAAAATTGTTGGTAGAACAGAACAATGATGGAAAAAAAAACATTGTGAATAGTTGCAAATGTTTACACCAAGTTGTTATAGCTGTTATTTTTTCAGTAATTCTGACTTAAATTTTTTTAGGGGAGTGAAGATTTTTTTCGATATACTTAGACTAGTGAAACGACATACCATTCGATACCTTGCTATTTCACTTGAATCATAAAATATTTTCTTTTATCAATTATTTCAACAGAGGTCATTGTTTTTTCGTCAACTGAATCTAATAACGCCCATCCCTCTAAATCATTGAAATTTCTCTAAATTTTACGAGTTTAATGACAATTCTTTTAAAATGATATGACGGCGTAGAAAAATAGATGTAGCCAACCGGATGCGGCTTGGCTACATCTACCAGCAATATTGGGAAATTCACATTTAACGCGATACATCGAATGTTTGCGCTTAGGTGGCTCATATCGGGTACACCTACCTTACAAATATAACTAAGAAATTAAGACGTTAGACTGAATAGGCCATAGATTATATGCGTCGTCGGGGGTGCTGACGCGCGCCTTGATGACTTATTTGGATTCAAAGAACCCTCGCTTCGCTTGGGCGGCAAATGCCACACAGGTTCAGAATTCGTTTTTTGCTAATGAATCGAAAAATTACTAATCTCAAATTTCATTCCGCGATATACTGTTATATCCCAATCTTTTATTAACTACTATTACATATTGATGATAATCAAAAATTTAACAATATTCATCCGGTGTCAAATTTCTAAGCATATAAAGAATGAATGTATGTACACGCGTGTTCTCCGTTTCGCGAGTATATAAAAAACTGGTTAAACTTGAAGATGAATAAAATCGATGTAAGAATTACCTGGGGTAGGGATAGGGTGGCATGGGTAAATCTAACTGAGCACTGTCAACGGAGCCGGTTTCCCACAGTGCGGCAATGTCGGGGCTGGCGACATCAGCCATGTCGGCCCACGAGTCGACTGCGCTGTCGACGCTCGGTAGGCTCTCTCGGCCGGAGCAGATCGGTACCGTTGAGAATTGTGCTGCTGGTTCATTACTTACACTTCCAGACTCCCTGGAATCCGAAACAACACATTTCCGTTTAAACAGCTTCAACTGGTAGTGAAGATGTCTAACAGTGTAAATATGATGCGTCATGTACTCGGGGTCGAAAATCATTGAGAGTCAAAGGAAAATTGCGCCTTACGATGGGAGAGGAGCGAGGTCGGCCTTGCGGACGGTGAGCGAGACGACGGAGCTGCCGGGCCTGTGGAGCAGCTGTGCCGCGTGGTGCAGATCGCTCGGGTCGAGCTTCTCCGAGTCGATCGCGAGGAGAATGTCTCCAGGCGCTAGACTGCCCGTGCGATACGCGAGCGACCCCCTTCGCACCTCGGCGATCTGAAACTGCTCGTTCACGGTCAGGCCCAAGTCCGGCCCGACTCCTCCTGGTCGCGCCACTCGTACGGTGAAAACGCCCGACGTAGGCACCACCGCGCCGCCTACTCCGTATTCCACCACTAGCTCCACCTGCAACGATAATACATTCCTCGTGAAATTTAGAGCGACGATCGTCGCTTTTGACAGAGAACGGAATTCATGTTTCTACAAGCAGATTTGAGTTAGAGGCGAATGGATATCTGATCAATGAAATTATCAAATAAGGTCATCTCAATTCTGAAGTCATTTTTTTCCGAGCAATGGAAAGTCTCCCGATTACAAATCACTCTCCCTATACGTTTTTCTTTTTTTGAACTCAATATTCTTTTCAAACGACAAATCCAATTTTCGAATTTTTTATTCGTGCGTGCGTACTGCTCCTCGACGCTTTTGTTGTGCCGTCGGTCGTGGTCAAGGCATTTGAGTAAGCATTGCTGAAAGTGAGAATATAAAAGTGAACAAGCTGCCTGACTTGTGGAGGGTCGAGCATATCGAGATATCACAGGTTTTTATGGGTTTTATAAGAGCTAACTCAATTTTCGGTATTTCTCCCATATAGAATACTGTCGAGAACTTGTAAGAATCACAGATACGAAAGCCTGAACGGAAATTATGAATTCTGGAAAAAAATCTAGTGTTCCCGAAATTCGCTTATTTTCGCTCTAGGACCCTTATTTCGCGAGATAATCGCATTCAAAGGTTTTGAGCGGTTTCCATGAAATTTATAAGAGCGAACTCAATTTTCGGTATTTCTCCCATATAGAATACTGTCGAGAACTTGTAAGAATCACAAATACGAAAGCCTGAACGGAAATTATGAATTCTGGAAAAAAATCTAGTGATCCCGAATTTCGCTTATTTTCGCTCTAGGACCCTTATTTCGCGAGATAATCGCATTTAAAGGTTTTGAGCGGTTTTCATGAAATTTATAAGAGCTAACTCAATTTTCGGTATTTCTCCCATATAGAATACTGTCGAGAACTTGTAAGAATCACAAATACGAAAGCCTGAAAGGAAATTATGAAATCTGGAAAAAAATCTAGTAATCCCGAATTTCGCTTATTTTCGCTCTAGGACCCTTATTTCGCGAGATAATCGCATTTAAAGGTTTTGAGCGGTTTTCATGAAATTTATAAGAGCTAACTGTATTTTCGGTATTTCGCCCATATAGAATACTGTCGAGAACTTGTAAGAATCACAAATACGAAAGCCTGAACGGAAATTATGAATTCTGGAAAAAAATCTAGTAATCCCGAATCTCGCTTATTTTCGCTCCAGGACCCTTATTTCGCGAGATAATCGCATTTAAAGGTTTTGAGCGGTTTTCATGAAATTTATAAGAGCTAACTGTATTTTCGGTATTTCTCCCATATAGAATACTGTCGAGAAATTGTAAGAATCACAAATGAGGAAGCCTGAACGGAAATTATGAATTCTAGAAAAAAATCTAGTGATCCCGAAATTCGCTTATTTTCGCTCCAGGACCCTTATTTCGCGACATAATCGCATTCAAAGGTTTTGAGCGGTTTCCATGAAATTTATAAGAGCTAACTCAATTTTCGGTATTTCTCCCATATAGAATACTGTCGAGAACTTGTAAGAATCACAAATACGAAAGCCTGAACGGAAATTATGAATTCTGGAAAAAAATCTAGTGATCCCGAATTTCGCTTATTTTCGCTCCTAGGACCCTTATTTCGCGAGATAATCGCATTCAAAGGTTTTGAGCGGTTTTCATGAAATTTATAAGAGCGAACTCAATTTTCGGTATTTCTCCCATATAGAATACTGTCGAGAACTTGTAAGAATCACAAATACGAAAGCCTGAACGGAAATTATGAATTCTGGAAAAAAATCTAGTGATCCCGAATTTCGCTTATTTTCGCTCCAGGACCCTTATTTCGCGACATAATCGCATTCAAAGGTTTTGAGCGGTTTCCATGAAATTTATAAGAGCTAACTCAATTTTCGGTATTTCTCCCATATAGAATACTGTCGAGAACTTGTAAGAATCACAGATACGAAAGCCTGAACGGAAATTATGAATTCTGGAAAAAAATCTTGACATTATATGAGATTTACCAAAGTGATCACGAATTTAGCCTCTTTTTGCTCTAGGACCATTATTTAGCGAGATAATCGCGTTTAAAGTTTTGACATTTTCTCAAAGTGAGAAAACCTCTCGTACACAGTTCCAAGTCGATTCTCTGCCTTAATTTCACTTGTTTTTGCTCACATAAACCACAGAAATACGTCCTAACATTCCCTGACATTATATGAGATTTACCAAAGTGATCACGAATTTAGCCTCTTTTTGCTCTAGGACCATTATTTAGCGAGATAATCGCGTTTAAAGTTTTGACATTTTCTCAAAGTGAGAAAACCTCTCGTACACAGTTCCAAGTCGATTCTCTGCCTTAATTTCACTTGTTTTTGCTCACATAAACCACAGAAATACGTCCTAACATTCCCTGACATTATATGAGATTTACCAAAGTGATCACGAATTTAGCCTCTTTTTGCTCTAGGACCATTATTTAGCGAGATAATCGCGTTTAAAGTTTTGACATTTTCTCAAAGTGAGAAAACCTCTCGTACACAGTTCCAAGTCGATTCTCTGCCTTAATTTCACTTGTTTTTGCTCACATAAACCACAGAAATACGTCCTAACATTCCCTGACATTATATGAGATTTACCAAAGTGATCACGAATTTAGCCTCTTTTTGCTCTAGGACCATTATTTAGCGAGATAATCGCGTTTAAAGTTTTGACATTTTCTCAAAGTGAGAAAACCTCTCGTACACAGTTTCAAAGTCGATTCTCTGCCTTAATTTCACTTGTTTTTGCTCACATAAACCACAGAAATACGTCCTAACATTCCCTGACATTATATGAGATTTACCAAAGTGATCACGAATTTAGCCTCTTTTTGCTCTAGGACCATTATTTAGCGAGATAATCGCGTTTAAAGTTTTGACATTTTCTCAAAGTGAGAAAACCTCTCGTAGATGATTCGAAGTCGATTCTCTGCCTTAATTTCACTTGTTTTTGCTCACATAAACCACAGAAATACGTCCTAACATTCCCTGACATTATATGAGATTTACCAAAGTGATCACGAATTTAGCCTCTTTTTGCTCTAGGACCATTATTTAGCGAGATAATCGCGTTTAAAGTTTTGACATTTTCTCAAAGTGAGAAAACCTCTCGTACACAGTTCCAAGTCGATTCTCTGCCTTAATTTCACTTGTTTTTGCTCACATAAACCACAGAAATACGTCCTAACATTCCCTGACATTATATGAGATTTACCAAAGTGATCACGAATTTAGCCTCTTTTTGCTCTAGGACCATTATTTAGCGAGATAATCGCGTTTAAAGTTTTGACATTTTCTCAAAGTGAGAAAACCTCTCGTACACAGTTCCAAGTCGATTCTCTGCCTTAATTTCACTTGTTTTTGCTCACAAAACCACAGAAATACGTCCTAACATTCCCTGACATTATATGAGATTTACCAAAGTGATCACGAATTTAGCCTCTTTTTGCTCTAGGACCATTATTTAGCGAGATAATCGCGTTTAAAGTTTTGACATTTTCTCAAAGTGAGAAAACCTCTCGTACACAGTTCCAAGTCGATTCTCTGCCTTAATTTCACTTGTTTTTGCTCACATAAACCACAGAAATACGTCCTAACATTCCCTGACATTATATGAGGATTTACCAAAGTGATCACGAATTTAGCCTCTTTTTGCTCTAGGACCATTATTTAGCGAGATAATCGCGTTTAAAGTTTTGACATTTTCTCAAAGTGAGAAAACCTCTCGTAGATGATTCGAAGTCGATTCTCTGCCTTAATTTCACTTGTTTTTGCTCACATAAACCACAGAAATACGTCCTAACATTCCCTGACATTATATGAGATTTACCAAAGTGATCACGAATTTAGCCTCTTTTTGCTCTAGGACCATTATTTAGCGAGATAATCGCGTTTAAAGTTTTGACATTTTCTCAAAGTGAGAAAACCTCTCGTACACAGTTCCAAGTCGATTCTCTGCCTTAATTTCACTTGTTTTTGCTCACTTAACCCACAGAAATACGTCCTAACATTCCCTGACATTATATGAGATTTACCAAAGTGATCACGAATTTAGCCTCTTTTTGCTCTAGGACCATTATTTAGCGAGAGAATCGCATTTAAAGGTTTTGAGCGGTTTTCATGAAATTTATAAGAACTAAATCAATTTTCGGTATTCCTCCCATATAGAATACTGTCGAGAACTTGTAAGAATCACAAATACGAAAGCCTGAACGGAAATTATGAAATCTGAAAAAAAAATCGAGTGATCCCGAATTTCGCTTATTTTCGCTCTAGGACCCTTATTTTGCGAGATAATCACATTTAAAGGTTTTGAGCGGTTTTCATGAAATTATAATGAGCTAAATCAATTTTCGGTATTCCTCCCATATAGAATACTGTCGAGAACTTGTAAGAATCACAAATACGAAAGCCTGAACGGAAATTATGAATTCTAAAAAAAAATCGAGTGATCCCGAATTTCGCTTATTTTCGCTCTAGGACCCTTATTTCGCGAGATAATCGCATTTAAAGGTTTTGAGCGGTTTTCCATGAAATTTATAAGAACTAAATCAATTTTCGGTATTTCTCCCATATAGAATACTGTCGAGAACTTGTAAGAATCACAAATACGAAAGCCTGAACGGAAATTATGAAATCTGAAAAAAATCGAGTGATCCCGAATTTCGCTTATTTTCGCTCTAGGACCCTTATTTCGCGAGATAATCGCATTTAAAGGTTTTGAGCGGTTTTTATGAAATTCATAAGAGCTAACTCAATTTTCGGTATTCCTCCCATATAGAATACTGTCGAGAACTCGTAAGAATCACAAAAACCGCTGCCAAGTGCCTCAGCAGTATACTTTCTCAAAGTATTGCAATTGAACCTCAACTTGCATTAATCACCACTCTTTGAGAAAGCAAAATGAAACTCTAACTTATTTCCTCGACTCCATAGTAACGGTTGCTAAGGACGTAAACAACGGTTTGCTATAGTAAATATCCGAGCTTCGGTGTTCTTACTTCTTAGTCGTCAACAGTTCCGAAAATGGACCTCTAACTAACTTTTCCCATTCCATAGTAACGATTAATAAGGACGTAAACAACGGTTGCTATGGTAAATATCCGAGCTTCGGTGTTCTTACTTCTTAGTCGTCAACAGTTCCGAAAATGGACCTCCAACTGACTTTTCCCACTCCATAGTAACGGTTGCTAAGGACGTAAACAATGGTTGCTATGGTAAATGTCGGAGCTTCGATGTTCTTACTTCTTAGTCATCAACAGTTCCAAAAATGGACCTCCAACTGACTTTTTCTATTCCCTAGTTACGGTTGCAAGGGATATAAACACCGGTTGCTAGAGACATCAACAATGGTTTATACGGGAAAGGTCTCTTTGATTGTTATAGAATCCCATAAATATACAAACCCAAATGATCATTTATCATGAATTATATGGGAACTCATCAAAAACACGCTAGCAACGGTTGCCATGGAATCAAACAACGGATGTTGCTGAACACCGAACTCGGTTCACATCTGCCGGAGACCGACCTGTGTGCAAAATTTCAGGACGATCGGACCATTCCTTCGAAAATTAACGTACGACAAAAAAAGTCAGTCTGAAGCTGAATTTTGTATCTCCATAGCAACGGTTGCTAGGAGAATAAACAATGGTTGTTCCAAAATGAATGTCTTATCGATTCTCATCGATCGTCGTCGAAAGAATTGGAGACCCATCGTGCATTGATGATGATTTTCGGAGCTTTTATCAAAAACACGTTAGCAACGGTTGCTAGAGAAATAAACAACGGAATTGGCTGAAAATTGAACTCGACCGAGATTTTGCGGCGACTAACCTGTGTGCAAAATTTCAGGACGATCGGACAATTCCTTCGAGAGTTATCGTACGACAAAAAAGTGCACGTACGTACATACATACAGACATTTTCGGATTTCCATGTTTTTCGACCCGTAGATTACGAAAATCGAGGTCCCGAAGTCCGATTCGGTGGGTCGATTTTTACCCCGTTACAAAGCTTTCTCTTTGAGAAAGCAATACGAAAGCCTGAACGGAAATTATGAATTCCGAAAAAAAATCGAGTGATCCCGAATTTCGCTTCTTTTCGCTCTATGACCCTTAGTTCGCGAGATAGTCGCATTCAAAGGTTTTGAGCGGTTGAATGTGAATGAGATAAAAATTTGTGATATCTCTGGTCACCGATGTTATGGAAGAAAATATCAGTTTTTGACAGTGGAATGTCATGTTTGCTCCACTGCAATCCTTATTTACGTCCCTAACATCCGTAGCTAAGGTAAGAAATAGATGAATTTAATTTTCATTTTATCATAACTTTCGATGAATTATTGTAATTTGTTTCGGAGCCACCCTTTTGCTTTCTCAAAGAGAAAGCTTTGTAACGGGGTAAAAATCGACCCACCGAATCAGACTTTGGGACTTCGATTTCCGTAATCTACGGGTCGAAATACATGGAAATCCGAAAATGTCTGTATGTATGTACGTACGTACGTACGTGCACTTTTTTGTCGTACGATAACTCACGAAGGAATTGTTCGATCTTGAAATTTTGCACACAGGTTAGTCGCCGCAAAATCTCGGTCGAGTTCAATTTTCAGTCAAATCTGTTGTTTATTTCTCTAGCAACCGTTGCTAACGTGTTTTTGATAAAAGCTCCAAAAATCATCATCAATGCACGATGGGTCTCCAATTCTTTCGACGATCGATGAGAATCGATGAGACATTCATTTTGGAACAACCATTGTTTATTCTCCTAGCAACCGTTGCTATGGAGATACAAAATTCAGCTTCAGACTGACTTTTTTTTTGTCGTACGTTAATTTTCGAAGGAATGGTCCGATCGTCCTGAAATTTCGCACACAGGTCGGTCTCCGGCAGATGTGAACCGAGTTCGGTGTTCAGCAACATCCGTTGTTTATTTCCATGGCAACCGTTGCTAGCGTGTTTCCGATAAGTTCCCATATAATTCATGATAAATGATCATTTGGGTTTGTATATTTATGAGATTCTATAACAATCAAAGAGAATTTTCCCGTATAAACCATTGTTGATGTCTCTAGCAACCGGTGTTTATATCCTTTGCAACCGTAACTAGGGAATGGGAAAAGTCAGTTGGAGGTTCATTTTTGGAACTGTTGATGACTAAGAAGTAAGAACATCGAGCTCCGATATTTACCATAGCAACCATTATTTACGTCCTTAGCAACCGTTACTAGTGTGTGGGAAAAGTCAGTTAGAGGTCCATTTTCGGAACTGTTGACGACTAAGAAGTAAGAACACCGAAGCTCGGATATTTACCGTAGCAACCGTTGTTTACGTCCTTAGCAACCGTTACTATGGAGTGGAGGAAATGAGTTAGAGGTTCATTTTGCTTTTTCGAAGAGTGGCGATTAATGCAAGTTGAGGACCAATTGCAATACTTTGAGAAAGCATACTGCTGAGGCACTTGGCAGCGGTTTTTATACCTTTCTAGACACCGTTGCTCAGGAGAAGAAGAGTTTATGTCAGTTGTCCACGGCAAAGCGTACAGAATGTAAGTTCTTCCCATAACAACCGTTCTTTACATTCCTTACAACCATTTCTACGGAAGGAGAAAAGGAACAGAGTTATTGTGCACGAGTTTATTGAATGTAAATCCACTGTTTCGTCCAAACAACAATATAATTAAGAGTTTGTAAAATGTACAATTCTTCCTGAAATTATGCACAGTTTTTTTTTAAATATAGCCTCTTTGAAAAAGTATACTGCTAATACACTTAGGAGCAGTTTTTTCTTAATCGATATTTACAAATACAGAGAAATAATCAAAGAATACAATAAAATCTTATTCGAGAATATTCCTCAATGAAACTGTATCTGACTGTATAATTTAATCACTTCATCTCATCGCGATCCAAGTTTCATAGAGCGAATTGATCGATTCATTGTATAAGATTAAATGAAATTGCCAGTAAATGAGAGGATGCGTCGATAAGATGAACTTATAATTTAAACGAAAAAATGCAAGTTTCGAATATGTAGCACAAAATACTTCTGCTGAAAATGTACATGCCACTATACATTTATACGGATACGGGTGTGAAGAACACAGATGATTCGATCGAGCCGTCAATCGTTGCCTGCGAGTAACGGTATACATTCGGTCTAGAAAAGTTTGGTGACTTGGTCGGAGGGCGAAAGGGGCCTGGCAACGGTAAGCTCGAGCCTGACACCAGCTGCGGCGATGAGCGGCACCGCCAGGCAGCAGTCGCAGTCTTCGGTGCTCGCGTCGTTCACCCTGAGGATGCGGTCGTACGGCCTGAGCAGGCCGTCGCACGGGCCGCCCGGCCTCAGCCGGTTTATGTACACGCCCCGCTCGAACAGCCCGTCCGACACCGAGAAGCCAAAGTCCTCGTACACCGGGTCCTTGTGCAGCGAGACGTGCACGATTTGCTGCTGCTGCTGCTGCTGGGGCTGCTGCTGCTGTGGGCTTCGCTTCTCCGCCGGACTGCAGCTCCACGCGCGGTGGGGCGAGCTCGACGTGCACGAGCTGAAGCATTTTGAATTTTTACAGTGCTCAGTGGTGCTCAGTTTGCGTCGAAGCTAACTCAAAAGAGACCAGCAATTCCGTGTCAATATCAGGTATATATAGGTGTACCCAATATGAGCCGGTACTCAATGCGGTCACCCTTCGTATTTCATGTATATACGCGTTTTTAGAGCAGTGCCTTCATACGGAAAATTGTTGGTAGAACAGAACAATGATGGAAAAAAAAACATTGTGAATAGTTGCAAATGTTTACACCAAGTTGTTATAGCTGTTATTTTTTCAGTAATTCTGACTTAAATTTTTTTAGGGGAGTGAAGATTTTTTTCGATATACTTAGACTAGTGAAACGACATACCATTCGATACCTTGCTATTTCACTTGAATCATAAAATATTTTCTTTTATCAATTATTTCAACAGAGGTCATTGTTTTTTCGTCAACTGAATCTAATAACGCCCATCCCTCTAAATCATTGAAATTTCTCTAAATTTTACGAGTTTAATGACAATTCTTTTAAAATGATATGACGGCGTAGAAAAATAGATGTAGCCAAACCGGATGCGGCTTGGCTACATCTACCAGCAATATTGGGAAATTCACATTTAACGCGATACATCGAATGTTTGCGCTTAGGTGGCTCATATCGGGTACACCTACCTTACAAATATAACTAAGAAATTAAGACGTTAGACTGAATAGGCCATAGATTATATGCGTCGTCGGGGGTGCTGAAGCGCGCCTTGATGACTTATTTGGATTCAAAGAACCCTCGCTTCGCTTGGGCGGCAAATGCCACACAGGTTCAGAATTCGTTTTTTGCTAATGAATCGAAAAATTACTAATCTCAAATTTCATTCCGCAATATACTGTTATATCCCAATCTTTTATTAACTAATATTACATATTGATGATAATTAAAAATTTAACAATATTCATCCGGTGTCAAATTTCTAAGCATATAAAGAATGAATGTATGTACACGCGTGTTCTCCGTTTCGCGAGTATATAAAAAACTGGTTAAACTTGAAGATGAATAAAATCGATGTAAGAATTACCTGGGGTAGGGATAGGGTGGCATGGGTAAATCTAACTGAGCACTGTCAACGGAGCCGGTTTCCCACAGTGCGGCAATGTCGGGGCTGACGACATCGGCCATGTCGGCCCACGAGTCGACTGCGCTGTCGACGCTCGGTAGGCTCTCTCGGCCGGAGCAGATCGGTACCGTTGAGAATTGTGCTGCTGGTTCGTTACTTACACTTCCAGACTCCCTGGAATCCGAAACAACACGTTTCCGTTTAAACAGCTTCAACTGGTAGTGAAGATGTCTAACAGTGTAAATATGATGCGTGATGTACTCGGAGTCGAAAATCATTGAGAGTCAAAGGAAAATTGCGCCTTACGATGGGAGAGGAGCGAGGTCGGCCTTGCGGACGGTGAGCGAGACGACGGAGCTGCCGGGCCTGTGGAGCAGCTGTGCCGCGTGGTGCAGATCGCTCGGGTCGAGCTTCTCCGAGTCGATCGCGAGGAGAATGTCTCCAGGCGCTAGACTGCCCGTGCGATACGCGAGCGACCCCCTTCGCACCTCGGCGATCTGCAACTGCTCGTTCACGGTCAGGCCCAAGTCCGGCCCGACTCCTCCTGGTCGCGCCACTCGTACTGTGAAAACGCCCGACGTAGGCACCACCGCGCCGCCCACTCCGTATTCCACCACCAGCTCCACCTGCAACGATAATACATTCCTCGTGAAATTTAGAGCGACGATCGTCGCTTTTGACAGAGAAACGAAATTCATGTTTCTACAAGCAGATTTGAGTTAGAGGCGAATGGATATCTGATCAATGAAATTATCAAATAAGGTCATCTCAATTCTGAAGTCATTTTTTTCCGAGCACTGGAAAGCCTCCCGATTACAAATCATTTTCCCGATACGTTTTTTTTCAACTCTATATTCTTTTCAAACGACAAATCCAATTTTCGAATTTCTTATTCGCGCGTGCGTACTGCTCCTCGACGCTTTTGTTGTGCCGTCGGTCATGGTCAAGGCATTTGAGTAAGCATTGCTGAAAGTGAGAATATAAAAGTGAACAAGCTGCCTGACTTGTGGAGCATCGAGCATGAGGGCCACGTCGGACGGCTGCAGGTCGGTGAGAGTCCGCCTGTTTATGGCTATGATCGCGTCGCCGGGCAACAAGACGCCACTCCTCTCGGCTGGGCCACCAGGCTCGAGGAGGTCGACCACATAGTTGAGCGCGTCCGGGCCCCGCTTCAAGCCGATACCTAGGCCTCGGTGATCCGGCCTCAGCAAGATCGTCAGTCGCTCTTTGGCGGTGAGCGCGTTGTGCTTGTGTGCTTGCGGCTGGGCTCGCCTCTTTATCGTCCGGCTCTGGACACTCGGCGCTCTCGGCACTATCTGCAGCCTACAATACCGATTTTCTATCTTATCACTCATCTTCCAATATATTCCATAAACAACAACTGTGTATAATCATTATCCTTGCTATGGGTATTCCTTTATTGATTATTTCAATTCTAAAATGATATTTGCACCCGGAGAAGTTGAACTAATATAAATGCGTGAAACATCACATTTGATTTGATTTGGTTCTACTACGCTAATAGAGCTTTGTATCCCTGGATTAATTCGAAATGAAGTCTGATTGAACATTCAAAATAGATCTTTTGATAGAATTCTCTGATGCTCTGTTCGTATGACGTCGCATTTCCATCGACGACAAGCATGTATACAATGTTCCAATTCACTATATCTTATCTAGAAGTGGGTTAAATATCGAATTCAAAATTTGAAAATGATATATGTGTTTACTATAAAAAAAAAAAATGGTCGATAGATAATATCATGGTTATGAGTAACATAGTTATGAGGAGAAATGTACAGAGGCGTGATAATGAAGTACCTTGCGATTCGACAATTGTCCGATATATTACGAAGCAATTGAGCGGCTGTGGGAGCATCATGCACGGCTGTGTCGTCAACGGCCATGAGTCGATCGCCTGGTAGCAAGGCACCGCAACGATCTGCGGTACTCGCCGGTCGCAAGCTCTCTATGTACACGTCTCCTCCGCATTCACGGACTCCAATACCCAATTCACCTGAAATTTTATAATGGCTCATATTTTGGTGTTCTATACTCCTCCTGTATAGACTATCAGAATAAAAATATCTTATTCTTTTAAAAAACATTGAAATCAAGATTGAATGTAATATAGTTACTTTTTCATAACTATAAAAGCAAGGCGTTGCAAATAAGTTATCATTTCATGGATTATTGGCGAGCCTCCAAAGCTAACGACGATATGGTTTTAGAAATCATGCCCATGCAAACAAATAACTCAAATAATATAAAGTATTCAATGAAATATGAAAACTAACAACGCAAAATCGATATATGAATTATGTCAAAATCGTTTAACGCTTTGTCCTTGCCTTTGAAATGGGCCCAGCACTCTTACTATTTAATAGTACAATTTGCACTACTAATGAAAATAGTAGATGTTAATTAAAGAATAGCAAAATTTTACTAATTTATAAAAATATTAAAGAAATTTTACTATTTTATTTACTAAATATCTACTATTTGTATCAGTTGTGCAGCTTGTACTATTCAATAGTAGTTTTTTTTACTATTTTACTTTTAAAGAATATAAGTTAACTGAAAAATCGTTGAGACGATGCAGCTGCAGTTCAGCGGGGATCACTGTATATACGTACCGTTTGGTGCGCGCTCGAGCTGTACGAGGAGGGGCCCAGAGCAGGCGGCTCGAGCGTCGCTCATGTCGGCGACGTCGTACTCGATGGTGAGCGAGCTGGTGGTCGGGGCGGCGTCGGGCCGGCGGCGGAGGGCTCGTTGCGCGTCCGCAAGGCTCAAGCCCCTGAGCTGCGCGTCGTCCACTGCCAGCAGCCGGTCCCCGGGCCTCACTCGGCCCTCCCAAGCCGCCGGTCCGTCCGGCCTCACGGCCGTCACCACCAGCGCTCGGCCTGCGCTCCCTCGAAGCGTCACGCCTAAGCTACCGCCCTCTCGGTCTACCCGCACCTACATTAATCAAATCGTCACGACGTATCATTGCTTGGTCATAATCGCGGTATCGGTTTCAAATATGTACGAGGGGGTACCGAGCGTGAAGCGTACATATGAATCTTCCGGTAATCTGAACTTTTATGCTATAATCCAATTTCAATTTCCAAACTCGAGTGAGTAAACATCTTTGACTAAATTCAATTAACGTTGGACAATATTTGATACGTTTCTCGTTATATGGAATAATGCGTAAAATGTACGTGGGTATACATTCTCTTGAAAGCTTACAATGCAAAACCACTGTATAAAAGTGAAAAATCACCGTATGAAGGTGGATAAATGTATCAAAACTCATGGAAGTGAAGTGAAAATTTATTCTAATCACATGAAAAATGCACTGCAGTTCGAAAATTCATTTACCCATCATACAGCGATTTTTCACTTCCATACAGCGGTTATTCACTGTAAGCTTTTAGGAGAGAGTATGTATCGCAAATATGTGGAGAGAGAATGTATTATGAAAATTATAATAGTTTCCGTGTAACTTTCTCGCGAAGAAGCGTCAACAGAATTCCAATTTTGTTCTGATAGAACATACAAAAATCTCCAAAAACTTCCCAATAGTTTTCTGCCAATTGTCTTACGATTTTGAAAACTCATAGACTTTACAAGGGCCTCGAGCTCGAGTGGGCGCAGTTACCTGGGCAACTTTTGAAGATAAGCTAGTCGGCGCAGTGCAGCCGTTCTCGTCGAGCGTGGCAAATGTGGTGAGAAAGCCGGACGCGATGCTGGGGCTGTGGGAGACGTTGGTGTCGTCGCTGCTCGCGCTGGTCGCGATGCTGCCGGGCCTCGCCCGCTTGTGCGAGCGCATCCTCAGCGAGCTGAACATCTTGGCCATGCCGCTTCTCCCCCTGCAGCTCTCCAGTTGGCCCCTGGCTTCCTTCGACTGCTCGTTTTTCTCCCCCGCGCCTCAAGGCCGAGCTTTTTTCTCCCTTTCTCTGCAGTCTGCAGCTGCTTTCACGCGCCGCGGCCGCCGTTAAAAGCTCGCCGCTTTCGCTCTCGGTGCTTTCCCTTTGAACACCCGGCTGCTGTTGATTCGCTTTGTCCGGCCTCGTGCCTCGGACGCATTATCTACAAAATGTCATTCTGCCGTGAGCGATCCGATGTGCAGCTGCTCGAATTGATTTTTTCTATTACAGGCATGATGTCTCCGGCTCGATTGAATACCAATTGATCTTAAGTGATGAAAAATTCATTGGCCTCGAATACTATCGACATGGAAAACAAAGATGAATGACTATAATCAATAAATAAATATATATCGATTCCTTTCTAGTTTTTGTCCGCGCTGAAATTCAACTCTGCTTTTACTAATGAAGAGATCACTTTATTCTACGGATCTTACTATAACTAATTGAGACATCGTTTATAAAGAAAAAAAATAAACATTATTTAAACTAATTTTTGTATATACTACGTAGGACAAATTTTCTGAAGACTGAATCAACAGATAACCGGATTCAATACTTTCAATTCCTGTGCAATAAAAGTGCTTTGCGAAACAATGCAATCTACAGGTCTCGATCTCAACTATCTTAAAATTAATTGAAGGTCCATTGGGTGGATAGTTCGCTCCATAAAACATGATCGAAATGTACAACTAGATCCGTGAGAAGAAGGGAATGAACTCCCCTCGTGAAATTCATACGACAGTTCCGAGGTCATTTCTTTATACAGATTTCATTTTACTCTCTTTACGTGCGAACAAAAACAGCATAGTTTACTGGATTTAGAAATTTGGTGGTAAATAAATATATACTTTACACAATAAAAAGTGAACGAATTACAATAATTTACTGTTTTTGAAAAATATATCTCCTATTTATTAAAACTGTGCAAAACTATAATTTTTAAAAAATAAATGCGACAAGAACTGAAAAATTTTCATGTTTGTCTACGAATTCCAACTCCTTGAAAAGAGGCCTCGGTTATAAAAAACACTCTAAAAAATGTTTGTATTCTCAAAATTTCATTTTGCAAATGTAGTTTTCGTTATTCAATGAATTTATTCATCAATGGGCTAGTTAAAAATTGAAAGCTTGTTAGGAAAAATGTATAAAAATGATATGAACATAAAAATACATTTCCTCATGAATAGAATACAAGTTCTTATGAATCTGCATAGGAAATGCACTAAAAAATATGAATTCTATCCAGATAAGTTCTGTCATCACCGATTTTGGTTTGATTTGGAATATTTTCTCGCTGTCATAAACTAAAATCGATTTGCTAAATTAGTTCATATCGCTCAGTTGAAACACTTTAAAACCAAGTTTCAAATACAATAGGTTAACGTGATAAAGAATCGTGTTTCAATCATAAGTCACAAAAATTGTACAAACATATGCGATTTTGATGATTCATAAACTGCGCAGGGCTTTCACATCAAGGCAGTGTAAAAAGGCAATACGAAACACGAAACTTGGGAAAAACTTGAAAACAGCACCGAGCAGTCCCCTTTCAAGCGTTCCACCGCGACGTGACAGTCGAGAGAGCGGCGTCGCGGTTTAATTTTATCTACTCACGGCGATCATTCACTTCTTCGCACACATATAGCCACTAATAAAATCACATCCCGCCTGCAGCAGCACAACTCCAACCAACACACGAAGCATCACAATCCCAACGGATATTTACCCCGACAAGAGCGGCACATCGCTCGATCCCTCAAGCAGATCAATCTTCGATTCGTTTCTTCTCTCTTCGTTGCAGCTCTCGTTTGAAATATCTCGTTCCAGATAACAGTATGACTTATTTAAATTTCGATCGTTCAACTTTCGTCGTAATGCTTAGTTTAAACTGCTCCGATTCGTGGGTCGTCGCACGTTCGTTCAAACGGAAAAGGCGCGTAGGTGTGTAAGTGTACGTGTTCCGGTGTGTGTGGATGCGGGTGCGTATGTGTATGTGTGTGAGTGTGTTCGTTAGAGGCCGACGTTCGTCCGCGAGGCTGCGGGGAGTATAGAAAAGCGCGTCACAGCGGGGCTGGCGCGCGCCAGCCGCGAACGAACGACCGGACAAAACTGAAGCTGTTGTGTGCAAGCGGCACGCGCCAGCAAAGCGTATACGCACCAGGCGAACGCCCCCCTCGCGGGCGCGCGAGCACGCGCACACGCCACTTATATACTTTAGTACAGCTCCCCAAAAACTCGCGCGAACAACCGCGACTCCCGCAAACTAAGTTGCTGGAAACTACTCCAAAGATACGCACATCTCGTTCATACTAATATTTGGATCAGACAATTCTCATATCCACGCGTTTCTCACAACATACAATGTATCAGCGATATATTTTCAAGGTTTAAAGATATTTTCATTAATTTTAATTAGAGCTCATTAGAACGTACAATGGTGAGCATCTATGGGCGAATAGTCGGTCATGCACGCATTTCGAGTAATTCTGATGAGGAGTTCGAATTTTCGAATTTTGCTCTACATTCTGTGCACTCAACCAATGTTCAAAGAGGAGAACTAGAGATAAAGTATGTCAGAGTAAGTAGGAGAAAACTGCGGAAAAGTAAGAGCAAATAAGAGAAAACGCGAGGTCACAAAACTTCCAACGCGGCAACGTTATTTCACGTAAAGAAGCGAAGTTTCTTACGACACGCCGCAATACTGTTTATGTATTATTTCGTTAACGCGAAGGCTTCAGTGGCAATTTTAACTTCGACCGACAATCCAGCTGCACTTGAATTTGATCTTTCAGGGGATGTATCTTCTCAAATCGACAAAACTTTATATAAAAGTGGCAATTCAAACTGGAATAAGTTTTCACGTGCACAAAGTTACCAACGTAGTATAGGATATGAGGTCATTCGTTTCCTCGGATTGAAATTGTTAAAATACGATACTATCACTATCCGCCCAATACAGGAAAGTAGTTTCCCTGGAGAAGAAAACATCTTGTCTCGAGAAGCCATTCACGTCTCTAACTCACTTAGTCAATTCGCCTGACAAATAGAGCGAGCTCGCTCTCGCCATTACCCAAATCCCCAGCCGACTAAAAGCAGAAATGACTCAATATGACCGATTTCGGGTCGAGAGTACGCAAGAGCTGGTGCTGAAGTGAAGCACGCAAAAAGCCAAAGTCCTAATGGAAAAGTAAATCAAATGGTAATAAGCGATAAGGAGTGGTTTAGAGAGGGAAGCGCGCGTGTATATATACGCGCGGGCCAGTAAATTAGCGAGAAAGAAAGTGCGTGCGCGAGCGCGCGGCCGAAATAGCCCCCGAGAGCGGGGGGCTATTTATAAAAGGACGCGCTCTCTCGCTCTTGCACGCGCGCTCCCGCGCCATATCCAAAGCTCCGATCGGCACTTGCCCTGCGGCGTCGCGATCATTGACCGGCTTTCGGCTTCCAGACCTCGTGCGATCCTGGATCCATTTGTTGGATCGCTTCGGGACGTGGTTCGATCACAAGAGTATATTTATGATTTTGACGTTATATCCGATCGACAATCCGTCAACGACAATCCTCTGGCCGATATACCGATTGGAGGTTAAAGAAAACACGCTTTTTCCATCTACGTGATAGTCTCGAGCCGAGTTAAAACATTAAATAAAGTTGTAGAGTTTTTTGTATCCCGTTGATCTTTTTGCAATCGGCAATTATTAGAGGTAATCGAGAAATCCCATGATTCGGAGAATTCTTTTCACAAAATTATTCTCCCTCTTTCGGTTACTTGAAAAAAGTAACATAATTCAACAAAAATATGAAAAAAATTCAATTGTATAGAAAATTGTACAATTACATGTATTGCTTTCTCAAAGGTTTTTTTCCCGAATTAGTGGTAGATATTGGATGATTTTTAGCATTATATCATTTATATTTTCAGACTTGTTGAAGAGTATTGTAAGAAATTGTTTCAAATCGTCATGTTTTCAATAAGTTTGAACTTTCTGCACAGAACATTGGTCATAAAGTATTTTTTTTCAATTAAACTAACTACATTCACGAGTTTTAATGGTAAATACTGATTTATCGGGCTTGGTGGACTATTCCAAATCAATGAAAAATGAGATTGCGAGAGAAAAAAATCTACGTTTCCCGGATTGGATCCAGATGGAATGAAACTAAATCCGATAGATCAATATTTTTTTAGTTGTCTAGCGTTGTCAGGTAGTATGAAACTCCGGCCATATCATTTTCAAAAGCCTTTCACATAACTTTATAATTTTCCTCGTCCCCGTGAATGTCTTAAAGATTGGACATGCTTATACATTTGATTTCGTAAGATAATAATGCCAAATTGTTTTCCAATATATCAGACTCTTTTTTTCTTACAAAGGTATTTACGGAAACGCATCATAATACGGTACTAATCCATCAAGCGTTCAAACGTCCATATATAGAATGAACATTTGTTTCGTATTCCGCTCATCTTCTACCATAAATATATTAGCTTCGCGCTTATTCACTCCAACTCAAACATCGCCCGATCTATCGTCGATCATCCGATAAACAAGCACCGGCATCTTTAACATCAACAAAGCTGCGTTTGCGCGGGCTCGCGTTCAGGAAAGCGGGGCGAAAATAAAAATAAAGATGTCGGTCGTCGTCGGCGGGAAAAGAGAAAATGTCGAAAGCAAAGGGCGGCGCGCGGCGCGAGCCTCTATTTGTAGCCCCGGCTCTCGCGGCGCGGCCGCGGCGTCTGGTGCGCGCGCCTACACCGCCACGGAAGCCCGCTTTTCACACTCTTTTTTGTGCAGTCGCGCCGACGCGCTGCTTTCGTTCTCGAAAAACAAAACGATGAAGATGAGCGAGTGAAGGGATGCGCGAAATGTGCGGGCGCCCGTGACTCTGTGCACTCGCGCGATTCGTCGGGCTCTTGTATGTGGACCGTGGAATTTCGATGTTTCGATGTGATTGATGTGTGAGGGCCGGAGTGGAAACAGCCGGGCACTGGGTTATTTTAAATGGTATATAAAATAATTAATGAATCATATCGTCCAACCATTCATATTAGATCTCAGTTATTATTCGAATAAACATTTTTTAATTAATTCCCAAGACATGAGCTAAATTTCCCTGTTCTCTCCAGATTGTACAATACGATCATTTTCATTGCCGAGCATTGACTGATCATTAATTTTTCAACAAATCATTCATGAGAAATTCAGAAAATGTTGGAGGTATCAGTCGGATATATCGATAACTCAAATTCCATCGCACCGATAAGTATATAACCTTTGTAAATGTTATAAGCAGGTCTGACAGGCGGCTTCGCGACTTTTAAAGTCGCGCGCATCTTCCAATCTTTCATCTTTCCTCATTGTTTCGCGCGTACAGAATGTCCTGATGATCACGCTGCAGACAGTTTTAGTATACAATATACGTTAACGTGACACACAGTTCATGAACTTTTCAGCATTCCACGTGCGCGTGCTGTCGAGAATTATACCTCGGTTTGTCACTCCCTCCGGATTCAAGAACACGCCTCCGTAACTAAACTCACGTTTAAACTTGGCAGTTTGAAATTCATTGAAATATATCCATCACATGCTCTTGACTTTGATTTAGGATTTGCTGATAAATAAAATTACAAAAGATATAAGTCGAGCGCTCTACGTAATTCTGCTGTATTGACTTTAGGTTGTAGATCAGTGTTCTATACTTGAGAATGAGCTTGAAGCATATGCAAACTTAGCAAATCAACATTATTTTGAAAATTTTTTTTTTGAAGTGGTTTCCATAGCACTTTTGATTTTTTTCAGATTTTCTATGCCCATGTCTGTGAAAATTTGCGGAGCAACTAATTCCAGTAATATCAATGTTTCCGAAGTTTTGTGGCCCATTTTACTCATAAAAAGAGTCATTAAATAGAAAAAATAATAAGAGTAGACGTTGTTATGTTATAAATTGCCTATATTTCACGAAAAAGTAACCAACATTGAATTTGTTCGTTCCAAATCAAAAGTGCAGAATTAGTCTATATTGATGTATACGTGTATACATTTTACCAAGTAATTAGAAAAAGTCTATTTTGAGATTAGGAAGTTATTTTTTTATGAAATACTTTACTCTACTTTACCATTAGTTATGATATATTAGACAAGAATCAAAATCGAACGAAAAAGGCTTTCAAAAGTGATCACTCGTTCAAATAAAATTTTCGTTAATTTGAATGTTTTTTATAAACCTCGTGTCGCTCTTTCAGCACACCCAATCAAAAATATAAACAATACCTACTAAATGTTATGTCGCAAAATTTATTTGTCTTGTTACAATATGGAAAATTCAACTGCCTCTGACGCCAAAGCGTTTACTTCAGACAACGTTCTTATTTTGTAATTACATGGGACGAAGACTATGGTGAGCTCGATTCGACCATGAATATTCTTTTTAGCGAAAAAGGAAACGTTATGGCAAGTTCGTGGGTTTTCCTCAGATATACCCCAAATTTAAATATATATATATGTAGTACATACATACATACTATGCCGTGGCTTTAACTTCAATCAAGGGTTAAATTTAACAGTGAATTTGACCTGATAATAAATATTTTTCTAAACTAGTTAAGTTGAATAAACCTTCTCGAGGGCTTATGTAAATGGACGATCAGTCAAGATAATATTTTCGTAGTCTCATTCATATTCTCAAATCATAAAAAAATGTATCATAGAAGTGTCTAATAACCTAAACCAAAATACATCGAAAATATCGGTAACAGCCTGGAACATAGAGCCAATAAAACTCAAAGCCCACCTCGACATCTCGTTCCCGGCATCAGGCCGCACGCATCCCCCATTAATTCAACGGCGGAAGCGCGAGTGAGTTTATATACTTTTCTTGCTCGTCTCGTTTATCCCCATTCCGAAATGAGCGCATCTCCAATATAGCCGGTGTCATTTCGTTGGAAAGCAGAGACCAAGCAGCTGCGCGAGTTTATCCGGGAGTTCAAAACACGGTCACTGCGAATTTTGCTTCTCATTTTTCAATCACTAGGATAAGCTGTGTGTGTGTGCGCCCATACTGATGCGTATGCGTATGCGTATCTGCGCACATACTGTGCGCAGATATACATATACGCATGAGCGACACTTAGTTGGAGTTTTTTATACATACATACGTATATATGTTACTTGGCGAGTGAACGGGGAAGCGGCTCTGCTCTTCTGCCAATTTCTTAGGGTCTAAAGTTAGCGCCGCTGGCTGCTCTCTATATGACTCTCTTGCGCTATATATCTTCGAGAATTTCAGCATTGAGAGACGTTAAGCACCAAGAAGATTTTTTCGTTAGTAAATTTCAGAATTTATATGACAGTCAAATTTTCTGTCTTCCTTTGTACAAAAGAATAATTCCGTTCAATACTCTCCCAATCTTTATCAAATAGGTGTAATTTGGATATTCATCATGGTTTCGTGTATGGTATTTTTTTAAAAAATTCAACATTCGGAACTGATTTATTGAAAATATTTTTTATATGTTGAGAACGAAGTCAAGTCCCAGTGACTTCAATAACTCTACTTTCGAAAGACTTGGCATGTTCCCTAGACCAATAATTTATCAATTACCCAACGGAACCTTATCCACCGATGATAGTTTACGTTTACATATATCGAGGAGAGACTATTTCAATTTTCACACGAACTTTATTGGAGCAAGTCTTCAAAATCTAAACTTGATGCCCAATTTTTTCCAGTCTAATCAACTTTGATGCAGACTTCATTCTTGAAACTAATAAAAGTCGGAAGGGAAAATTAAACGAGCCGAAGGAAGAAAGGGGTTGCAGGTTTGAGATAAAAGATGAAATAAAAGCGCCTCGAGGAAGTCATCAGCTTGTGCGCTTGAACAGCGGGCCACTCAAACTCAATATAACGGGGCAAAAATAATAAAGGTACCTCGTTGCTCCTCACTCGTGAGTATTAATAACTCCCACGACTTGGCTCGCTTTGCACTACTCATACGAGCTCAACTCGAATGGAAGATGTCTCCTGAAAGTGTGAAGATCGTGTTTGAAATTTTAATAACTGTATTTCAGAGACAAAATATGAAAACTTTTAACTATAGGATCAACAATAACAGTATTCATGTGTGATTCATCATTTTTGAATGACGATGCAAAAAATGAGAAGTTGAAGGCGTCACAGAAACAGTATTTATGTACCTCTATTTGTCTTTTCTCAAAATTTAAAAATATTTGGAATAAATGTTATATTAATAGGAAATACTTATGTTGAAGTGCTTGACAAAATAAAGGAAAGCCGATCGTTAGACTTTAAAAACGAGTGTCAATAGTAATTATTTGATTTTAGAATGAAAGACGCCATTGAAACAATTGTAACTCATGCAAGTAAATATTTTTCATGAGAATGAATATTAAAGCTAGTATTTTCACGAATCATGAAGAATTCTATGTCAAAAATTAAATAATTGAAAAACAAATTATTCATTTCCTTAATTAGTTGAGTTCGTAACTCCTTTCCTTATCGAATAAATTTTTTAAAGAGTGCATCTTATCAAACCGTTTTATTAAATAATATGGTAAGATCATAAAGAACAAAGTTCAAAAACGAATACCGGGCGTAACTTCTAGAATAATTACTAAATTTCTCATTTGAAAATTATCATGGTTTCATTCAATGTGAAGAACGGTAATTTTCATATTACAGATTTCATAAACTTTCCGATATTTATCTGAGATTTTTATTTTATTTCTATATTTTCTGTTAGTGATTTCTGACAGTTTTGTATATTATATATTATTTTAATAAAACATTACTTTAATAACAAAATTCATATATAAAATTTTTGGATGCATAATGCAACATTATAATGTAGTTATTCGTTCTAACAAAAGAAAATTCAACAGAAGATACATTTTTCATTTTCATAACAATGATAAGTTATCGAGTGATATTGACTCGCTTAACCATATCACATACATATTGCTTTCTCAAAGAGAAAGCTTTGTAACGGGGTAAAAATCGACCCACCGAATCGGACTTCGGGACCTCGATTTTCGTAATCTACGGGTCGAAAAACATGGAAATCCGAAAATGTCTGTATGTATGTACGTACGTACGTACGTACGTACGTACGTACGTACGTATGTACGTACGTATGTACGTACGTGCACTTTTTTTTGTCGTACGATAACTCTCGAAGGAATTGTCCGATCGTCCTGAAATTTTGCACACAGGTTAGTCGCCGCAAAATCTCGGCCGAGTTCAATTTTCAGCCAATTCCGTTGTTTATTTCTCTAGCAACCGTTGCTAACGTGTTTTTGATAAAAGCTCCGAAAATCATCATCAATGCACGATGGGTCTCCAATTCTTTCGACGACGATCGATGAGAATCGATAAGACATTCATTTTGGAACAACCATTGTTTATTCTCCTAGCAACCGTTGCTATGGAGATACAAAATTCAGCTTCAGACTGACTTTTTTTGTCGTACGTTAATTTTCGAAGGAATGGTCCGATCGTCCTGAAATTTTGCACACAGGTCGGTCTCCGGCAGATGTGAACCGAGTTCGGTGTTCAGCAACATCCGTTGTTTGATTCCATGGCAACCGTTGCTAGCGTGTTTTCGATAAGTTCCCATATAATTCATGATAAATGATCATTTGGGTTTGTATATTTATGGGATTCTATAACAATCAAAGAGACCTTTCCCGTATAAACCATTGTTGATGTCTCTAGCAACCGGTGTTTATATCGCTTGCAACCGTAACTAGGGAATGGGAAAAGTCAGTTGGAGGTTCATTTTTGGAACTGTTGATGACTAAGAAGTAAGAACATCGAAGCTCCGACATTTACCATAGCAACCGTTGTTTACGTCCTTAGCAACCGTTACTATGGAGTGTGAAAAATCAGTTGGAGGTCCATTTTCGGAACTGTTGATGACTAAGAAGTAATAACGTCGAAGCTCCGACATTTACCATAGCAACCGTTGTTTACGTCCTTAGCAACCGTTACTATGGAGTGGGAAAAGTCAGTTTGAAGTCCATTTTTGAAACTGTTGGTGACTAAGAAGTAAGAACATCGAAGCTCCAACATTTACCATAGCAATCGTTGTTTACGTCCTTAGCAACCGTTACTATGGAGTGGGAAAAGTCAGTTGGAGGTCCATTTTCGGAACTGTTGATGACTAAGAAGTAATAACGTCGAAGCTCCGACATTTACCATAGCAACCGTTGTTTACGTCCTTAGCAACCGTTACTATGGAGTGGGAAAAGTCAGTTAGAGGTCCATTTTCGGAACTGTTGACGACTAAGAAGTAAGAACACCGAAGCTCGGATATTTACCATAGCAACCGTTACTATGGAGTGGAGGAAATAAGTTAAAGGTTCATTTTGCTTTCTCAAAGAGTGGTGATTAATGCAAATTGAGGTTCAATTGCAATACTTTGAGAAAGCATACTGCTGAGGCACTTGGCAGCGGTTTTTTTTCTATGATTTCTAACAATAACAATGAAAAATAACAAAAAAATATCAGTCAACGGAAAACTTATGGTAATGGATGAAACGAAAAATAATAAGAAAATTCGTACAAATATCTGTATCGTTGCAATGTTACTGTATAATTTCGCATCTCCAAAACGCATATCTTAACGTTCTAATAGTTTGTATTTACAATATAGAATATACTAGGTGAAGTCTCCTTTGAGGGAACTGATATAATATGATAAGAATTAAACTCTACACTTTGTGGATTCACAAGAAACGTTTTCCGTTCAGACTAAAGATGGTTTTGCCGAAAAGATTGTTTCTAGCTTAATACATATCTTACAACTTTTTCTCGACTTTATAATCTTTGGAAGAATATCACTAACATTTGTTTCAAGATAATAACATACAAATGCATTTGAGATATTTTAATATCGCTTTAATTCTAGTTTCTCCAGAATGATTCTTCCCTCGTTATTGACATTTTTCAGTACCAATCAAAATACTTTTTGCAATATTTTCAACATTATAACTTCTATTACTTTTTTCAACAAACAGGTCAACATTGAAGTAAAGATGAGAGCTGAGCTGATATATAATTGTTATGGTTCCCCAACATCATTTTATTAGCTATTGAACAGAATTTTTGTCTCCATTATCTCATCTTTACATAATGAAGTACTTTGCTGTTCTCAAAACTTAAAAAGTATTCTCGATCTTAAGTGGGTCATGGTTAAAGTTGTCAATAATTTCTGGAAAAAACACAAAATTTTCTTACTCAATAAAAAAGAAACTAGAGTTAAATCTCAAGGTATTTCGGATATTAATCCATTGATCGATCGATTGCTTGAAATTCCATTTATATTGCTCAATGAGCAGAGTTGATGGTTATAAAAAATTTCAGCTTATTACTACATTACGGCAAAGTATTACGTAATAATGGTGAATACTTAATTTCTTATCCATAATCTGAAAGGTATTCTGTGGATGATTTGGGCATATGCAAGGCTCATATTAGTAAAATGATAATTTCAATCTTGAAGAGAACTTAAATAATTTGGAAAGAGTTATAAATTTGTCTTACACCTTCTACTGACGATAAAAAACTTCTTGCTGAGCCTATTGACTTCTTTGAATGCTTTGTGCTTTATGAATCCTGGACTCATTAATTTCGAATTTGTACAAATCAATCAATAGAAGACATAATTATTGTCTGTATCGTTTTACAATCAGATTGTAATTTGCACGCCCTTGCCTGGTTCAAAAACTCTGAATTACGATTTCTGCAGACTTAATAAAGTTTCGTCTACAAAAGTCGAATTCAAATTTTTATCTTGCCCCGAATAAATCCGAACTGTTAGATACGTGAACTTCGGCAGAGATATTGTTGGTAATTAATCAAGAGCTTCACACGCTCGCGTCTTGACAAATTTCACATCATATATCCAATAACCAGCCTCACGAAAACTCATTTATTCTTGCATTTGCTTAACTTTTGAACCAGGAGCAGAGCCACCCTCGAATCATGACGTGTCACCTTGTACACGTATGTCGAGCGCACGAGGGATAGCCCACGGTGCATTTACAGGATCAAAACTCGTTCATAGTTCAATCGGCTTTATACTTTCAGTCGGTGGCGTTGGGATTGGTGTAAGAGAAGCCGCGGAATACCGCCTGGTCCATCGAGGTGAGAATTTGCTCTGGTACTGGTGTGAGTCTCGGACGTTCAGCTGTGAAAGCTGTGTCGAAATACCGGGTGTCGAGAGTATGTTCCACTGCTGGCTTGAACGGTGGTTCCAGCTGACGTCGTTCCAACTTCTCCCATGAGATCGTCTGTACTCGGGAAAATTCCATTTTTAGTTACATGTCGTTCGAGTTGATAATTTGATGTTTATAATTTGAGAAACATTAATATGGTTTCTTTGCGAAATTGTCAAATAAATTATCGATACTGTATGTATTAATTCGTACTATACTCTACATGAACAATTTAGCTCATCAAGAATTCATTATATATTCATTATGTTAACCATATTATTGTCTGTTTAATTCCAATTCATGGAAGTATTTTGTTTCCACTTTCGGTAATTTTGAATTACTAAATATGATCTGGGCTACTTAGTGAGCGATTGTGTCAAATGTAATTATTTTGAACCATTGTATTGCACTTGTGCTAACTAAAGTAAAAATAATTGAGAAAATCAATATATGCTCATCATGCAAGAAAGTGACCCCTGAAATCTTTTAAGAAAGATCATATGAGAGCTCTCAATTTAAAAGTCGCGTAAACAATACCAGAATGGAATCTTTGAATATATTGAGCATAAAAGTTATCATTATAGCTTCTCAGCTTTGACCCCCATTTTATCGCCGAAACCTTCAGTTTTAAATAAAATAAAATAACCCTGAAACTTCAGGAACTTTCCCGAGACTTTTTGTATTCTTTTTCTCAGTTCCTCTCTCAATGATTCTTCCCGGAATACTCGATGTCCAAAAGACAACTATTCCAGCTTAAAGTACAACTAATCAATAAGCAACTCTGATGATCTTTGACTTTCTCTCTTATTTTACTTTCTCAGTATCGTAAAGTAAGTGCAGATCTCAACGGTATGATTGAATTGAATAACATTGAAAAAGTAATTACACAGAAGAAAGGGTGACAAGCGATTTCGTGTCCGGGTATTCTCTTTCCAGAATCTTTTTCCAGCAAGCAGACTAGAATGTCGGTTGCACTCTGGCCCAAGTAACGGGGAATGAAGGGCCTCTCGTTACAGATGCTCCAGAACAGCTCGTCCTCATCGCAGCCGGAGAACGGCGACTGGCCCGTCAGCATCTCGTACAGCAGCACACCGAATGACCACCAGTCTACAGCTTGGTTGTATTTCAGCCCCTTTATTATCTGCAATTGTTATTCATTTTCCCGTTATATCAGACAACTCTGCTAAAACAAGTGAAAAGTATGTCAGTATTGGTCCAGTTTAAACTCCATTTTTTAATTAGAAATTGTTAAGAACATGCAGCTTGCGTGTGTTTGCGTAGAACCTTGCCCTAGATTAAGTACAGTCATTTATACGACTGCGCGAAGTTTCAGGGCAATCATTTTTGTGTTGGCTGATTATTACCGAATTCAGGGCGAGGTTCTACCAGTTTTTCTTCTACTGATTTATTGTTGAATTGTCCTTTTAGTCTTGCAAAACTGCCCACACACATACACACATACATACACACGCACGCGCGCGCGCTCGCACACACCCACACACCCACACACACACACACACACACACACACACACACACACACACACACGCACACACACACACTGCACAATTAGTAATTTTAGATTTGGTACTGACAATGCCGATTTTCAACATAAGATCATGACAATAGTGTTGATTATGTAACGAGTGCCGGATGATTCGAGACTAGGTCAGAATCGGCAATCCGCACGAATCACACGCAACTACATTTTTCGAAACAACGCGAGGGAAAAGCGATTGTACAAAGTATTTTTCGAAAAGAAACAACACACTGGTAAAAGGAAGAATACGCGTGCAAGTGTAAAAAGGGACTTACTTCGGGAGCCATGTAATCGGGCGTGCCGCAGAAGGTGTCGGCCGTTCTGTCGAGGAATATCTGTAGTTTGCACATGCCGAAATCGGCTATCCTGATGTGGCCCTCGAAGTCGAGCAGAACGTTGTCGAGCTTGAGATCCCTGTAGACGATTCCCTTCTTGTGCAAGAATATGAGACCCGACCATATCTCGGCCGCGTAGAACTTGGCCCTGGCCTCGGAGAATCTGCCGCTCTTCTGTATGTGGAACATGAGGTCGCCGCCGTTCAGGTACTCCATAACGAAGAACAGGTGGGACTCGGTCTGGAACGTGCAGAACAGGTGACAGAGGTAGGGGTGTCGCGTCGCCAGGGTGAGGACCTTGCGCTCTATCAACGTGCACTCGACGTCGTCGTCCTCCAGCACCACGTCCTTCTTTAGGCATTTCACTGCGTACACGCATTCGGTGCCGCGCAGCTCGGCCAAAAGCACCTTGCCGAAGCTTCCCTTCCCTAACACCTGTCAAATCAGACACTTTTATGTATTGGTATCACCGCCATACGGTGCAACTGCTTAGTATATATCAATGGACAAATGGGACGCCGATAATTTTTTTTTGGCAAGACTTTTTTTCTTTGCCTCTCTTCACACGCATAAATTTTCCACGTGCATTTTTCAATGATGTTTTGAAAAAGAAAATAAACGACTCAAATATATAACAAATCTCTTTGTACTAGCGCAGATTCGATGAGAATATGATGTTATGATTATTCAATTATTTTTTTATTTATTCATATAATTCAATTACTCCTGAACCTTGAGTACCGTTATGTCTGAAGAAGCTATAATACTAGGATAATATTGTTTTGAAGTCCAGAATATCACAAAGTATTTCTTGAATTTCTATTTTCTACGAAGGCTTTTCACTAACAATGTTTTTCTTAGATGCTTCCGTTCAAATCATGACAAGCTATGATAAATTGCTTTTTGTCAATATGTGCGTACTATACATACATAAATTCAATTGCAATACATTATTCAAACAATAATTAATAATATTCTCTTGCAAATCACTGTTTTTAATTCATTCCCAAACGAACTGCATTATCTGATCAAAAGTAGGTTTTTCCACAATTTTTATCAAAATGATTTGGTCGATTTTGAAAGGATATTATTCTACAAACCTTGAGGAAATTGAAATCAGTGACTTCATATTTCTTGAACCTAGGAAGATTAGTAGCAGGTGGAGTTATTCGCCCACTGGGATGGAAGTGTTCACCTTCCGCGTTTCGCTGATTTTCGGACGATTGTGATGGCGCTGTTGAATATTGAAAAACAAATCAGTTTTTTTTTCCAATTTGACCAATAATTAAAACTAGAATGACTCTTGACGGAACTTATATCAATTTTGCCAAATTTTAACTAGTGAAATTGATCATTTTTAATATTATATTTATTCAAATTAAAGTATTTTCCGCAAGTTTCATTATTTAACTCAATTGTATTGAAATTGTATTCAAATACTTCATTCTCAAGTCATCCATATTGATTAAACGGATTAATAGCTATTTGTACTGTACTGGAAATAAGATGATCCTTAACTGGTTTTCTTCGCCTTTCCGTCAGGATTTGGACGAGAACCGATCATCTTACCAGGAAACCATCTAACATTTGGGTCTACAATTCCACTGGTACACTTGGAGATAGATTTTTGATATCCAAACAACTGGCAATTGCAGTGGTTCATACTAAAGGTTTCACTGATGATCAAACTGATCATTGCTGATTTTACGCATGTAATATATATCCACGGGATATCACACGTATACATGCATCCTTTCCATAAAAATATGATAATATCTCCGGTGAATCAGAATATCAGAACGAATGATTGCAATTATTATCTATTGGGGTAACCCTAAACCACCTCCAAAAGTTTCAGATCGAAGACCCAAATCCCAAATGGTTTCCTCGTTAGTGCAGTTGAAAATTAAATTAACAAACCGAAAACTCGGAATATGTAAAAAAAATGAAGAAAAAGAATAAAAACAAAAATGGCTGAATGTTGTCAAGACAGATAAAATACACAAATGAATATTGCGAAAGAAGAATAAACTTACGGCGTGGTCGTGGACGTACAGAGCCAGTTAATGAGCATCGCTCCGCTTAGTGCAACTCAACTCACACAAGGTAAGAAAACAAAAGGCGCAGGCGAAGAAAGCCGGTTAGAAATGTGCGAGAAAAGGCAGGCAGCTGCGATGCATCAAAACTGACGTGGAACATTGCCGACTCTAAAAATATTGATGCAAGTTCAGCGCGAGTCGCCTGTCGCGAGTCTGCTTGCTATTCTTCTCAATTTCCTTCTGATATCGTGTTCCTCCTACGTCTTTCTCTTTTTCTTGCGAATCATGGACATGGATATTTTGAAAAGATGATCTGAATTATTTGTCACCGGAAACGGCCGTTCAACATTCGAATGCTGATTTTTTTTTTATTATAAGTTTTATGACATTGAGATGATTTTGCTGTTTGAATTTCATTAACAATATTGATGTAATTTTCTTTCGTAATCATCTATATACGACGCGTAATATTACGAGACAAAGATTTTTGTGTATTTTAATCCGTTCACGTTAAGTCATAATCGTCGAAAACGTTCAAATTTTAAATATCTTCGGCAGTTTGCACATGCAGATGTTCTCTGGTAATTACTTATTCGCCACACGCATGATTTCAAAATTCGGCAGTAGATTTCAAGTGGAGAATTCGGAGCAGCCAGAATCTGACTCACTTGCTTGTTACAGATTAGATTGCAAAATAATCAATCTGAACAATGAACATGCACGCGTAAAACAGGCTCGCATCTATTTGCGTAGCGCTCGTGCGGCGGGCTAAAAGCGTCCTCGGCCCGCAACATACAACAATCAGAGAAACGAAAGTCAAGTGGCAACGGACTTTGTGCTGCAACCTCGAACTCTCCAACTAATAATGCGACTCTTCGTGCCCGATAATTTAACGCGAGTGCGCCTATAAGCCGGCGCGCGAGCGACTTTCTTTCTCTCTCTCTCTCCTTCTCGTATTTTGGCTGCTCCTCTAACATTCTTCAAAAATAGACTTGGCCGTCCAATGACATCGCGCGGCTTGCGCGCACCTATATTGCAATCGCGCAGCGGTTCTCGATTTAAAAAAAGCCGAGTGTGCGGAGAACGCCACGAGCCATCGTCTCTGCGGCCCTTGCTGGGTTTTGAGCTCACGATTGACCAACAGGTTGCATCGTCGATTGATCGCGCGAGAGAGAGAGAGCCTCTCTCACTTTTCTATTTAGCCCCTTTCTTTTTAGATTTTCCCTAGCGAGCTTTCAAGGTCGGCCGAGGCTGTTCAATCGCAGGATACCCGAGCCACATCGCTCAACTGATTTAAATTTTTTTTTCCGAATAAAAATTAAAATGAATAGACAATTTTTCTACTGAGATACTCTCTTAAATCCTTACAGTGAAAAATCACTCTAAGAAAGTGGGTGAAAAATTCACTGAATTGCACTGAATTTCTTATGTAACAAAAGTGAATTTTCACACTAGTTCCATGAGTTTTGATAGCGAACATTTTTACATAAAATTCGCAGTAACTAGAGTGAAAATTCACTTTACACCCTGTTTATAAGTAAGGTGATATAGTATACTGCGAATTTTATGTAAAAATATTTCTTATCAGAACTCATGAAACTAAAGTGAAAATTCACTTTTGTTAGATAAGAAATTCACTGCGAGCCAGTGAATTTTTCATCCACTTTCTTACAGTGATTTTTCACTGCAATGCAGTGGTTTTTCACTGTAAGGATTCAAGAGAGTACTTAAATACAAAGTGAAATAAGAGCCTGAACTGGTATCACTTGAGATAAAAAATAGTAGTACAATGTTAGGTTCGATCAGACACGACAAACCAGTACAATTTTCAGGACTAAAATTTTGGCTTGAAGAAAGTTGATAAAAAGTTCTACGGCAACGATTTTGTGAAATATTTTTAAATTGTCGAAGTATAAAGTGAACAAATGAATTTCCTGCTTTTGTGAGTATTTGCATATAGAGCTTTACTCTGCATCTGAAATGTGGTATACAATTTTGAGCATGAAGTACAGTAAGAAATTTCAAATGAGAGTAGCAACACAAATAAAATTATACGAGAAATTTAGCGATGTCAACTTTTTACTTTTGGTGTTGTCCTCGATCAGAAGTCTCTGGGAAAAACAAAAATATCATTGCGGGAATCTCCTGAAAGTATCTTGAAATAAAATACTCAAATTATCCAAAATTGGCAAAACTTCGCACTATAGTTTGTTTAATAATATAATGATTGCCAATAAGTAAACATACATCCCGCATAGCTCATTTATTCTCTTCATAAGTTTTGAAAATTTTGTTCGAATGAATTCCTCTTAATTTTTATTTATTAGATGGAGATCAAAGGTACTCTTATAATCGTTCCATATAGGAACATGTGACGCGTCTCTGATTTAATTATGGACGAAATTGATTACATCAACGGGTAACAGACTGTAATGTTATGCAAATGGTATGAGCTAAAATTGATATACAGAGAGAAGTCTTATGCTTGAGTTGAATAAAATTATCTTCCTAAATTGAGAACAAGCAATAGCGTGAAAAATAATATTTTGAAAAAAGTCCGAAAATTGTATACAATAAAGGGAAATAATCTTGTACCCGACGCAACTTTCACGAGAGAGAGAAAGAGAGAGAACAAGAGAGGGTTGGAAATCAGCGGCCCGGTTTCTCAGCGGTTCGCATTATTATGGCTATATACGTCATTAAACAGAGCTTTACTTTACTCGCGGCACAAGCACAGAAGAACGCGCGAGCACACACACATATACACACACGCTCCCAGAATAGCTCGCGGCGTGAGCAAGCACATACACAACAACAAACTGCCCCTTTCGCGCTGCAGCAGAATCAGCTTACTTGCCGTTCGCGCTACTTGCAGCGGCCCGCCATACGGCCTGAACCGGCGTCGTGTGAAATGTTTTTTCTCCACCACGATTACGGGGCGAGGCTCCGATGAACCTGAATGTCAATAACGCCCACAGCTTTTCGATCAGTAACAGACGATTTTTTTTCTACACCAGTCTAGCTTTTCCCTTTGTGTTCACGTGATGTCAGTGATTGTAGTTTGAACAAAATTAATTCTCTCGCTCAGTAAACACGTGCATCTCAAGTTTTATCTATGGGTCGATAAACATACCGAAATACTTTATTGGATACGATGAGGACGAACGCTATGCGTCTTTTCTGATTATTACATACTGGAAAAAAAACTCAACCCATACTTATTAATTTCTCAGATAAACAAGTTGTTTGCAAGAACGAATATTCTCAACAGTACTTAATGACAATCTGCGTATAAAAGTTATAATTCAGAGGTCAGTATATCAGTTAAAACGAAAATTATCAACTATCGAACTAAACCATTTGAATTTAATTACTTTTTCAATAAACCGAGAACATTATCATTTTCATCCGGCTACTTTTGATTACCCAATTCAAGCTATGCTGAATATTCAATACATAAAGTATACACAAATTAATCTTATTATATATATAAACTTTGTTTTGACTCTGACGTCAAGAACTAATGCACCGAAATGTTATATAATTTCCAAAGAGAAATTACCAATTGGTGAGCTCGATCATACCCTTGAAATTAAATACGGAGTACTAAAAGCTGTAACGTCTTAAAAGATATGAAATATCAATATCTATTTTTGAAAAAATAGATCAGTCTAAAAATAATGATGCTGCTTGCATTTATTGTGGATACAGCAGCGAAATTTCTATGTTATGTAATTATATTTATAAAAAAGTTTAAAATCTGATAGAAATTAAGAATATACAAAGAAGATTAACTCATGTTGAATTGCTTACTTCAATCTTCCATCAAATGCAAGCACGTGTGTCAGTGCTCAATTCATTAATACATGAATGTATATTGATGTTCTTAGATTCTATTTTGAGTCCTATTCTTTCAGGATAGAATACTCTGGTATACAGATATTAGAAAACAATACGTTTGAAGATTGAAAACACATTTCTAAATATTTGAAATAATTCCAAATACTGAATTCTACAGTTCCTTCTCCGACCCCCACTCTTCCCTCGCTATAATTACACATGAGTGTGAATTCACATATTTACGCAAGAGAAAAGCAATATTCACTTCACAACGCTGACACTCCCAGTAATTTTTGCAACTCTTTCCATATAGATTCAATTTTTAATTATCCTCTAAATACGTGAGTTATTCGTTTTTTGGAGCTTCCCAAAAATACTTTGCATTAATCTTATAAGTAATCGTTTGGTACATACGCTATTGATACTCAAGGGGAAAATAGACAGATGGTGTCAGAATTACTCTGTATACTAGGTATACGGAGTGTCTGTTTCGATCGAGGCGTACCTGAGCTACTCGAAGCGCTGCCCGAGTCGTTCGCCATGCTTTTGACGAGGCGAGGCGCAAGATTTTATCGTCCTCGCGCTCGGAGCGTCGCGGAAGCACTGCCGCCGCTGCGGCTTTCCGATTTTCAAGTGAAACGCGGCATTGGTCCGTGCCAATTGTGAGCTCGGCCCCCTATATCTATACAGTGTACCCGCAGCTCTTTTTCTCTCTTTCTCTTGCAGCTGTATTTTCGGGAGGACTTCGAAAAAGCAATGAACCATAACTGAGAGCTTAATTAATCGGCCGTCGATCCGGCAGGATGAGTGGTGAACTCGCTCGCGAGTCGCACTGAACGGTGACGAAAGAGTCCGTGGGTGGCCCGACTCTTTCTCCTCTGCAACAAGTATATACCCGGTCGTGCCGCTTGTCTTCCGTATCGCGCGATTTTTAATTTCTCAACCTCGGTTGCTCGAACCTTACCAGATTATTATCAATCCAAATATATATTCATTCTTGCTCAAACTTTTACAACAGTGAGTTACGATTCCAGTATTTATACTTCCGGAGCGATGACCGATTTAAAGAAGCTTACATTTTTTTAAATTTTCAACCACGGTGCTTTCATCTCGTCCGATTGTGTTGATTTTTTTTTTCAGTGCCTTCACTGAATTGTTCCTTTTTTCGAACTCATTTCACGAGGAAGATTTGATCTCCACTGCATTTCGCGAATTCATTCTGAATTAAGTGTAACGACGAATGATATCCTGTCATCAAATTCTGAACCCATAGTGTAGAGAAATATTAGATTTTCGCAATTAATTAGTTTGAGAGATTGGCTTCAGTGGATACTGGTATTCATCAAAGAAGAACAACTCTGTTAAGTGTATAGGAACGCGGTAGTTATGCGAGCCAAGACGGAAGGGAAAGATTGAGATTATTATTAAACGTGTATTTAATATTTTCTTCCATTTCAATTCAAGTAATAGGGAAGTAAAATATGAGTATCTGATATGTGTATGTGAAGTCCTATTGAAGTCGAAGATATGCTGATAACAGACACAAATCCGTTGTTCCTCATCATTATTTCATGTACATGTATAATATTCTAAATATACCATTTTTCAAAAACGACATGAAAATTTCAGCATATGTGTATCAAACAATATACAAAGGCATTTCTATTTTCACCTGATACAATAGAATTTCAACGAACGAATATGTAGGAAATTTACTTTATACGTGTAGAGAGTCAGACCAATCATAGGGTACGACTTTTAACGACTTGACCATCGCGCATCAGGAACGAAGAGAATGATAGTGATCAAGCTTTTAAACATAACACAAAATTTGAATCGAGAGATAATGAATGTATAGTTTTTTTTCGAATACATCGAGTGCGTGGACAAACGTCGCGCGCGTCTCAAGCAAAGCAGAGTCGACTTGGATGAAAGTGCGAGCGAGGAGTAAGCCGAGCGGGCGATAAAAGTTAAAGTCTGCGTGGCATTATACAATGAGGCGCGCGCTGGCTCTCGGAGCACTTGGCGAACAGCATTTGCGCGCTCGAACGGCTAGAACAAAGCCCCCGGCGTCAAATCGCGCGCGGGCGAGACATCCGTGACATTCGCGCGCGTAAAAGCTCACGCGTGCAGTCGGAGTCTCGTGCGTGCGCAAGCTGGCGATCGATGACGCGAGCATAATGAGGCGGCCACCCCGGACCGAAATAGAGCCTCGGCCCGATCGGGAGCTAAGCTCATTGGCGCTACATTTCGTAATGCCCGCGGCAGATTTATGCCCGCCGAGCCGTCGCTCTAGTGAATATTATCATAATAAGCAGTTCGATCGCGTATAGTATTGTAAGTTCAAGGAGACGTTTACAGGGGCACAAGACGTTGAACTTTGTCGATGAGATTTATTGCCGATCTTGCTCGTGCTTACTACGTTCAATCGCTGTTCACATTCATTGTTCCGATTTTAATACGGCAATACCGAGTTAGATCGTACTACTACGTGTGAATATTTAATCAGCTTGGTCAAATTGATTCTTTTAGATTTCTATAATACAATAATTTTTTTATGTGTATTATAGTATTTTGATTGTGTGTAATTCGAAAATTTTACAACTTATCTAAATTGCATTTTCGTTTGTTTAAAATGAGCCGTTAGGCGGATAAGCATTGTATTGATTATTTCATTGATTAATTGTAATGATCTGTTCGCCTTTCTAATAAGTCAACTACGAAGCACGTGAATTACGAAGTTCTCATGTACCATTTTCATGTCTCTTAAGCATTTGATTGAGATTCTTACCAATAAAATATTTTATGCAGTTATTCGGAGATCGCAAAAGTGGAATTCGATGTACATTTTTTTTTCAATAACATGTAATCGCATGTCTATGATTTTAAAAATTAATATTTTCGATGTTTGAATGAAAAATAATGTGCTTTCAATAAGCTACATTCAAACTCAAACACACAAATAATACTTGAAAAAATTACTCACCTTTTATACTCTTTACACTCTTCACGGCTTGCAATGCTTCAGCGACAAGTTTTTGATTTAGGCCACAAAGATTCCCTGTTAGCTTTTCACACTTTTTGTGGCAGACCATATCACAATCTATTTGTTGATTCAATTTTTAATTTTGATGAAAGAAATCAAGATTGCAAATTTGATTATACGTACTATCAAAAAATTTCATCAGTGTTGGTGTAAATATATAATTGATAATAATTCAAGAGCTTGGTTCATCGAATTCATTTCGACAAAATTAATATGTATATAGTATCTATATAATCTATAAATAAATATTGTAAACATTTATCACTAGTTAGGGACAGAAAATAGTGATACCTTTATCAACATCGTGAAAATCAACCTCGATCAAATGGCATATTATTGCTCGATTGATTGTTTATATCGAAACTAGACCATCGACCACTGACAACGACTAACCCCGAATACGTGACTAACCGCACCTATTAATGGAACAACAACAATCGAAAAGTGAGGATAGATTGCAACAACTTATTTTTCAACTGCCAATCCAGCTATTCGTGCAAAACAAATACATGATGCAAATGAAGAAGTGATTACATTGCCTTTATTATAGAGTAATTTTCCCAGAGGGAAATCTCAATTTAATTCTTGGAATCGATTATTTCTAAATTTTGTTCTAGCGCAAATTAAACATAATTCTAAAATAGATTAAATAAGTTTCAGGTTTTGCAAATAAAAATTCAATTTTCTGCTTTTTTTTCAATTACCCGTTACAAAGAATTTTCGTTGACATTCTTGTAAAGTATGTTCAGACTAAAATGGACTAAGACTAAGGTTTTTATATTATTTATCATTGGTTTGATATTTTGATATGAACTATTTCGTCTTTATTTATGAAGATATTCTTTTATAGATTAAAGTACTCTTCCTCTTTTATTTGAAGTTCCATTTAAAGTTTTCTATGCGAGAAGTACATTTAGACGCTCTGCACGCGTTCTATACTCCCACGTTTCAAAATGACATGTTAATTATTTCTCTTACATTTCATTATAATATATCATTATAATATAAAGATATATTATAATGAAATGGATATCTTTCGTATATCTACGTATATCTTTCTTACAAACTTAGCAATTTTATTCAATACAATGTATGTATTTTCAAAATCTACATCCATACTTTATTTAGTTTATCAAAATAAGATTTAATCATTATAATCTCAAAATGTAATTTATCTGTCTCACTCGCGTCGCGTGGTGGTAAGTCTAAGCCAATCGAGTCACGAGCACGAGTTTACTTGCTTAAATTTACAGGTTCTCACTTGTTAAATAGGGATTGTGTTACATAATATTCAATGTGTTCTCATAATAGTTCTGCCACAATATGTGCTCCACCTAACAAGCATTCGACTCGAATTAGTCAGGAATGATACATTCCAAACATGAAAAAATATTAAGCAAAATGGAATGATATTTATGAAAATATTATTCTCACTAGATAAGCTTGTTGGATTGGTTAAAGATTTACGAGAAACCATTGACCACCGTCACGCTATAGAGCAGTATTTTTGATTCAAAATATATATATTTTTTCAGTTTTAAAAAAATTAGAGAATTTAAAAGAATTCCAACAAACCACCAGTGATACCATTTTTTTTACACTCAAAGGGTTTAAACACATTCAGAAAAATACAAACACGTGTAAAAAAATAATATTGTAAGAATTTTCGTACTAGACAGTCTTGGCGATCCGTCGAATCCTGAATCATTACTTCTCGTCGAAGCCAGTCTTTTTTGCTCAGCATCCTCTTCACAGTTGCTGCCGTCTGAGGTACTCGTTGTAGCTGTACTCCTCGTACTACCGGTGCTATCGCTGCTAAAAGACGGTGTCCTCGATGGTGGTTTTTTCCTTTTGACCTTGGCTCTTCTGACTTTTCTAAGGTCTCTAGGAGTAGCTGTCAGTAATATTGCAGGAGTCGTGTAGAAAAGTTTATTTAGTTCCGGAGGTCGCTGGCTTGGCGAGATTCGTCCCGAACTCGACATTGGTGCTTTTAGCAAGGATGTTTGAGGAGAAGCTGCAGCTTTTTTTGATGTCACTTTAGTCTTTGTACCAGTTTTAGTGCCAGTTTTCGTGCTCTCGCCCTTCTCCGATTTCTTCTTAGTACCTGTAGTACTTGCTTTCTTCTTTTTTACCACTTTCTTTTTCGTGATGGTGGAAGAAGCCGCTGACACTTGAGGGCTGGCTTCTGTTGAGGCTACTGGGGTTACATCTTGATCAACATCGTTGAGGTCTGCAAGATTATCATGGTTCGTCCACTTTGAAATTTTTTTAATGGTGCTCAATCGTTCTATTTCGTTTGTTAGTTCTAATGGTTCCTCTTTTTCACAAATGTACTCTCCAGCAGGAATACCGTTTTGAACCACGGACAATTTCCGATCTCCTGATGTCAACTGTAAATTAGCGAGTGGAACTTGATTTAGGTTTTCAATTAGTGGTGTAGATGGATCCGAAATCAACGGTGTCTCCTGGTCCTCTTGTTCAGGTACTATAGGAGTTTTCAAACTATCCTCATCCTCGGATACAGTATTGATCTTAGATAAATTGAGCCTTAAATCAACTTTTTCTGTAGATTGTCTTGGCACTTCTGCAGGCTGCTCGATCGTCGTCTGCTCCACAGCTGGCGAGACACTGCGAGACTGAACTTTCTCTGGCGTTCCGGAAACTTTCATGCTCTCCTGAGCTTTGATTTCACTCCAGAAGTCTATTTCTGGGGCTGCGTGCTTTGCCACTGCAAGCGTCTCCTTGGACTTTTTCTTCGTTGCAGCTGTCAGAAGACCTACTTTCTTCTCTGCGTCGGGCAACGATGGCTGTTGCAGCAGCAGTTTCTTTGCCTCTTCTTTTTTTACTGGCACACAAGTAGGTACCTCAGCGATCTGGGTCTCTGGTATCGCAGTCGTTAAGATTTTGCACGGGGATTCCAAGTCCTCGAGAATCTTTTTCTCGATCTTCATGACTGCTGCGGCATCTACCTTCTTTTTTCTTTCACCTTTTTCTTTTTTAACTATTACTGCTGCCGTATGCTGTCTTGCTAATTCTGACTTGATTAACGGTTGTTCCGATTTTTCCACTACCGAGAAGAGCTCCTCCTCCTTCGTGGACGGTGATTTATCGCTACTCTCTTTAGATTTATATATTGGGGATAGAGATTTCTTCTCCGTTGGTGATGCACTCTTAGGTTCCTCAGGAATCTTTGATAGTGGATGGTCAGTTTTTAGCAACTCGTGTCTTGATTTTATTTGATCCTTTTTCGCAACTTTTTTCTCTGTAGTTGGAAATTTTTGTAAAGGCTTCAATGCCGATTTCTCTTCCTCGACAATCGGATGAGTAATCAATTGAAGAGTTTCCTTTTTCTCAAAGCCTGTCACTTTCTGTTTCTTATTCTCATCTAATACTTTTGGCAAGGTTTCCTCTTTTTTTTGTTTATTCGTCGACTTAGATGAATCAATCGACTTGTGCACTATTTCCAAATTATTCTTTAAATCTGACTCTCCTTCAACAATTTTAACTATTTCTTCTCGTATAATACTGGTATTACTTTTGTCAACTTCGTTTACTGAGTCTTTTATGTTTTGTATACTTTTTATTTTCGTTCCAGATTCTGCACTTTTTTCTTTCCTTCCAACAATTGAATCAGGTTCCACGGTTTCTGTTTCTAATACCGATTTTTGTTCTGCTGATCTCACCGTTTCTTTCACTGACTCAGAAACTTTCTTCTCTTGTTTTACAGCTTCTTTTCTTAATTCTGAAACTATCGTTCCTGATGTCACAGTTTCTTTTTCCAATTCTAAATTGAGTTTTTCTGGATCTGCAGGTACCTTTACTAGTTCTAAAACTTTCTTTTCTGACTTTACAGGTTCTTTTTCTAAATTATAAACTTTCTTCTCTGACTTTACAGATTCTTTTTCTGTCTCGGAAACTTTGTTCTCTGGGGTTATAGCTTCTTTCTCGAATTCTGAAAGTTTCGTTTCTAATTTTACAAGTTTGTTTTCAAATTCTACAATATTCTTTTCTGGTTTCACAACTTCTTTTTCCACTTCAAAATGTTTCTTTTCTGATTTTACAGGTTCTTTCTCAAGTTTGGAAACTTTTTTCTCTAATTCTAGAACTTTCGTTTCTAATTCTATTGCTTCTTTTTCAAATTCTAAAATGTTTGTTTCTGGTTTCACAACTTCTGCTTCTACTTCGGAAACTTTATTTTCCGATTTCACCGGTTCTTTTCCCAATTTGGCAACTTTCTTTACGGGTTCCCCAGCTTCTTTCCGTGACTCTGTAACCAGCTTTTCAGATTTCACAGCTTCGGATTTAATTACTATTTTTTTCTTTTCCACCAAATTACTTTCAGATACCGCGTGTTTTTTCTTTAATGCTTTTTTGTCAGGCACAACAACTCCGTTATCAATTTTTTCATTTGCTACAACACTATTATCACTTCTAATACTTGGAACTTTTTTCTCTGAAATAACATTCACTGCACTTTTTACACTCTTTTCTTTGATTTTAGACTCTGATTTATCCTCAGACTCATCCCACCATGAAATAAATTCTTCTCCACCACGAAGTGCACTGCATCCAATCTTTTCAATCACTGTCGAAGGGGTCGCGGGTTCGAGCTTAATATCTACGATTCTCAACTCATCGTCACGTTTCTCCTCGATGTCAGGTGGTTGACTAACAGTATCACAACTGATCGCTGAAACGCCCTCCTCCTCACTAATAATCAAATCACTTTCTATCTTTGACTGATGTTCGGCATCTATGACGGTGGAATTGGCAGGCCTTGAATCAATCAACGTGGCGACGCTTGTGTCGCCGCTTTCCTTCCTCGTAGTGTCAATAATAATCGATGATCCATCATCGGGGCCAACTCCTCTCAAATACATATTGTTGTTGTTAAGTTGGCTTGGCTTCAGCGCCAGGTACGCACTATTTCGTGAAGTATCTCGAATATATGGTTTGCGTACCGGCAGAACTACTTCAGTCTCAATGGCTGAGAGTTCAGGTCGCTTAGGTGCTGGTAGACGAATACTCTCCCGAAATTGCTCGACGGTTCGTATAGTTTCAGATGGACTATTTGCCGTTTTTACATAAAGAGTTGAAAAGTCACCGACACTATTACAAGCTTCAACTTTAAATCCAGGAAACGTATCAGATTCTTCTTGTTGAAGTTCTGGCTCAGCTCCTTTTAGGTCTGTTTTGGATACTGTATCTTGCACATCAAATTTCTTAGAATGTTTCAATTTGGGCTTTACTTCTTCTTTTACCGATGTGATATGCTTTTTCATCGGTTTCGAATCATGACTCTTTTTCAATTCATTAACCAAGTTTCCTTCAACTTGTAATTTATTTTCGATTTTAGCTAATACTTTTTCATGATGTTTTTCCAATTGAACGTTTTTGTTTTTTTCTACTCTACCTTTTTTGGCTGTGTGTAAGAGTCTCTCGTGATCTATTTGAATATTCACTTTTTCTTCAAGAATTTCATTTTTGGTATTCTTTTCCTTTGGTTTTACGATAAATTCCTCGTCTCTTTTTACTTTATGATCAACTTTAATCGCTCCAGTATTTTTAATGAGTTGATTTTCATTTATATTTACTTCGTTTTCGATTAATTCGTCTTTCAGAGATATGATTTCTCTAATATCATCACATTTTTCTCTGTCGTCCCATTCAAATTCTTCTTCAACTCCATTCTCAGGAATCTCTAATTTTATAAGATTTTCATCAACAACGTCATTGAAGGGTACTAGCTCAGGTAACGGTTTGTCATCGATCTTCTTTCGTTTCTTTTTCTTCGTGCCATGTTTTTTTGATTTGTGATCTTTCCTATCATCTCTCTGCATATCATCGTCGGATCCCGAGACCTCTGAAATTTCTGCTGGCAGTCTCATGGCATGACGTTTGGCAAAAGTTCCTCTCCTTACTTCAACCTCGATTTCAGCCTGTTCTTCGGCAACTAGAGAATCTAAAGCTTCAGTCTGGGCGGCCAGCAACGCAGCTTCTCTTTTAATTTGCTCTGGATCCAGTGGTATCACGTCGGCCGACGATCGTCTTCTAGTCATACGTCTAGTGATTCGATGTCTAATAGCAGAAAGAATTTCGTTTTCATCTTCCTTATCAATTAGTGATAGGTCTGTGCTTGTGTCATTGCTTATGAGACTTGCTTGGTGATAAAGTTTTATTTTGCGCCCACTCTCGTCATTCTGTTTATCTTTAATCATAAACTTCTCTACTAGAAGCTCGCCAACGGTTTTTTCGTGTTTTTCATTGTATTCCCGTAAGGCTGGATTATCCTTCAGAGCTTGGGAACGAATTTTGATAGTAGGTCGATCTCGACGAAGACGATGTGGTCGACTTTCTTGAGCAAGATGTTCTCTTCGAGGTGGTCTTGATACATCAATGTCAGCTGTATCGATGATTCGATGAGGGCGGGCTATAGATGTAATTACAGATGGCGTCGTAGATATCGATGGTATATGACGCCGTCGTACGATTATTGGCTTCTCTGAGATCGTTGATAAATTTGGAGAGTACTTCGCCGCGATTGGATGGAAATAGCTATATTAAAAAGTAAAGCTTGCTATCATGTTGATCAAGTTATTTTTGAGTAATCTATATCAAGCAGTATGCATTTCGAATATTTTATACACTCTTATATGTTGCCTACTTCGATTAGATCGGCATTTTCAGTCTCAAGTAAAGTTGCACTTGTTACATGGAAAAATACACAAATGATAAATAATCATCTCCATTAATTCGCGACCCAAACATTGCTAATACAACATTGTATTTACGATTTTTACTCGAAGTCTCCCTCAAACCCGAAGTGTTTTTGGTTTTTTATGTTTACAATACTTGTACAAATAAAAACTTTATAATATTGGGAAATTGAATGATGCTATAGCGAATTAATTCATAAAAAAACCTATTTTATACATCGTTTTAAATGTGGATATGAAAATTGATGAACATTTGTCAGAGTACTTATTTTTTTCTTGAAATAGAAACGCATTCATTTTTACAAGACAAAATTTTAGAATTAATACATTTTTAATCAAGAAATCTATCAGATACTGGATCATGTTCGTCATATAAATTATGCAAACATTTAATTATGTTGTAATGGTAAGATATAAAGTGAAAATATGGGTATATTTTTTATCCCACTACGACGAAGATTCTTAAAAAGTATATATATTTATATGTGTTTGCGTATATACATATAAGTCTGACGTAGAATTAATCCCTTATAATGTGAATTTTGTAAGAATCTTTTAATGCGAATGCGTAATGGCTGGGATTTTGTTTTATACTACTTTAGAAAATATTACCCAACGTCGAAAAATTTATTAGAATCGACGTGAATGATGGTATAACATAGTTTTAATCCGGCTGTAGCATTAAGTGACGTACTAATGTGGGGCCCTACTGGGGGCTCTGAATGATTTTTAAAAATTTTTTTAATTTTATCGTAGGTCAATCTTATTCCAGACTATTTTGTAAGTTTTATTTACTCTAAAGAAAATTCAAATATAAACGAAACTACGGAATATTATCATTTAATAACTAAATACTAAGGAGTGACTACGAGGTTAAACGAACGATCACAAATGATTCTGATTTTTTTTTATATAATGATTTATTTATCATGGAAATAAGGTATTATATTTTACCTATTCTTTTCACTGATAGTTTACATTGATAAATATTGTTGTAATAAAAAAATTACCATTGAGAATCTGGACTCAGAATCTTTGAAAAACTTGGTTACCTCATGAAATTTAAATATTAGATCATCGTTTCAACTTGCATGCAGCCATGCATCAACTTATCGAGTCATCTCAGTACATACTGAGATTTCTTCAAGGTTTTCTGATGAGGAAACGTCGGTAGCTATTTATCCACTTGCAAAATTTCTAATGAATTGAAAAGTATATCAAAGTTTTATAAGCCCATTGGAAAAAATGAGTCTAGATAATATACAATTGTTCCTTTACTCTTGCGTTGGTTGATCGCTTCATATATATAAAATTATGAAAGATGAAGATCGGAAATAAAAGAGACAGTTAAAAAATAGAAAGAGACAGAAAGAATCTTCTTTGGCATCTTGCCAAAAGAGCGAGTAGCACGTTTTGAGCTTGGAAAAAAAATATGGGTTTTATGACTGAAGTATGAAGGCCTATCTGACGTAAGATGAGGTGATTTTAGAAGACGTATTCCGTTTATCTGATTCCCTTGAAATCGAAAATGTTTACATTTGAAAGTTATACCATGTACTGTATGGTTCAGATGAGTACTGCGTCTGACCATTCCATGTCTTCTCTACTCAAGTTTAACGTAAGTATTTTAAATATAACATTATTTTTTTTTCTCTAGTACTTGAGAGACATACACTGAGAAAAAAATCTAGTTGATTCAACAATATATTTTTATGAATACATCCAACAAGATATTTAGTTGAATCAATCAAGCTAAGTGCATTGAACCAACAAGACACCGTATTGTAGATTTGACAATTCGTTCCGGTTGATCCAACCGTATTAAGTTTGAGGTTAAGGATGAAAAAATTTTCTTCATCTGTTTCACAGTTGCTATTTTGATTCGAAACCGCTGATTCTATGAATTTATTGATGAGGCTGTAAGAGACTCGTATTACAGCCACACATGTATTTAATGAACATTTAAGTCAGTTACAAATTTCACATTGATAGGATTGTAGTTCATTCGTTATATTTGTGCTATATATAATTTCAACTTTAAGATTGAAAGTAAGTCATACTTAATGCTTGTTACCTGATGTATATGATCGCTGCACCCATATATATATGTCGCCCGCGCGTGCCTTGTATTTCTCATGCTATCTTCGGGTATATATACAAACGATGTCGATTCTGACCACTTGCGAGTTTGAGATTTTTTTTACTCAAGTTAATAAAAAAATACGGTACTCATCGGTAATAGCAACAACACGTTTCCACTAAGTTTGAAAAATATTAGCAAGAGGAATCCATGAAATTTTTCCGTTATTAATTCAGTTTCTCCAACTTTAATGAGATAAATCATCGATCATTCTATACGTACTTCGGTTTGACGCCACCTATCGGTTATTGCTGGACTACTGGTTGGAAAAAAATGAATTGATTGTTCCAACATAACGAATTGTCAATTTGGAGTTAAATTTCATTTACAATACAGAGTATGTTGAATCAACAAAATCCTTCTGTTGGATCGACAAGTGTCGGTGCGCCCTCTACTGGATAACCACCGAGTTTGCTGATTTAACAATATTTTTGATCAAATCGACAAGAAATCGTGTATTGGATGTATTCATACGAATATATTGTTGGATCAACTAGATTTTTTTCTCAGTGTAGTTTTTCTACATCCCGTTTGAATCTTTGAGAAAAACTTGATATCTTGAGTTTATCGTATTAATGACCAAATTAGATTTACAGAAATAACAAATAAAAGCAAATGTTAAAAATCACGCTTGTTATCTCTTCAGACATCTGCGGCTTACTGAGCAAAAAGTGATATAAATCTCTCTCTATATATATATGTACACACTAATAGAGTGATATATATACACATATCAAAAAAAGGTTTTCATGGTTTAATAGCCATGAAGTAAACGTCAAGCTTATTCGGACTGTATCATGTTATTAACTATTTTGTAATAGTTGTGTGCCGACAGATGGATCTCATTTTCCAAACGATGCTAATAAGAGTACTTTGTATTCAGCATTCATTTAACTGATGACAGTCATGAGTGTCTGATGTCACTTGAGTGTGTTTTATACTTCATTGATAGAAGATTTATTGAGCTACTAAAAAGGATCTAAAAGAAAGGATTACTTCAAAGATTATAAATTTTTATATTCAATACAGAATTGGAAAACATATATGTTTAAAATAAATCACTAATTATTATACTGATTACGGTTACCTATACTTTCATATCATTGAATCTAACATATTTTTGCAAATGATAGCATTCTCATCAATTACAGAATATTTTCATCATGTTATATACAATTTTTATGAGTAATGTAATTAATGTTTCTGCTAGCGTCGATTACTCATTCCTAAATTGAACTGTTAATCAAGATGAAAAAATATCTCGAAGCACGGGAATTCAAAGTTCTAAGAATAATCCGTTAATATCTTCGTTAGTTTTTATTTATATCCATGAACCATTTTGTATAATACTTTTTATTATGAACTGTGTCACGTACTTCTTCGAATGTTTCATAATCGAATATATATGGTGTATAGACATATATTATACGTACTTTACAATGATAAAGTATAAAATCATTGAAATTAACACAATCTTTGAGAATATTCTGGACTAAATTGATTTTATTCGAAAATTTAAATTGAAATTCAAAGAAGAGAAATTGAAAATGAAAAATAATTTTAGTGCAGGATAATCAGGATAATAAAAAAAAGATAATAAATTTGAGAAATATGTCGAGAAGTTGTCGATTATTATTTTGGGTCATAAGCACGATTAATTTCTTGGAATAGCTGAGTGATTGTAAAAACCTGTCAAAAATGAAATGAACTTACAAATGGTCGATTAAAAACATTCTATTAATTTTGCGATCACAATATCCGACATCTATAGAGTATTCAAATGATTTGAAACAATAGATTTTCCTTATTTTTCCGGGAAAAACTCAGATTTTTCCGCAGAATTCTCCATAACGGATAATTTTTAATTACGAACAATAAATTTGCGGTAACCGACGCGAAGAAATATTGGCATGAAGCACAATGACGGGAAAAGGCGCGCGCACACTTTTTGGCAACCGAAGCTCGCCAAGTTTCGCGCATTCAGTTGCAAATTCCGATTTCTGTATTGAGCAGAGAAATTGGCCTGGGATGTACACGAGGATTTCGAGCAAACGCTCATAACCAGCTCTACGCGAATTTCTCTCGAGTGTCGCGAGGTGCGTGAGATATTATGAGCACATGCCGCTAAGGCAAACTTACACGCTCGCTCATTTTTCATTGTCTATTTTCGGTCAGCGGATAAATGAATTAATTTTGAAAGTTACTTCTCCGCTTTGGGATGAAGATCGTGGAAAATTATCTAGAGTAGATTTACGCGAAATCATACGTTTCGAATCTAATTTTTCCAGTATTATTTATGTTTTTCTCAATGATTATTCTTGTAAATGCATTATAAGGTTAACTGTTCCTATGTAATATTAAGGTATTATATTCTTCATCAATTGAACGAAAAAAAGAACAATATCAGCCCATTAATACACGTTAGCAATAAATATAAGCCAACAGCTTTATTCGATATTTTTATTATCATGTTCTTCGTTCGAATTATATAACCACTGAAACAAAAACAATCAAGTGGAAAGAGTTTAGAAATTTTGCTGACATTTAAATACTTTTCACGGTTCGTTGTTTGAGACACACACTTTTTTTGCTATCTTTGTCTACCCAGGTCGCCCACTATTGCTTTTTGAGTTCTATTTCTGTAATACGTTAGCTTTAGAATGTATTCTGAACGTCACTCAGAACCTTTTGCTTTGACAAGAGTCTTCACGTATTATTCCGTACTTTTTGTTTTTGGATTTACATATCATATGGAAATTTAAGTTTTACAGGATAATCTTGATTATTTGATCAGGATCATAATTTTAACATATTCATTAAGAAATGTGTTTGAGTTATCTGTTGTTTTTTATTGAATTTAATTCTTGTTAGTGAAAATCAGATTCGTTGTGAGCATTGAAATAAATTGTCTTGTAATTATTGAATGGTTTTCCATATTAATTTATAACAAATGTTTTTGAGCGTGATCGAATACGCTTATTTGGTTATTGATATTCAACTATTACATGATAAATATGTATACGATAGTTGTGTATGCATCTAAAAGAAGCTTTTAAAATGTCAAGTTCATCTGGACTCTCTTCTCTAGAGTTTATTTTAAATTTCATCGGATAAAGTACAAGTAGTCTGACAAAAAACATGGAAGATATTCATGAACACACACACACACACACACACACACACACACACACACATATCATCATTAGCAATGTTCTAAAATTGACTACCCTGAATTTCACCTTGGTTTCACGAATTTACCCCATGATAACTTATCACATACGCGTACAAATGAAATCAGTAATCATGAAATTGCTCGGTACTTCTGTTACTAGCCTCATGGCGAGGGAGAAATTTAGAATAGAGTTATATTATATAAAATTTTCTTACAGGCGTCATAAAAATGTATTAAAGAATTACGAATGAATCACATACTAAATTTAAGTGTTTCATGGAAATTTTTGCGGAAAGAGGCGTTCATAAGTGTCTCAAAAACAAACTGGCACTTTACGCGAAATGTCAGTATAGTTATGAGAAAATTTAATTTTCAAATTGAACCGTATTAGTGAGGTGGAAAAGGGAACTGCAGTTAAGCACTGATCTGATAATTACCCTGAATAATCCGACATTTTTGCAGATTATAGTAAAAATAATTGTCGGATAGTTTCACTATGATCCACGAAAAAGCCAGAACATGATGCAACTTGAATAATCACTCGGTGGTACCGTGAGCGAGAGCCGATTCGAGGATATTGCAAAGAAGCCGTGAGTATGAGACAGTATGTTGGTGTGGCACGAGAGGTGAGAAGATCGCGAGCAAATGTGGCCAGTACAAGGTAGAGAGCGATTGATCGGGCGCGCGTCAAACGAGCAGTAGGAGCGTCGGGACGCATGAATATATAATCGTTTGGGCCGCGGATGAGCTAATTATTCGGGCGCAGCGCATTTATATAGCATTAGTTGCGCGCGCGAGCGAGCGGGTCGGTGTCGGATCGATCGCTGACTTATCGGCGACGAATCGATCGGCCGGCTGATGGCTCGGGGCTTGGCTTACCGGTTGACGCCCGTCATCAGCGAGCTGTGCTTGGCATAGGAGCCGCCGGCGTAGAAGTACGGCGAGCTGTCGGCGTAGTACGGCATGACGCTCGCCGTTATCACTTGCACAACAGCACGAAAAAAGAATGGGCCTGCACGCGCGCGGGGCGGCGAGGGCGAGCGCCTCTCACCGAGCCAGCGCGACGCGACAGATCCGCCGCGGGACTGCGACTCTCCGGCCGCCGCCGCCGCTAACTCCAACACCCAGCTAACGCAAGAATAGAATTCGCTCGGTTCCTCCTGCTTCTGCTGCCGCTGCCGCTACTGCTGACCCGCCAGCCCGCAACGCTCGCTCAGCCGATTTTCCCTCTTTTTCCGCTTTTCTATAACGATCCGAGCCAAGCTCGCGCCCGGCGCGGCGGAGCGCGAGCGACATTCGCTGGGAGAGCTCCGAGACGCTCTCCCTCCTTGCCCCCTCCTAGCCCCCCCCCCCTCCTAGCCGTCTCCTCTCTATTATCGCGCACGTGAGGTGAATTTTACGCTCGCGCTGTGTCCAACAACCACCTTTGGATTTTTCTATCTTTTCCGCCATTTCGTGAGAAATTGTTTTTTGTTAGTTGGGTAGTAAGTAAGAAGATAATCGGTTTCTAGATTCTAGGGCTTATTCGAGATCGTATACAGATAATACCTTATCCATTCGGTAATATGATCGTTTTCGGTAGTTTTGTTGCTTATTAGATCAAGATATATGCCTTGAAATATGCTATATGCAATTGCTCACTTTCACATGATTTGGAGGGCTTCATGGGTGGCAAACATCAGGAATACCAATAGCCCAATCCATTAGTAATTGAAACTAAAGGCATCGGGGAATTTTCATAACAACTCTCGCGAGGGAGGGAGAAATGAAGAATATATGATAGTTGAACAATTATTCATTCAATATGAATAATTATTTTCAACATAAATAATCTTCTGCAATTCACTTCCATTTTCCATAGGTCACAAATAGTTTAATTTCATTCCATGTAACGCATACCACTAACATACTAAATTATTCTGTCAATATATACTTTTGAAGAGGGAATCAAAAACAAGGATATGTTGAAAAATTAACGAATATAACTGTATATTATAAATATACTGATTTTTCCATAAATTATTAAAAAATTATGAATAGAAATGATTTTATCATGAATAATAAATTTGGTTTATTCAACGTTCTCAACTGCCGTAGCCATATTCTGTTTCTATGTTACGTAATACAAATGACCTAAAGATATAATGTTTTACGACTTTCAGACGAAATTTAATGATTTCAGACTAAGTAGATACTATAACTAAAACCAAGCTCTTGATTTAAATTTGAAAATAATTTTTGAAGTATTGTTACGTCGCTCCTTAAGAAAACTAACATTTTTCAAATTCTACTGTTTTTTTCGTATTTCATCTCAAGAGCTGCTACGATTCATCTTGTTCTTTGTACGTCGTCATCTTTCGACATCTGCACACAAGAACCAATCTTGATTTTTCGATACAAAAATTGAGTATTAGATTTCTATCTGGAAACTTTGAAGATTATTTAATTTTGAAAAGTCTTCCCAAGAAGCGACAATAAGAATTTTATAAAAGTCACTCACCGTCACATTTTAATCCTTGGCGAAATAGTCCATAAAGCATCGAACCGCAATGGTCGCAAAATGTTGGTGATACAAATGTATGAAGACGGAAGCGATGCGGCACATCAACTTTGAATCGCTGTTTCAAGTACTATAATGAAACAAAAATCAATTTTCTAAGAGATTATCATGATTTTCTCAGGTAATAAAGAAAAACGTAAAAAAAAGTTTCTGCTAACGAGTATTTATTTAAAGTTTCTATACTAAATTTCTCTAACCATTCGTATTTTTTACACCTTACTTAAATGTCGAATCTTACATACAATACATGTGAGATGACTCGATAGATAAAAGTAAATTTGAAATCAGAAATATAGTTAATATTCTAGCCTCAAAATTGGTACCACTTATGTTCTCATTAAATATGCATGATCAGTAGAAGTTAATTTTCTAATATACAATTCATATTTAGTTACTTAATTTTATAAAATTAAAGCCGACATATACTCCCAACAAATTGGTCTAGATAAAAATCATTTTTGAGCCAAATTTTAATCTGTTTTGATTCTGCTAAAATAAAATTATAACTTACTTGTTGGGAAAAATCATATCCAACTGTGCATTCGACTCCGAATGAGAAAACTATATTACAGAATATAGGATATATTATTCATAAAATTGAAACTCAATTTGTTTTTTATCGAAACATAAAATATTGTTTGTCCTGAAAATACTCCGAAATTCAGAGTTAAAATGAAAATTTGAACATATAATTTATTAATACAACTAAGCCCTTGCTCCCTTGCTACCCTTGCTCCCTTCGCTCCTAAATCCCCATTTTTATTTTGTACTGAGGTTATAGTTCTTGATATATTGATGCATGTTTTCTATATTTCATTTTGTGAAATACTTCATTGATAACAATAGATCTGATTGAAAATTGACCAAGCGCGCAAAGGTGTATTTTCATGGCCTATAAAATTTGACACTAAAATGATGCCACCTGCTTCTACAGCCCAAGTTTATTTGTGTTTACTATTTTTGAGTATTCATTCAATGGATTAGATAATGTATGAGTCAAGGACAAAAATACAATTGGCCTCTACCCTTTGACTTCGAACTTCCGTTTAGCTTACAAGTCGAGCTTTGATTCACGGCCACCTGATATAATTTTAATTATATCTTTCAATTTCTAATTGCACGAACATATACCTTGAGTGAATTATAATTCTTGTGCAACTTTTGAAAATAAATATAATTATATTTAATTCATGTAAAATTAATTATGATTTTGCTTACAATCAAAGAATTTCTCCGTACAAGTGGAGGTTCACATATACAGTTCAAAAATACAATCTTCATTCAAGCTATACATTTGTCGTAAGTGCATATAATCATGTGATGTGGGCACGGAGATATACAAATCATGTGAAAACTCAATCCGCAATCTAACAGCCTGTGACCAAATTCTATCACTTCCAACTTGTGACTTCCACTTGGGGTTAAATATTGCAGGTTGGCAGCATCATTTCCAGCTAGTGGATCATAGTATATTATGCAACTAGTGCGTTAAATGCGATTTTACGCACCAGTGTGACAAGCTGGCACGAGTCGTCGGCGAAGCCGGCGAACGAGGGCTAGATGGTCACACGAGTGCGTGGAATCGCATTTCACGAGTTGCATACAATATTTTATGGTATAGTGATCAAACGCGAATTTTACGCATCGATTTCAGTGCGTAAAATCGCATTTAAGACACTAGTACTATAATAATTGGGCTAAAGTACTAGTGCGTAAAATCGCATTTAAGGCACTGAAATCGATGCGTAAAATGAGCGTTTATGATCACATAAATACATAGGCTCGGATGAATCAAGTCAGATAAAACTGAAGTAATTTTCGTAACTCAAATTTTATTGCAAAGAAATTCTTACTCTAATCATACATAATAATGAACGTGAATTGTGTATCATGGCGGAATACTGTTCACGTTTCATACATTTATGGTACAATTACTTGAAGTTTCTCAACAGAAACTTTCTAGATTTGATATCGACTTGTCATTACTGTTATTTGAATTTTCCATTTGTTGATCCCATTCACCGTGATTATTTTGTTGCTATCTAAGCAGTTTGTATGGAACTGCTCTGTTTTACTTTTATATTTATTAAAGAAATGCTCTATGATGAGTTTTCATTCGATTTTTACATATTCAAACATTTTAAAATAAATGATTGAATTCTAATAGTTCATAAATCAAATCTTGTCGTTTTCGCACATAGATCACTTCCTCATTGTCCCAAACATTCTCAAAAAACGATTCATTTATATGTTTAAACCGAGTGACTAAAATCGCGATAATTTGTCCATACCATTTTATACTTGTCATGTCTGACCTGGTTCGACCATTTCCACTGTATGTTCTGAGAAGCCGCTTTACGCTTACTGTTCAACTCCATTAGAATTTCTCATTAACGGAAAATCACCTGCTTAAATTTCGCATGCATTTGCTGTATTTATATCTATACGCCACTGTATAATGGGTCGCCTCGCGCTCATACGCTTTGCCCTGTAGTGTTAGATATTCAGCGCCACTTATCCTTTCAACTTATTTTTCACGATTCGCACCTTCGTGCTGATTAATCTTAATATTCTGCTTTGTTTATTTAACTACATGAATTAATTTCACTCATTAAAAGTGATGCTGCCAACATAAACTTGATCGTAGCAATGTCTAAGTGTAACTCTAACAATAAATATATAGATTGAAATAACATAATCAATAATATCCTGTTCTTGTGAACCTGCACTTCTAAGGTAAAAATATCTGACTAAAAGAACGATTTACATAAATTTAAATTCAATATTATTACATTCATTTACAAAAATTGCACATGAATTATGAATCTCCTAGGTATATGTTCGTATTTGATGGACGGCGAAAAGTAAGCCACAGAAATTGGTGAAAAATAAAAATGGACAGCTATAACTGGACACAAAGTTATTCGCGATAAAAATTTGACTGGAAATTTATTGGGAAGAGAAAAAGAAAAAGAAATTTCATCTTACTCGAATAAAAACCCAACCGTGTAACGCGTGATGCAACGCACAATTTGAAGAAAGAAGTGAACATTTGTTCAATATTAGAAGACCCACCAAATAATTACATGATATTATGATACCGAAACTTGTGATACCGATTATTTAGTCGATACGGACAGTGAAATACTACAATTTCAGAAACATTTTATCCAAAATATAAAGAGCATTTCAAAAATTGCAAAATTCTTCCGAAAGCTGGAAAAGTAATTTGAGCTAGAAATTCGCACGTTTAAAATACCAAATTCTGACTTAAGCTACATGAAACAATCTCACAAAGCCTCTATTATCGTTCCAAAATTGATTAAAAACTGTATTATTTGCAACGACACATATAAATCTGTAGGAATGATAATGGATCCCAGTTTAAACATGGTAGACCTATGACTTCAATATATGCCGTTCCACCTATAACCTATGTTCTTTGACTTTGAAAAAAAGGATGGAAATACGGATGGAAAATAGGATAGTGGTGAAAAGAGATATGAGAATGGGACAAATTGTCTACGGTATCGGTGGTCTAGCTTTTAATATACAAAGATAATTGGACTAAGCATAAAAAGTGCAGATTGTGAAACGAAATATTACTCTGAATTTCTGATAGAATCAGTTAGATGAATAAACATGAAGAGTTGAATACGCAGAATCACAATTTTAGTAAATGCCAATTATTATTTCAAATTATCATTTCTCCAAATAAATGTCTATATCATAATAAAAATCTCATTCAATTTTTAAGTCAATAATTTATTCTAATTTTCAATTTTTCTTTTCATTTATTTAGTAATACAGCTGAAAAGGTATATACAGTGAAGTTATTTTTACGTTCGGTACAATTTTATTTCTTCTTTATTTGAGATATTTATGCGTCCATCGGCGTATTAAAAATCTAGTATTCCTATTCAATATCTTGGAAACTTATGAATAATGTGACCTGGAATTGACTATGTCAGCAATCGATTTAACTCATAACATGAAATGTTAACTTCAATAACTTTCGATTATTTTTGATTCAGTTGTTTAAAAAGAATTATATTTACTTTTAAATGCAAAGTAGTATATAAATATTTCCTGAATAGCTTTAAAATTATGTAGATAAAATTATTTAAATTTTAGAATTATTGTCCCGTTAGTTATTTCATATTTGTATAAATAGTTTAGGAATGTACGCGTAGTGATAATAAAGTGTTGTATCAATTACCCACATTATTATTTTTCAATGGATGTGTATAGTAAACTGTATAAATTTTTAGACAGTGAATCAATACGGTTCTTCTACCTATGTCGAGTGCGGATTCCCAACTTCTATATTCTCTACAATCAAATGAGTTATTTCTTAAATAAAGTTATTTCTTACAATTGTACTTTCAGAGTCTCTTCCACTTTCAGGACACTTGGTGAGGAGTTTGTTGTGGCACTTTTTATGAACTGCAGTCTGGCATGCTGAAAATAAGTACTATAAGTTGTCAATTATTCAAATACGATATTGTAACTGTAATAAAATTCCAAAATGATGTTGAAACAATACAACAGAAGATATTTGAATATCGTTGACGTACCTTGACACTGGTACCCTTGTTTCCCGAATCCCCTGTAATGATGAAAGTTTTCGATTATTCATCAAGTCTAATCATTGTATTTGCTCATTGCTTTTGTAAATTGAATTCTCGAATTCAACGAATATTCATGCTCTTGTACGGGAACGATTACAAAATGAAAAACTATATTTCCAAGAGACTTTTTACTATCTCCATTCTAAAAATAAAAAACCAATCGTCAAGTAAGGAATACAAACTGACCAGAGAAAATCCTTGCAGAAGGCACAGAATGTCGGCTGTCGGAAGAATTTAGCGGCTAGCTTGTGTCCGCGGATGACATGGATCTTCTGATGCTTGACGGCACCTCGGCGCCTTGTTATAGGATTGCCACCAACGTTGCCACTGTTGTCCGGTTCGGAATCAACGATGTCTCTTCGCGGCACTCGCGTCCTGTATACGTAAGACTTTCCAGTCGTTGGTGCCACGGCAGGCAACTCTTCTGGATTTATCGGAGATGGGATCCTGGTCCTGCGCGAGTGAGATACACATTTATTATCATCAAAACTTAAAAATTTCATACTGTCGGATTTTGCGCACGCAAAAAAAATTAATAGTCTTGTTTCGCTCGGGTGTAAAATTCTAACAATCGTGCGAGAATCACCTTCCTCCCGCACTTAAGTATCTAAATGTACTATTGCTAAGTACCAAATTAATTTTTGCAGTGCATATAAACCTTTTTATGTGAAATAGAGGCATCGATAACAAGGTGAAAAATGAATCGTTCTCAGACAGACCTCTATTATCGAGTCTGCACAATTTTGGATGTTACTACTTTGATTTTTTTCTATTTCATGTGTAATAGTAAATGAAGAATAGACGAATCCTCTTTGTAATGCATTCTTATAGATATTCATCTATTCGGGTTTCTCTGCAATATATGCACACTATTCCTTCAACCTCCAAGATAATCAAACAATTTATTTTGAAAAGTGTTTTTCAACAAGGTGCATCCAGTTTGAGTTCACCCAGATAATTTTTTCAGACGCAGTTCTGGAGTAGAGTTGTTTGTATAGTAAGTGAATGTTAACAGAACCACTTAAAATACGGACGATTGGGTATCGCCTTGAATTAAGTTTGTTTATTTTATCACCTCCTGTGCATTCCAACGAAATCCGCCGTATCGGGTTGTTTTTGAATATATTTTTTCCAAATTCAAAGCCGAATAAAAAGTGCGGAATTCCCCCCAAGGGACAAAAAATGAGATATTTGAATTTATACAAAAACATGTTAGCTATGAGATTCGTGAGATCGATTTTATACCTTATATCAAATCAAATCGAGGTCGAGTGTTGAGCAAATATCAGTTCTCGCATATACGAAATTCGTATTAATTCTCGAGAAACATTTTTCTTCACGACTATTTCCTCGTGAGCAAGGAAACAAACATGCTCAAAGTATTAACTGCTTGTTCAAAAGTGTTGGCTCGATCGAGAAGCCACTGTAAATACGTCGAGTGCAACCTCGTAATGCTGTCGTCTAACCAACCGCCGAGCGATATATATCTTGGCGAACTTACGGAGCTCATAAGAAATATAAACAAACTGCAAAGCGGCCGCGGCTGTCGCGGTGGCGATGCCGATCGCGCGCGGTTTCAGTCTGTGTGGGCGTGGGGGTGTGCAGCGTGAAAAGCATACCTGTACACGTATCCCTTGGGCCCGGTGCGCGCTTGAACCTGGCTGTTGGCCTGTTGGGTCGTCGGCAGGAGGTTGGCGGTGCTGCCGGCCAGTGAGCCCACCGCAGACTCGTCGTCCAGGCCGGCTGTGGACTTGGAAGCGCGCGAGCCCCCGGAGAACATCTTGGAGAATATCCCCCGGCGCGGGCTTCGGGGCCGCGCGCCCCCGCCGACCCCTCGCGCCCCGCCGTCTTCGCCAGCGCCTGCACTTAGCAAGCGAGCATCCGACCCCGTCGACGACGTCGCGGAACCTGCCTGCAACCAACACACGTTTCCGAGATTCAGTAGCTCCTCGTCGTGCCAACCACACAGTTTCACTATGCGCACTTCAGCATCACTGATAAGTTGTTTTATATTCGAGTACGCGTCGAGTGTATCGTCGATTTCATCTATACCTTGGATAATTCCGAACTTTCGAGACGCTGTCGAACTTATTTCGCTGAGTGATTTGAATTTAGCTACAGAACTCAACGTTGAGTTTAAAAATTGTAGTTGATCGGATGTTGGGAGATAAAAAAAGAGATGTTAGCAGCGTGTTTACTCATCGTAAATTATTTTGAACTCTGAAGGGTTCTCCAATGGGACAGCCATACGAACTCAACTATTTTGTAGGATCGTAAAGAAGAGTCAATAGTTGACAGAAAAGTGGAAAACGCGCAAAGATCACACAGTAGCCTACCTGAAAACCAGCGACTTAGATTTCACGTCTGATCAAGTTTTGAGTGTTCTACTTAAAGCACCCCATGTGGCGCGCACTTTACGACGTGGATTTGTGAAAGAATCTATGTTAATCTCACTGCTAAATTTGATCTTCGCGTGTTCTCCTAGCTGTTACATGCAGCCGAAGCGAAACGTTATTCGTCGAATGAACGCATCGGAAAAAATAAATTTGAATTGTCCGAGGAGGTCGCGAAGCTGAACGAAGTCGATCCAAGGCGGTAGAGTATATTGCCCAGAGAGCAGTGTACATGCAGAAACACGCAAGCACATAGCCGACGAGTTTTGTATAGATCAAAGTGGAGATGTTTACCAGATAAGCAGTTGCAGTCGAGCCGTGCGCGTTCTCGTCGAGTGCGGTGCAGTATCTCGGGTGCCAGGCGCAGCCGATCCCTCGAGGTCGCGGACGGCGCAGCAGAGCTGCCGCCCAACACTTGTGACGCGCTGCCGAGCGGAGAACGTCGCGCTTCACACGGGAGCCGCGCGGCCTGCAGGGTGAAAACTTGAACGAGTCGTCGCGGGGGATCTAGAGTTGCGGCAGCTGTAGCGCGTGACGACGATCGGCCGCAGCCCGGCGTTTGATCGGCGCAACGGGAGCGGCGGCGGCGGCAATGGCAAGAAGCGCCAGATATTCGTTGGATAATCTAAAAATATGTCGTCGTGATCTCTCTCTCTCTCGCGCTGTCTCTCCTTCTGGCCGAGATGTGCGCGCGCGAGAAAGAGAGCCGAGCTTAGCGCGCGCGGCTGTACCGCACAACTTTTTTGATCGGCCGCCGCCGCCGCCGCGCGCAATGTGCTCCGATACGATGCCTCGGAGACGCTGCCCAGCTGGTGCGCTCATGCGGTGTGCCGCCGCGGATGCACTCGTTTCACAACGCGCGAAAACTCGGCTGCACTGCAGCTCGCGCGCGCGGCCTGCAGCTGCGCTGGGGCTGTGCAGCCAAGTGGAGCGGAAACGGATTTGACTTGTAGCCACTGCTATATAACTGCACTTCCTTTTTTTTCGCGCGCGCAGTCTTGGCTGGGGCGCCGTTGTCTGCCCGCGCGATCTCCGGATAAGCGTCGGTTACTCGGATCGGCTACAAGCACATGTGTTTATAAAAAACAGAGGATGATTTCACTATCCCCCTCTCTCTCGCTCGAGTTCTCCCATTCCCCGCTTCTTCTTCTTCTTCTCCCTCCTTTCCTCCCTGCTGCTCTCTCTCTCTCTCTCTCTCTCTCTGTCTCTTTCGCCACCGTCAAATTGACGGATGAAAAACTAGTCTGCTGTTTTGCCGAGACTTTCGCGTGGCCGCAACAGCCTCGCGCCGCTTTCTATAAATAATAATCGAACATAAGCGGTCCGCGGAGGGTTGGACGTTTGGTATAGCGCGCCATTTTCGAACTTCTATGCAACGTGCGCGTGAGAATTTGTATTCCAACATCGCGTATGTATGAGGAATTGATTAATCATCAGTGGATATATAAAGTTATTGATGATTCAAGTTTAGGGATTTTTAAATGAAGCTCTTTAGTTCTTTAGCCAAAATGATATTGGATAATATTGAAATGAAGACTCAGTTTTTTAATATTTGTGTCTATATTGATTCCAAGAAGATTCAGGGTAAAATTGGATGGAAACTTTTTCTGTTCAGAATCGACCGAAGAATGCAATGAAATTTTCTATCGAGTGAAAGAGGATTTTACTTTAGACTCGAAATTTTTTGTAACAATTACAGATGGCATGTCCAAAATCATGAGTACCGACTAAATTTGGGTCCAGGAGGCCATTAGGGTTGCTCTCTGAAATCAGACTTTCAATACGGAGTATGGAGAAAGTACATTTTTCGACGCGATGGTCATAATAGATATACAACTCACTTGCGCACGACCATCAGAATTTTATCTCCAATAAATTCAGAAGAGTTGTCAGTCGCTTCAACGACTGGGAGGTCTTATGCGTATATACAGGGCACGAGTGCCACGAAGAGATAGCGTTTATTCTGAAGTGGACAGCGGCTTATACGTTCATGGTGATTTTGTATATGTCTTGAATTCAAATTCGATCGGATAACATATTTTTCATGATTTTTTTGACAACGAAAAATATAATTATCCAAGTTAAAATACGTTTCTTCGCAGAGGAATTTTGTCAAGGCAAGCTACAATATAAAAATTCACATAATTCATTCATCAATAACTTTGTTAAAATGAATCTACCAGCTACCAGAAATACTATCTGCTAAAAGTTACTTTTACAATTCGAATTTCCATGTCTTTAAATCTTTGATGCACGACTCTTCACTGCCAAACTCACTTCTTACCTTTACATTCTCACGGCTGAACAGTAAATAATAAATAAATTGTAAATAATTTCTGCAATATTAATAATTTTTCTCATGTTTTTCACACAGCCAAACGAATTTCTAAAGTATGTATTTATGAGTACTTGTATCATAACATTACTGAAAATACTTCCAATCTGATGAATGTAAATTTTGACATCCATTATTATATCGGTGACAATAATTTTAATAGAACGATCCGCTATTAGAATTATTGAATGAGATGAATATGCTTGATAAGCATTTAGCGCAAATATACGATCAAACATCTCGTGAAACTTGTGGAATGTAATTTCAATAGTTGTAACAATTCTCAGAGAATATATATATATAAAATTGTATTTTTCTAGAGACCACAATGATGAAGTATTCGTAATTGATAAAATTTAACATAAAAAAATATTGCAAAACAAATTATTATGTTAATCGTATAATTTTACGATTTTCAATTCGAAAATCGTATTCATGAAAGATAGCTTCAAAATGTATGCATATACTAACATTATATCAAATCAAAACGTTAATTTTGAACTAACATTCGTCACTTTATGTGGAATTTTCTTTTCCATTCGTATAACAGACATTAATAGCGCCTGGTGTGGAGCTTCTGTAAAAGTTACTCCTAGAATGGAGAGGAATAAAAAACATATAAGACATTATTCTACTAGATTGAGATTTTATTTACAGCTAAAAATTGAACAATGTTTCTTGCAGCAAGGATTTTCGTTGCTGTTAATGAAAAACTCAATTTGAGCAACTCAATGATATAGGAGGTAGATTATGATATAAAGTACTTGTTATTCAACACTATGCTTTCAAATTATATGAGCTAACAATGTTGAATCACTCTGACTCATTTTGAATTGTATTTTGAATCAATTCACATTAAACTATTTTTATAAAAATCTCTATCTAGCCCCGCCATTCATTCACACACTCATTCCAAAGCACAATGTTCCATTTATATTTGTAATTGTTATAATTTTTCAGAAGAAGTTGTGTTTTTCTTCAATTTTTTCCCCATTCCAAAATCGTGTTTGTGACAATCATATAGACGAGAGTTTAGATTACAATATCATCCCCCTATTAAGATATTTTTCTTATTCATCAATACAAAAACTTGCATTCCTCATGATGTTCTATAAGCGACGTGCAAAATCTTTCATCATCGCACGTGATAAAATTTACAAATAGTGAAGTGACTTGAAAATAAATTCTTCAGATTTCTAATGATTAATACGGAAATGAAGATGCGTTTTATTTTTTTCACATACTATACATACTCTCAAGTCTTTTTCACAGGAATGATTGGAAAAAGGATATACAACCAACAGGAAAAACTATTATATAGAAATTTCAATGTTAAAAAATTTTTAATATCTCTCTTTTTACGAAGAATAGCCAGCTTGAACCGAAGACATTTCAATTCACGCAGTAAATTATGTAAGTTTATGTTTTTTTCTTTACCTGATGGCCGTAAATCCATTTTACAGGACTGTAATTTGTCTTAGAAAGATTCTTCAATCTCCGAGAATTCAGTGTCTTGACATTCGATTAAAAAAGCCCTTGCAATATATCCCATCAGCATTTCCAATCCTTCGAATCATTTTAATATTTATAGCTAATTAATAAAAGCCTATGATAACTTTTCGACATGTTGATTTTCAACCATTCACTCTCAAAGTTCGATCTGAAAACTTATTGAAGAAACTAATGTCTTAGATACATGATATTAGTTTCACTAGCTAAATTTTCTGATCTTGCATTAATTCGTTTGTCTAGAAGAATCCTTTCATAATTTCATGATTCAAATAATTACAATTGTTGTAACCACTTGCTATGAAATAACTCCAGTAATTCTTTCAAATCAATTATGTGATCGTTTAGAAATTATTGAAAAGGATTAATTATAAGTATTTCAAGGTAACCATGTAAAAATTTAGTTTTGAGCAACTTTCAAAAAATGACATTCTTAAGGAAATTAAATTAAAATATTTGAAAACATTAATTATGAAAATTCAGCTATCTATCGTGAATCATGAGAATAAGTAGCTTTTCAAACTCCAAAGATCACTGCAAAGTACGTTCCATTCTAGCAACTGATGTCTGACGAAGACTCCTACATAAAGTCTAAATTCCGTAAACATTCCCTTGAAAAATCCAATAGAATCCCACCTGATGACACCACTGCCGGAAGAGTTATAAAAAGCAGATTCTCGCGCTTAACAAACACTTGAGCAAATCCACAAGGACTCAAGTAGTGGTGACTCGCGCGAGGCTGAAGTGAGAAGCGCACCAATGATCATTGGGCGAGGATGTAACTGTTTTGTCAGTGCTCAGACGCGAGCTTCTTGGGTTGGCGTTCTTGAGCTCGTTTCAGTCGCTGCATCAGCAGGTTATGTAGCTGCTCAACCTCTTTTTGAGCGGCCTGTATCACAAAAATCCGCACATCACCCTGCACGTCTTGTGCTGTGAGTCGCAGGGACTTTGGGCCAGCGCGTTCAGCAGTCATGCCCGGCCAGACTTTGGTGTTGAGTACCAATCTCTGGGTGCCTGCCGCTCGTCCTACAAGTCTCGACTCCTCGTCTTTATCGTTCAGACGAAGGGAGCCACGACCTCGCTCTTGATAACTGCTTGTCACCTAAAAAAGAAATGAATATATGTTTTTATTATTTTAGCTACAAGCAACTGTTTATATACTTTGTAGAAAAAAAAACCAAGAATGTCAAAGTTCGAAAATTGTATTGGTTGATACAACATTTTCATCCGAATGATCTAGAAAATAAAGAGCGAAATGAATTGAAGAGAATGCAATTCTGTAATTATTCACTTTTATAAGCTTTGATGAATGTTAATGAAACTTAGAGATATGAAAAATAATTAGAAGATTCAAATATATTAGCTATGGAAGTTCCCAAAACAGGACAATGATAGTAATGATTTTCAAAAAATGTTTGCCAGGCAAACAGGGATCGTTTTGGAACAATAATAGTCTGAAGTTAAAACCTTGTGTTATCAGTACACCTACATAATGATGCAGGGTTTTACACTTTAAAAATTGGCTGAATATTTTTATTAAAACTCTAATATTTGAAATCACAAGCAAAAGATTTTGTTTTCAAGTAGTGATATTTGATACTTTGTTACGAATTACTTCAAGTTGAGCATTACTGATTCCAGAGAACTTCCATAATTTTCAATCATGTCAGCACTTCTTTCAATTTGTTTAAGCACTTACTTTGTCATACGCAAAAAGTTTGCAGTTGATTTGTAAAACGTTCGTTTCATCTTCCTCACCAGTTAACAAAGTCACTTCACTATATTTTCTCTTGTTTGCACGATTGGCTTCCTCCATTTCATGAGCAGCCTGTGACAGAGTTAGTCCTGGTGCTTTATCTTTATTTGTGTTTTTGCAAACAGCTGCAGCATTTGAGAACATTAACTCAGAAGATCCATTTTCATTAGACTGTTCCTCTTTGGCCTCTTCATTTTCAGAACTATCAGAACTGTCTGCGTCATGAGCAACAGCAACACGTTCTTTTAAGTTCTGTCCAAAAACAAAGCTAGCAGCTGATGCACTAGCAGTTACTGATGAACTATTGATACTGTTCTCACCCTCCTTGGGAGATTTGTTAAGAGCCAAAAATTTTGGCATTTCTTTTTTCTTTTCTTTATTTTCATTTTTATTGTCCATTTCCACATCTTTTTCCTCATTTTCACTTTTTTCAACTTTCCCTGTACTTTCATCTTTGTTATTTGTAGTATCGGAAGTTGACTCTTTATCTTCCTTATCTTTATCATTAATTTTGGTAAAAGGGTTATTGAATTTGGGTGGTTGAAGTACACTTTTGGTGGATGAACCCACACTATTTGTTACTGAGGTTAATGCAGAAGGCCTAAGTAATAAACCTTTAGGTCTGTTGTCTCTGGATTTGAAACTATTTTCTGCAATCTTATGAGATTTTGCAAGTCTTGCAGTCGCTATGTAAGACCCTGAAATGAAAGTACTCATTAATACATAGAACAAGTGAAATTCCATTACATATTATATTACAATGAATTAAGTGTCAAGATAAAATGTTTCTATCGAATCTACTGAAAATAAAATTGACTTTATAAGACCTTGAACATTTTTTTTGAAATTCAACATTTTATGTGATTACTTTACACCAACTTGAATGAATAAATGAATACATAACAAGTAGAGAAATAAACTAAATAAACTTAATAAACTATACTAAGCTTTACTACATGGATATATATTTATAAATCTACTCTTGTTACTGTCAACACAACTTCATCCTCTTCTTGGCATTAAGTATTTTCTTGAAGTGTGTTTTTATCAAATTAAGATTTGAATTGAATAATATTTAGCTTCCTTATTGACTTGTTGGCATCTTTACTTATTACAAATATGTTAATTATGAAATTGAAATCGGTTTTGAATGATTAAAAAGATTTTGTTAAAGAAATTTTAAAATTTTCATATGCTGTTGGTCATATATTGTAAGGTTGATATGTAAAAATAATGTATATCAGTACATTTTTAGAAACACATAGAAAAAAATTCTTCAAACATATGCTTCATATTTTAATGAATTGATTATTGTAAAGTCTTGTATATAAAATTAGGATCTTGTTGAATATTTTCATCCTAAGCACGGATGTTCCTAAGGAAACACGTTTATCACGAGGAATCACCATGTGCTAAAATATGGCAATAAAAGCCATTTGTTGTATATAAATTATATAAAAAGGTCTAATTGATTCTCTGAACTTAACATTTTTCCATGATATATAATATATATCTGAATCTCAAAGATTAATAGTTAGCTGCGAGTTTGTAAAGTTTGACTCACTCTCGGATGTCAAGTTGGAGGAAGATGAGTTGTCAGAATCCTGATCAGCAGCGTTCTTCTCTGCTTCATCTGCGCATAACATACAGAGTTAATTCACACATACCTGCCACTATTCAACCAGATCAACAAGAGTGCATTGGTTAATCCCTTGCTTCCCACAGAGAAAGGCAAAGAATGAACGAAATGTAAAATGATGAAGTTCAAAATATTATGGCGTACCATTGGCAGAGTTGTCGCTGGACTCATCTGGACTGTCGCACTTGATGGTGAGCGGGGGCTCGGGCTGCTCCTTGCCGGCCTCGTTGCTCTCTGCACAGAACGAAACATATTAATTACAGAGAGGAAAAAGCCGGGAAGAGAGAGTGTGTGAAAGAGAACACAAGTGGAAAAGCGCGAGACGCAGGAGGCACAAAGGGTGACGGAAGCGTGGGGCCGAGGAGGTGCGGGGCCGAGGATTTGAGGTTCCGGATGCCACGTGCGTAGCTCGGAGAGCTCGCACCGGGTGGACGGACTCGAGCCTCCCGGGGGGAAAACACGAGCACGCGATAACGCACCGTTGCAGTCCGCCATGTTGCGCCTACACTGGCCTACACACACAGCAGCTGTACACGGCAAAGGCAAGCATCAGCGACTGGCCGCGCTCTTTGGTAGTACTAGGTACCTGCAGCCTACTGCTCCGGCCGCTCTGGTGCCTGCTTCGCAAATGTGATATAAGAAGGATGGAACCTGCGCGCGCGAATATGTTGTAAAGCACCAGCGGCTATATATATGTATATATATGTAATACTTATTCTGTGTATGTATATTAATAATATGTTGAGCGATTGATATACTGTACAACTGCTGCCGTCTGCATGCAGGATGCTTTTCATCATATTCTCGACTCCCAGAATTTATTCTCCTTTTCTTACTTTTTTTCGGTTTTATTTGACTAATTTTAATAAGCATTCTTAAATGATACTACTCTATTAAGAATTTAATCCGTTTGTTGACTGAAAATTTTCATGATTCCTAGTCCCAATGACTGGTACTCTTGAACAGCTGTTTTTCTTTTATTTTGTCGAAGCGGCTTTGATATATTTACTATTAGTTACAATTATCATATTATGCAATTACTATGATATTACTATTATTCTATACTTCATTGAAGATGTATAGAAGATATAGGTCTGAAAAGCATGAATTGTTCATTTTATTATTGACGAGAATCAGTACAGATTGTCATGCAGGGAGAATGATTGATGAATCAAAAGTAGATATTGCATATGGATATTTATGAGTCCAAATCAAATTTTCCGCTGGTAGACAAATACGCCATCTAGTGATGGTCAAATCGCTCCGGCGCCGAGCGAGCGGTAGGTAGTGGACGCGAAGCATAATCCCGAACGACACGAACAGCCACGCGTAAGGCGGGCAATCTACGACCAGGGGTTCCCTATGCCCAACGTTTATTTGCTTCCTATAACAAAGGTACATACAATTTTCTGAATAGTGAAGAATTGTTTTAAGGTGGTATATATATTTTCATTATTATTCAATTTTTGCTGCTTACAAATACTTTGATGAGCTCACATATCCTAAGATCCACTTTGAATATTAAATGATAGCAGAATGTCTGGAATTCGCATTGCCAAATTTACGTTTGACAAAGAAAAATTGATCAAATACGTCTTTCTAAATAGCGAGATTAACGCGTTCATTATCATACGTACTTTTCTTACAATGGGTTTTCTTATCGTGTTTCAAAAAGTGAGCTAAGGATATTATCAAAACCATCTATAATTTTATCAATATATTTTTATTACTGTTTCTTTACTTACAAGACGTAAATTAAAATCATCATTTTTCAATTTATAGCAAGATTGAATACTGCGTTGATATTGCCGAAATTACGGTTTGGAAGAAAAATCTTCCGAAAAAAAATGAGCTGCCGTGTTATTAAATAAACGTATTGTAAAGTGATTGTATATAAAAACATAAATTATATGCATTATCTTAAAAAAAATGTATAATGTTATAATTATTTTATCAACCTTCCAAATCAATTACTAACTCATATTTAACTATTAGATATTGTACAAATATATAATTATATTATTAATAAAATATTTGTAACTACATACAGGCATATATATACATGGACATGTTTTCTGACCGTTGTTTGATTCTGAAGATAATAAATTTTATTCGGTTTTTCTAGGTCAATATTAGATATGTTTAACTCTCTGCCAAAATTTGGAAAGATAAGAAAATTGTAATTGAAAAGAAAAGGTTGAGAACTTTTTTATGTAAACATATTTATTCTTATAAACTATTGACAGTATCACATTTAGCAAACTTCCCTTTCATTCATCCTCAATCATCACACTATTTACAAGTAATTTGCAAACAAAAATTGCAATATTTCTCTTAAATTCTCGGCGATATTAGGCCGTGCACTTTGGCACCCAGGTACAAATTCTAATCCGACATTCGGGACCGTATATCTCGATTTGGATAACACAATATAGATGCATACATTCGAACAGTGCACTTTTCATGAAACGAAAAGAATACGTTATTTCGGACAAAATGATCGCTATGCAAAAAAAGTTGATTGGTGCATAAAGTCTTCGTGAAAGTACGCGTTCATCGTGTCGCAGGCATTATGGCGTTTTCGGAATTTCTTTGTTCATCTCATCAAGCCTCTGCCGGTATTCCTTTCTAATTTGATCAATTGGTCGGATGAGGAAAATCGGCACGTGATCATCTCGTCGCTGAAATAGTAAGATTCCTATTAATAACTGGGGAATAAATGCGGAACATTGCTGGGGAGACTGAAAATTTCGGTTATTATTCGAGAGAGGTTCTACAAAAGACGTACAAGAAATTCATGAAAGCCTATGTATAGAATGCAATTTTCTTCTGATAATTTTGTGAATTAGTGAATTGACAGTATCCTGCCAATTCAGCCCGTTCTCACTTTGCGAAGTTTATGAAATATCGTTTTCTCTACCCGTGCGAAAGACGATTCTTGACTCACGTGACTCGTTTCGCTCGGACGATAAACCTCACGCACGATCGAGAATCAGCTCTTCCGCATTTGCAAGTTTATCAAAGTGGTACTACCCGGCGAGTTTTTCAAAATCATGAAATGAAAAGATAAAGATTTCGCAGGGGTGTAGCCCCACGAGATCCTCATCGAAACGTCGCGTCGCAACCAATTGTGATGAACCAGTGTGTACAAGACTGTCGGAGACTCTCACCTGGAAGAGGCACTCGCCCTCGAACTCGATGAGCTTCTGCTTGCGGGCACGCAGCAGCAGTCCGACGAGTTTGTCGTTGATGTGCACGTAAATGTTGAAGAGGTCGCCGAAGGAGATGCCGAGAATGTCAGGCTGGTCGCGGCAGGGCGTGCCGTTCTGGTAGATCACGTCGCACAGCTCGAGGACCTCCTTGAGGATGTGCGCGGACGCCTTGCGGCCCCGGATGTCCGACAGCGAGCCCGCCGCCGGCCTGCAACACAAGCGCAAACGGCCGATTTATCATATTGTATCCTTGTCCGCCCGCACGCGCAGTCGGATACGCGACGGCTCGGGTGGAGCATGGCGCGCTTCTAGCCGAAGGCTGGGTATTTGCGGATGGCAATAGGACGCTCCATCGCTCTCGCCTCGATTATCGCTCGTGCAGCCGACTCTCAAGGAGTTCGCGATTCGAAGCAAACACCCGCTCGTCCCTGTCTCGCTCAATATCGCGCGGAGCATATTATATTTTTAACGGTGTCGAGCTTTTGCCCCGGTGGCTTCGGCTAATTTCAGACACCGCGTGTCTGGCCCTTGTTTCGCAACTATATACCCGAATCACCTTGTTTCTCCCTCAATGCCAATAATAGAAGAACGTTAGATTCTTTCAGGCGCCGCACACCCAAGTGGCCCTGATCAATTTTCGCCAGCTCGTAATTCACTCGCGGTGCGGCACAACGCTCACATCTAACTCGCAAAGTAATTATAAATGTGTGTAAATTGTCGATCTTTGAGGGCCATTCCAGAGTGAAGTGGACAAAGGAAAAGCTTTATACACAATAGTTTGACAATGGCAGTGGAAGCAGCCGCTTCCTCTGCCGAACGCAATATTATATTTTCATTCAAAACTGGTGAGAAAGAATATTTTATTGTTACTTCGTCGATTGTTTTGTACCTAAACTGTATTATTTATTACGTGTTTTTTGGGTAATAAATTTTTAGCCTGATGAGGCCAGTAAACCTAACTGGCGAAACGTCGCATAAAACAAATATGTGGTGGATTTTGTGAATTTTCCTTTGTCCACTTCACTCTGGAATGGCCCTCAAAGATCGACAATTTACACACATTTGGAATTATGGAGGGTGCACAATATAATATTCGCAAAGTAATTAGCTCGAGTACATGTAAATATACGTATGTGTACGACTATGAATTATGAAACTCACCTTCCGTACTCTTCCTTCGAGAAAGTTGGCTTTGGAAGATTGAGACCCGAGGAGAACGGATTTTTCTTCTGACTGGTAATGTGTTTGTTGGCGTGCTGGTCAAACATGGCCACTTTGTCGTTGAGGGTTTCCTGGAAAATGTAAAAAAATCTACCTTACAAGACTGACAAGCGTTTCGAATTTCCAAGTGATTCTGTGAAGGACACATTGAAGATAAAAACCATTATAAATCAAAATCAATGTTTTCAGAAATCACTTTCACCTCAACTCCGATAGGAGCATTATTTCCCGTGTACAACTTCAATCGACGATGAGAAAACTAAACCTCGTGGCCTATTGAATTTTCAAAAAAATCGCGACCAATTCCCTCCCTGTGCAATTATGACTTGTCGATATCGGCGAGAGAAGCTACGAATATGAAATGTTATTTCGCGCCGGGGAGAGGCTGATTCGCGGAAGAAGAAATGACAGTAGGAAAAAGAGACTAACGAGTTTCAGGAGACGAGGTGTTTTAGCAGCCGGCACGCGACTGACCAAGCGAGCTCGAGTACGAAGTGCAGGCCACGCGACACGTTCGGGGCTTCTAATCCCAAGACGTTCGCCCGTGAAAATGCGCAGCTCTCTTCATAAGCACTTGCTCCCCGAGAATAGATGCAGGGCGCACGCAACGCACGTGTACACCTCTAGTCTGCACGTGACCTGCGCTACTCGAATTTTTCGCGCACCTATAGCAACTCGGTGTGTTTAGTTTCTCGATTAGACCGTCGCGTTGAAGCTGGTGTCGGGGAACGTTGGTGACCTTGAGAGTTCAGACCTATAGAGTTCACGGTCTGACCATATCGCGCCCGCTTCTACTTGCAAGATTAGTTGTACTCTTTGCCCAAGTTTCGTCGAGTTTCGAGCGAATGATTCCCTTCCTTATTCGTTTACAGAATTATTGAAAGCGTAATCGATGAATCAAGTGAAAGGAGTAACAATGTTGTGAGGAATAAGGATAGCTCGCTGAAAGCGATTCTGAACTTAATATAAGTCAGCAGACATCAAAATTACCCGCCTCATTGAAATATTGGCCTATACAATAGTCGACCGAGCAGGTGCAATAAAAACTCGAGTTGAAATTATTCCAAGCGCGATTGCCAAAGTTTTTTTACATAACTCGTGTTGCGCTGAAGCTCGACACCCGCTCATGACGCTCTCATCAATGATTAATTGAAAATTCGATATTGTCATTCGACCGACTTATGAGCCTTGCTTGACTGCAGTATACACCTTTCAATGTACATATATCCTATTCAATCACGTAACCCGAGCATCGTTCGCGAGTTCTCAAAGAGTCTTTCTGGCAAAGACTACAATGTGAAACATTAGCGTCTGAAGTTGGTTTCGGGATAATTGGAATCGCTCAGCCGCGGTTCGACGATCGACACACGCAATTGCGTCAAGCTCGCAAAGAGGTATACACGCGCACGCGATAACTCCGATGGACAATCGAGCTGGGTGCAGTCGAGAGGGAAAAAAATGAGGGAGCAAGAGTTGGATGGTCCCCAGGCTCACGACCGTGGCCCTGGCCATAAGAGTTGAATTTATGGCAATGTATCAAAGGCTCGCGCCCGCAGCCACTCGACTCACACGTGATTACACGAGCGCTTCCGCGAGCAGAGTCGCTCGCGATTTTCACCCGTTGAAGCAAATAAAAGGTGCGGCGACGACGACCCATTCAACGATCGCTAGCGCCCGCGCACTTGACTCTTCTCGTGTTTGTTTTGGTCCGGCTTCAAATATCCTACCGAGCTGTAATGATAATTTGGAGTCTGATGAGCGGTTTTTGAGCTTTTCAAATGTTGCGTTCGAGCCAAAAATGAGCCGTTTTAAAACGGATAGCTCTTCGAAACTCGGGAAGAGTTGAAAAACGTTGGAAATCTGGCTACCAATCTGCGATGCAGCGCTACGTCTATATTATTTTCTTCGCGTATAAAAGTGTTCCGAGTTATTTTCGCGTGTCCAGCAATATTTTACATTTGTATTCTGGTCGGTCGAAGAAAAGATATCTATACGCGTTGCTTTACAATGTTATTCGGTAAGAAAGAATCAATTTTCGGCACGTGTGTTATTTGAACTTTGAACAATGGAAGTTAATCAAGTTGGAAAAGGAAAACATGAACGTAAAATCTTATCTCTCTTGAATGATTTAAATGGCAAAAGAACATGTCTTGAAAATCTAAACCAGTGCCAAAAATCGTTTTTCCCTGACTTTGAGATAGCGACTGACATATTTTATTTAGATGGTAATTTAGAACTTTGTACATGCGCAAATGATATGATTGAATGTGAAAGAACTTCGAAGGCGGCTTCAAGCTTTTCCGCTTTGTAAAATAGATTATTGAAACCCGTCTCTTTCTAACCATATCAATTTGCTGATAAAAATTTCTCCAATCAACGTAACTAATTATGAAATGGCATTAATGTAAAATCCTGCCAATCAGAACTTATGAACAGTTTGAAGGGGTGTTTTTTACTCCCAACGACGAGTTAGCACCAAGCAGTCGAAAGCAAGCGACGGACACGCACGAGTATACAGCCATCCCTTCACAGGATTCACTCCACGAGGCTTATTTCACAGAACAGTTTCCAAGGAATCACCAACCGAATTGCGTGAGCGTCTGCAATACTCACTAGCAGTAGCGAAGACATGTTGATCCAGTCGATATGCACGGTACCACACACACTGATTCTACGAATGGAACGTCGCAGAGTATTGGAATAATTGCGAGGTCGTAAAAAAGTACAAAGTTGCTGGGAAAACTATGCTACGTCGAGGTGTGTCTGAGTCGATGTAACAAGGAACAAGTGTTTGATACGGCACCGCGTGGTGGGCACGCAAGCGACGAATAAACGACGTCTGGAGCTGGTCCGAGTCTTTTTATACCGGCAACCACCGACGAAAAAGCTCTCCTGCCTCCCCCCCCCCTCCGCCCCACCATGTCGGCCGGCGCTTTTCGCGCTTTTCGGTTTTCCGCGCCAATGTTTGCCCCGCGTGCCAAACCGGAGCTTCTCTATATATTGTATACATTCGCGCGGGCTCGTGCGCCACCCGCTCCCTACCCTCGAGTGTATAGCCATTTGAATATGCGACGCTATAACGGCCAGTCATTCGTCTTGTCAGTCTCGTTGTCTGCTCGAGACGCGACGTGAGTCACTTTTTCTCAAGGGATCCGCTGTCAGCTTCATAAGCTCGGGCTCCGTCACCTGTAGAACGAGCTCTTCATGTTCGATGAGCTTATTTCGGTTTTTTCAGGAAATCCCATTCGTTTTTTTTTCGTTTTCGGAGCCAACCAATGATATTTAGGAAACTTTGCTCGTGCTAATTTCACGAGAAATGGGATTTATCAATATGTTCGTGAATCAACTTTGACGTCAGGTAGTCACGATAGAAACATCGCCATGTAGGGGAAACGTGGCTGAATATAATAATGGTCAGAAGCAAGCAATAACCAATGAATGGAAATTTGTACAGAGATAAATTTAGAGATAAGTTTCTTGTGAAATTTGTTATGAACGAAATTCAACGTAGCGCAGGCATGATTCACGAGAAACTGGTAAAGTTGGAAATTATAAATTAATGAAATAACCTACTATTATATTGCCGCATATAGTAACAGGTCAATGCTCCTTACAAAGAGTAGAACGAGTTTGGAAGCTTTATCGAAGAGGCGCACGTTTTAATTTTTCTCACAAAAGCTGGCCCGTTTTTCACACAAAAATTAACTTGTAGTATGGCTCAAGTCACATCTGCCTAGCAGAAAAATAAAGCTAATAGAAAGAAAATACCCCATTACAAAGCTTTCTCTTTGAGAAAGCAAAAAAGAAGAAGAATAAGAAAAAAATTAAATTGTTTCAATTGATTTTTGGGGTGGAATAAATTCACATTAATTTGATTGTGAATTTATGAATATGAAAGTATAAGGATGAATATGAATTGAAACGGAATCAAAGTAGACTTCATGAGCATTACTCGAAAACTGTTAGTTACTGCCAGAAAAAGAGTAAAAATGCTTATATATTTAATACATATTTATAGATTTTATTAAATCTCGACATTAATCAATCGTCTTCACTTTCGGAATTCTTCTAGAATTTGACGTTTTCTATTTCTAGTAAACTGAGAACCAGCATTAGGGAAAAGATACGTAATGTATTCAGCAATATTCATCTGAACTCTATCAAAAACCAGACCTTCTATCGTTCCTTATCAATTCCATTTCGCGTTTACCCTATATGTTCAAACATTGGACTGCGAATAGAAAACGAAGTCAAGAAAAAGTTTTGGACGAACTTTGAAATTCCTTACAGGTCAAAAATAAACGTTTATGAATAGGAAATAGGTGTTGGCATTATAATAATCAAGACGTAACTAAATCATCTTGAAACTTCAACTTAACTGTGTCTGAAAGGCTGTTTCTGTGCAAAAAGAGCGTATTAAAATATTCTGTAAGGAGTAATAGAAAGTTATTCAAAGCGAAGAATGGTATGCTTTCATATACCTAAAAATAAGAGTTTTATGCCGATTGAAATTATTGCAGAGCTCCAACGGTAATAATTGATCTGATCAAAGATTGCGCAAGGGATTTTCACGAGTCATTAATTCTATTTTGTAAATTCATTTTATCACTGCATACCATACAGAACCATAAGCTCGAGATGAGTAAATGGAATTTAAATGAGACGACTTTTACAGTCTTTCATCGATCATGCAGTCAATATATTTCAGTCAATAAGAAATTCTATGATTATCTTTTGTGATAATTCTTAAAAAACAAAATATCATTCTATCCGATTTGTTTATTGAAAACTTCGTATGTAACTGATCATTGTATGCTGGTGAAATTATATCTCGAAAAAAATGAAACGTTCAATTCGGATAAAAATAATGCTACGGTGACTTTTAACGTCAAGCGCGGTTGACACTTCACAAAAGCATATAGTGCCAGTGCAGTTGGCAGAAGTTTTCCCACTCGAAACAGTCTATGTCACGCAACGAAAGTCTTTTCCATTCGAACTCGGACAAATATAACACGAGCGTGTATATACATATTCGAACGGTAAACAAAGCTCGAGCAAGTTTCCCCTCGGTTCCCGAGGGGAGTAAATCGCTGGGGATTCGCTGGGGACAAAAAGCTCGCGCGCGCGAGCGTTCGCAAAAGGTCACGCGCGAGTAGCGTAGCGGCTTCGGCACTTATACTTACATTCCTCGGGGCTAATTTTACTCTTTCATTATCTGACGGGCGCGGCAGTTGGAATCCGTTAAATATAGCTATCGCTATTGGATCGGGAAGCGAAGCACGCGCGGCGGAGGGAGGGGGGCCCGACATTGAAAGAGAGCGTCAAACTTTTCGCGCACTCGAAATAGTTTACGAGAGCCGCAGGCCGACGCCACCGGAGCTCGCCCCCCCGGACACGAGACGTCAGCCGACCGACGATTCGACAATTCTTTATCGGCCCGTGACTAACTATCCGCGCCGTTTCGTTCCGGATTTTTCTTAGCCCGCGGCGATGATCCAGTTAGAGCCAGAGCTCGCGCGGGCAGCCAAAGTGCGCTCGCTCGCCCAAAGTTTCACTGCCAACGAGCCGGCGACTAGACGCTTTTAGCTAGTGCACATCCGGGAAGAATACAGCCACGGCATATAATAGCTTGTTTTTTTCTTTTCGCATTCCTTCGGGTATCCACGACGTGGCCACGACGTTCTAGTAGAGCTACGATCCTTGAGATTTTCTTCCAATGGTATATCGTTTTCTTTGTGAGGATCGCGTACGTAATGAATGAATTTCGACATTTGTGTATACTACTCAGGGATACGTGCACACCCATCGAATAAACGAATGAATGTACACGGGTGCATCTGCAAACCATCGTACTTCTCTTCAAATAATGCATTCCAATGCCTGTTTTATATTTCCAGATCAGTTAACGGAGTTAACGGAGAGTTTTTTATGGACTTTTCATCTTAGTTTCTCGTATCACGCAATCATCGAATATGATGGGACTTACAATTGATTTTGTGTATTCATTCCCAATTTTATTGTTTGCCTCAGCTTACTTATTAGCTTGAACAATTTCAACTCTCTAGTATAGAATCTCACCTCACCGCCAAGCATTTCATAAGAATGACTTCGGTAAAAGTTACTCCCCCTCTGGATTTCAGTACCAACAAAGCAATCACTTGATAAACTATAAGTTTCTAGTTTCTAAACAGATGTTAACATAAGTTGAACAGCCAGTGCTGGCAAAACAAAGTGAGCCAGAAGATCATTTTCACTATTCACCTTCTATACATATATATACGCCTGCGGCTCGCGTATAAAGCATGAATGAACGGCTAGATTCGTCGCGCGTACATCGAGAAAAGTCGGGCGCGAACCGGTTTCGAAATTCGACCGGGTTTTGGCAGCGAAATCGCTTGGTTTCGGAAAAACTTCATTCCCCGGTCACGTGATGGTAATCAAGCGGTGCACAGGATCCGTTTGATTTACGCGCGACGCACGTGTCCCCGATCGATAATAAGTTGCGCGTCATCGGAGTAGCGGATCTAACGATAGCGTTCGATGGCGCATCTGAGAGGAAGTGTCATGTGCCAAAGATGACAATTTTTTGAATCCTCAATTAGACGCTGAATCGATGAAATGAAATGTTGATTTGCTCGGCAATTTTCCTCGTGAAACTCATTATTTTGAGATCGAATGTGTCCTCCGCGTGATTTCAGCGAATAGCATCGAAATTTCTTCCAAAAGAGCTTTGAATCACGTTCCTCTTGTTCTGTATGATCGATGATCTGCAAGATAAGCCTGTATCGAAAAATAATGAGGAGTTATTAACAAAAACAAACAGCAACAAATGTATATTGAACAAAACAAGCGATTAGTCATTCGCGCGAACGTCAGCGTTTCTCCTGCTTGAGGAGTTTATCATCCAGTTCAGAAATAATCTTTAAATCTATGTTTGCAATCTAACGGTCAAAAATAGCAGAATTCGTTCGCATATAGAATGACGAGTTTTCACCTAGGAGCAAAGTAAATAAACAAAAGTTGTCGATTGAAAACAAGCAAAGTGGACTTATATGAGAGACGCGCCTACTGAAAATACCCATTGATCATGAAGATTCGCAGAGGAATAGGAAAAAACAAATTATTCTTCGCGAATAAGACGAGAAGAATAATACCGAGCGAAGAAGCCTCCGATGTTGACTCACGCGCAAAACGGCATCGGAAAGTTTGATCGCTCATATCATGAGCCGCACGGCTAATTTAGCCGCTAAGCTCTGACGCACATTCACTCATCTTCGGCGCATATATCCGGAGACAAAAAGTATCGCTACGGAAGCTGGGCAGCGAGTGGGTGGGGGTGGGGCAGCACGCGGGACCATAAAAGGTGCGTGATTCAAAAGGCGCCCCCCCCCCTCCTCCGGAAGCTCGCGGGGAGCGCACCCGAATTAGACCTGTTTTTGCCCAGTCGCACATGAATGAACGTCGACGTCATCAAGCTCGCGCGTAAACTTACGAAGCGGCCACTGCTTCGCGCTTGGGGCACGTGCCGAAGTTTACGATGGGAGTTGGAGAGGCGGACCAACAGATGAAATGCTCGCAGATTGGCTAGAGAAAAATAACTTTATGGCGAGCTCCTGTTTCTGGTGTATACATTCGCTATCGATATTGCGCGAGCTTAAGGGAATTCATGTGACTTGTATTATAGATTTTACGGTGCGATAAAACACAGAGATTCTGCGAGAATTCTCGAAACAAAGGCTGCACTTCTATCAAATCTGTTGAGTTACATTTACTTATACTTTAAATATGTGTAAACACGCATTGTTATATTCTTTGGGGCGAGCATCTGGTGATTGAAAAGAATTAGTTAATAATAACTGATAAATAAGTTGACAAACAGCAGAGAATACATGCAAAAACATTCTGACCGCGGTACCCGGAAGGAAAAATATTTTCAAGTAGTATAAAAATGAAGTGTTATTCGGTTTCACATTTTCTTCTTTTTCGTATAGAAAATTGATTCGATTCTAACGAGCTTCACATATGTACATAATGAACAACCCGTTTGACTGGTACTTATATAAGTATATTATACTCATGGTATATAGCCAATCAGAATGCGCGCTCTTGACTATCTCTGAAATTTTTTCAAATTTTTGTATTTGGGAAAGAATTTCCTTTCAAGAAATATAAATAGAACTAAAGGTTTTCTGTTGATATTGACGTAAAGCAGAGAAAAAATTTTGGCCGATTTCTCTTGTTAATATATGAATTGTAAAAAATAATAATTAGTACATATTGCATAAGAATAGTAAAGAAATGTAAATTTATAGTAACGGAAATTAGGTACATATAGGTAGAAAGCAGACATAGCAGACAACGAGGAGACACCACGCAGTACAGGAGCTCGATCTTAATGAAACTTGCAAGTGAGCTTTCATGATGAAAAGAAGTTTTGTTCAATCATTTTGTCAAGTGCTACGAATTCCAATATGTGTAATTGTAATACATCTACAAACCATTATTGGCACAATAGAGAACATCGATAATTTACTCGTGTATGAGAGCAATAATGATTTATAAAGTAGTTAAGAGAAAGGAATGTATTTGATGGATTTTAGTGTGAATCAAAGCATTTTTTCTCTCATATCTAGCCTAGTCAAACATATCGAGGCTTCAACGGAACAAGTTCAACAAGCCCGGATGTGGTTCAATATTTAAAAAATACTTGAACATCTTTCATGAAATGTTTCGTAAGAATTGATGTACATACATATCGGTATAGTCTCAAAAAATTGAAGCACATTTGACATTTCGTACTTGTTTTGGGCTGTTTGAATTTTAATATTTCTAATTATAGCACATTTTACATGACTGTATTAGTAGATGGTTGTGCTTGAACTTTACGAATCCTAGATCGTTTGAAAAGCTGTCTACTAAAAGATCAATTAACGAAGAGTAAGTCCATGTTCAATCGCAAATCCAATTCAAATGGTCAAAATTCAAAAACTCGACTTAAACGGAAAGCTGCTTCGGTAGCCCAAACGCTAAAATTCTATGTGCGCAGCTCAATTCAGGCATTTTTGGCTAGCGAGCAACCCCTGAGGAATTCCGCTGGCAATTAGGCGAATCTCTGCAGCTGGGATGACGAGAGCGCGCAATAATTCGCCCAGCGCCGGTTCCGGTACTCTCTTACGTGGCCTTGGTAGATTTTCCGTGTTGTTGATCGCTCTAGTGCTCACGCGATGAGTCATGTCTTGTATATGTTCACCAGCACTGTCATTGGACTCTGGATACTTAATAGAGGACTTTGCAATGTCTCCACTACATAACCATGCAGTTTGCTGTGCCAACGGATTCTACCCCGCTTTTTTTTGACGAGTTTTATCAAATGCCATTCTCCAACTGCAGCTCGAATTTTAAGAGCTATATACGATGTCGCTTATTTACTGCAAATAAGATATGTACCCAATATGTGCTACCCAGAGAATATTTTTTTCATCTGGACTCCTTTTGTAGTTCTGTACTAGAAATCCGATTAGATGGTATAAACTAATAAGGTCTATTATATTCCTTCAGAATGAGCCAAGCTGCATCTGGCTCCGACTTTTCTACGCTGAATAATAGTATTTTGAAAAAATGTTCTTTTTCAATCGTTAGACGCTTAAAATCGAGAAGAAAATTGATAATCAATGATTTGAGAAATGATAACAAAGATCTATTGAAACGGTTGCTGAGAAAAAATTAGACGATATATATAGAATGACAAGGAATATGTATGTCGCTCGACTTTTTGACCCAGTCTAAGAGTGTCAAAAAAATTTAAACTTATCTGGCCGAAATTATATTAAGTATTAGAATTGGTAAAAAAAATGCAAACTGCTAACAACTTGGGTGTAAAAATTTGTGACCGGTCGAAATGTTTTCTTTTCTTATTATTCCGTATTGCCGACAATATTTTGTACCGCGGTGCTACTCTAGACTTGCGTATATATTGAATACAAAGGGTGACGCATATTGGGTTATATCTACCTTTTTTTGTAAAATTGAATGAATTGAGAGGCACAGATTTTACTACAATATATGTTCAAGATTTGCCAGACCAGCTGGTTCAAATTAGCTATATGTGCTTTGGATTTGATGGACATTTTTCAAAAAAGAACATTTTCCGTTTCCATTTGGGAAATTTCAAATAAATACATCTAGGTCTCTTGTCTCTTGTCCTTACGAAAACTTATCCATCCAAGCACTTCATAACAAGTACTTACCTTACGATGGAAACATTTAACATGGAATATTACATTTTTTGCGCTCTTTTAATATAATTAATTCTGATACATTTTAGGGAGAAAATCTCTTCATCATAATCTGATTTTTTATATTACGTTAACTTACATTATGTAAGTTGAGTAAGCTCTTCCAAAACCAACACTCATAGAAAGATACAATGTGTGAAACAAGTCTGACATCAAATGATCAAATGGAAAACAGTGAAAAAGAAGTAGATAGGTAAATTCTCAAAACGAACTAAATTATCTTTCCAACAACAGGATCTTTACATGGGGTGGCTATTATTATATTGAATTTCGCGTACCTTCCCAAAACTAATCCGGTGTGCGAAACATTGGTGACACCGAATGTACAGGTCAGACATATACAGATCGGAGTGAAATACCAGAATGTACAGTCAAAACAGTTGAAAAATAAATATCAAGGCAAATTCTCGAAGCTAGTCAATCATCTTCCAAAAATAGTCCATACCTCGGTCATATGTTTTCTCATCGAAACTCGACGTTATACAACAGCGAATAGCGTAGCAGACCTCAATCGCTGTCTCGATTAGCCGTGCATTCTTATATGCCCAATCAGCATTATGGAACCGTTTGAGCATCGATTGCTTATTTTCCATCCCAATGGTCAGCACTAATCTTATTGTATAAGTAAATCACGCGAGTGGAAGAATGAAAACGATAGACGGGAATTTTTCGGTTGGACGTGTGGATGCGTCCGCTGAGGCCGCCGGCCACCAAACTAACAGCCCATACTATTTTCGGCCGCGCGTCGCCTAAGAATAAAGGCCTCGTGGCACGACTCGTGGCTTGACCAGCCACTCGATGCACGTGCTGGAATTGCCCTCAGTTTCGAAGGATTATCCAAATTTTCAAGAAATTCAAGAATCTTTTGAGGTTTTCCAAAGTTTTAAAAAATAACGTGTCTAAGCGTCTTCTATTGCGTTCGCGAACGGAACTTCTAGATATGAGCGGTATGCGAACGGTACGCGAGGTTCCCCTCGAATCCTCACTAACTTTTTTCGTATACTCAAATAATTTTTCGATCTTCTTCACGTACCAAGAGGAAATTTTCGCGTACATGAAACATGTTATTGCAAAGAAGAGTAGAACATTTCTCGGGTACACGGAAAAAAATTGGTGCGGGTTGAAGGGGAAACTCCCGTTTTTCTACCGTTCGCATATATCGTTCGCGTACGCGTTGTGACAAAATATGTCAAAAGATCACGTGAGAGCCATTTTTATATAAGGATTATGGGATCATGTGGGATGTAAGGTGCAAAAGATAAGATTGATATATTACGAAATATTTTGTGCTTCAAATCTAGCTATACCAGTCACACTGATAAACAAATTCTAGATGATAACTCGAAAAACGTTTCAAACACGTTTACATTATTTAGAATTGTTGGGGCTTTTACAACCATTCGACTGGGAGAGACCTGAAAAACCAGTAACATATTTATACTTATTAATTAGACAATTATGAAAATTACTTCCTTATATTTCTTAAAATCAAAATGAAATCAAGTTGATGTTGAAAATAAGAGATCTAAACATGTTGATGGGAAGCATACCTTTGTTGATGCATTTGGCGTATTCAAAGTCCTCGTCAGTACCATAAATAACTCCATCACTCCCACAAATAGGATTTAAATCTCTGGTTAGACGAAGCTTCTTCACGCAAGTTTTATCAGTTCCGTTTGTATTTGTTCCATCTTGGGATTCTTGTTTATCAGTTCCGTTTGTATTTGTTACATTTTGGGATTCTTGTTTATCAGTTCCGTTTGTACTTGTTACATTTTGGAATTCTTGTTGATCTTTGACGGAAACTAATAACACATTAATAATGTTTTTAGACGTGTATATTTTTAAATGATTAAAAGTAATTTTCTCGACATTTATTTTCTACTATTATTCGAAAAACCGCTGCCAAGTGCCTCAGCAGTATGCTTTCTCAAAGTATTGCAATTGATCCTCAACTTGCATTAATCGCCACTCTTCGAAAAAGCAAAATGAACCTCTAACTCATTTCCTCCACTCCATAGTAACGGTTGCTAAGGACGTAAACAACGGTTGCTACGGTAAATATCCGAGCTTCGGTGTTCTTACTTCTTAGTCGTCAACAGTTCCGAAAATGGACCTCTAACTGACTTTTCCCACTCCATAGTAACGGTTGCTATGGTAAATGTCGGAGCTTCGACGTTATTACTTCTTAGTCATCAACAGTTCCGAAAATGGACCTCCAACTGACTTTTCCCACTCCATAGTAACGGTTGCTAAGGACGTAAACAATGGTTGCTATGGTAAATGTCGGAGCTTCGATGTTCTTACTTCTTAGTCATCAACAGTTCCAAAAATGAACCTCCAACTGACTTTTCCCATTCCCTAGTTACGGTTGCAAGCGATATAAACACCGGTTGCTAGAAACATCAACAATAGTTTATACGGGAAAGGTCTCTTTGATTGTTATAGAATCCCATAAATATACAAACCCAAATGATCATTTATCATGAATTATATGAGAACTTATCGAAAACACGCTAGCAACGGTTGCCATGGAATCAAACAACGGATGTTGCTGAACACCGAACTCGGTTCACATCTGCCGGAGACCGACCTGTGTGCAAAATTTCAGGACGATCGGACCATTCCTTCGAAAATTAACGTACGACAAAAAAAGTCAGTCTGAAGCTGAATTTTGTATCTCCATAGCAACGGTTGCTAGGAGAATAAACAATGGTTGTTCCAAAATGAATGTCTTATCGATTCTCATCGATCGTCGTCGAAAGAATTGGAGACCCATCGTTCATTGATGATGATTTTCGGAGCTTTTATCAAAAACACGTTAGCAACGGTTGCTAGAGAAATAAACAACGGAATTGGCTGAAAATTGAACTCGATCGAGATTTTGCGGCGACTAACCTGTGTGCAAAATTTCAGGACGATCGGACAATTCCTCCGAGAGTTATCGTACGACAAAAAAGTGCACGTACGTACATACATACAGACATTTTTGGATTTCCATGTTTTTCGACCCGTAGATTACGAAAATCGAGGTCCCGAAGTCCGATTCGGTGGGTCGATTTTTACCCCGTTACAAAGCTTTCTCTTTCAGCCAAATCCGTTGTTTATTTCTCTAGCAACCGTTGCTAACGTGTTTTCGATAAAAGCTCCAAAAATCATCATTAATGCACGATGGGTCTCCAATTCTTTCGACGATCGATGAGAATCGATAAGACATCCATTTTGGAACAACCATTGTTTATTCTCTTAGCAACCGTTGCTATGGAGATACAAAATTCAGCTTCAGACTGACTTTTTTTTTGTCGTACGATGACTTTGGAAGGAATAGTCCGATCGTCCTGAAATTTTGCACACAGGTAGGTCTCCGAAAGATGTGAACGTGTTTAGCAGCATCCGTTGTTTATTTCCATGGCAACCGTTGCTATCGTGTTTTTGATAAGTTCCCATATAATTCATGATAAATGATCATTTGGCTTTGTATATTTATGGGATTCTATAAGAATCAAAGAGACATTTCCCGTAGAAACCATTGTTGATGTCTCTAGCAACCGTTGTTTATATCCCTTGCAACCGTAACTAGGGAATGGAAAAAGTCAGTTGGAGGTCCATTTTCGGAACTGTTGATGACTAAGAAGTAAGAACATCGAAGCTCCGACATTTACCATAGCAGCTGTTGTTTAAGTCCTTAACAACCGTTACTATGGAGTGGGAAAAGTCTGTTGGAGGTCCATTTTCGGAACTGTTGATGACTAAGAAGTAAGAACATCGGAGCTCCGACATTTACCATAGCAACCATTGTTTACGTCCTTAGCAACCGTTACTATGGAGTGGAGGAAATGAGTTAGAGGTCCATTTTCGGAACTATTGACGACTAAGAAGTAAGAACACCGAAGCTCGGATATTTACCATCGCAACCGTTGTTTACGTCCTTAGCAACCGTTTTTTTTTCATAAGAAAGTGACACTAATTAAATCATATGCGAATAATAGTAGCAATATTGATTTAATTAAATAATATTTTATGCTATCGAATTCGAAAGTAATAATTTTGTTTCAAGTGGAAATTCTCATCCCGAGTTATATTCCTCAGCTCGTGAGATTATATTGAATCATTTGTTCTCGTATTCGTTCATACTTGGTGAACACAAACCGTAAAAGATCTAAGTGACTTTTGGATACAAGTGTAACATTTATTGGCAAGGTCACTTTCCAATTGCTGAATCCAAAGAACTGGATTGAGAATTCAGTCATCGATCAATACATCAGTCTTTCTTCCTCACCTCTGCTCTTTACTCGTCCGAAAGCTTTGGTATGCTTCGGGGGAAATTTCATTTTCATGATAAGTAACTGCTTTTGATGCAATTAAAAATCAGAATGAGATTTGTTGATGCCCATCCATGATACAAATAATACCATGCGATTCGGAATAGAATATGGTCGGTCCAATATTTTTAACATCACTCTTCGAGCATACGACATTTACGAGCAGAAAAATTATCCTAATACGGCAGGATTAACGAATTTAGGCATGCACAGAGCTAATCGCGACCACTGACAGTGCTACCTTTTAATTTTCAAGAAATATTGATTTTTCAAGCGTATAATATTTAAGATTTCGAAACTTACAGTAATCATTGAAATTTTTTTGAACCTGCGCCATTCCATTGGAAACTCCATTGGAAACTTCATTATAAACTATGCATATAAAAAAAATGTGCAATGAATACAATTTTCATAATAGATATTGAATATTATAAAATAGTGATTTCAACTCTCCGTAATATTTTGATTTCTACTACTCACGATCTTCAATGAAAGCCGAAGTGAATCGGACCGTGCACAGAAGAGAAAATACCAATATGACGTTGTTGATCTTCATGATAAATCTTGACTTTCCCAACAACTGAGTTGATACTGAGTTTGTTCTCAATGACTTCCAATTGGAACTCTTTGGATTTAACGCCTGTCAACATAAAAATATATTATTCGCGGGATATTACAACGGATCAATTAGATTAAATACATCAGAGAAGAATATTTTTCAAAATAATAAAAATTTAAAGTTATAACGAATTTTATTCATTTGTCACGTTAGTCGTGGATTCTAAGCAAATAAAATTAGATTTGAAAACGTCTAGATTTCTGGGGAAAAAAATTAACTACTGCACTTTAATTAACTTTGCTGCATATTAAAAATATATCTGTAATAGTAGAAAAATATAATTGAAGTTTATTCTTTTCACTATTGTAAAGTGACTGCAGCCAAAGTAGTACTGTTGCTAAAGTGTCATTTTCCTCATATTTCGTATTTCCAGTATTAAGGTACCTGTACCCAATATGCGCCACCTAAGCGAGAAAGGTCACTACGCCGCGTCAAATGAATATTTTCTAACATAATTGGTGTCAAATGAAAGGTCTACTCAATACCTACAGAATGAGCTAAGGTTTTTTTCGATTTGAACAGTTCTACGCTAAGATACCGCGGTTTAAAAAAAAAAAAAAATTCGGGAAAAAATTTTAAGTGTACCCAATATGGCGCCACCCTGAAAATACTTCTTTTCATCCAATTTGAGGCATGAAGCATGTCTGAAATGGATAAAATACAAACAAAAAATTATATTTCTGATATAATTTTATTGGAAAATACATTTTGTCTTTGATTAAACCATAGTAAATAGATTATATGAACTTCTAACAACCTAAATCAAATCAAGTTTTCAGTTAAAATTCATGAAAAACCGTTGTTTTTGAATTAACAAAATTAACTTATGCAACATCTAATTCCAATATTAATCTCTCAAATTGATGAACATTCTTTTTAGTGTAATTTTAAATATAATTGAGATGTTCTCACTGAAATGGAAGAGTTCAATTTAAAAAATGTCCGAGCCTACTTGGGGCTAGCTATTGTCATGATGGTAGAAAAATTCTGTCTGATGTTTTTTCCTAGACAGTACTTATAAACGCATAACCTCAACATTTTTCTGGTTATAGGATAGCCAATATCTGCTAAGCGTTTAATTCGACTACATAATTCTTCGTTCTGTACTGTCGTTAACGCATATGGTCGACTCATTTTGCTTTTCTCGGATATGTTTTGTTTGACATATCGTTGAAATGTTCGACGAGGTATCTTATATATAGTCGAAGCCATCCTCTGCGATATCTCACCTTTTTTGACCTGCTTCAGAACTTGAACTAAATTCTCTTTCCACCATGTTTGGCGGATATTTACCATCAATGGGTTGATTGTAGCTTCTAGAGCAAGAAAATAGGGGTGGCGCATATTGGGTACATTTGATAAAAATAACGAAGAGCTATTGAAACGATTGATAAAAAGGTCATACAAAGAAAAAAAAAATTGGATGATGTAGATGGGATGTCAAGGAATCGAATGATATGTCGCTCGATTTTTTTGGCCCAGTTTAAGGGTATTAAATAAATTCGCACTTACCTGAGCGAAATTAGATCGAGAATGAAAATTGGCGAAAAAATGGAGAAAACGAGCTCTAACAAGTTGGTATAAGGGTTCCCGATCGGTGAAAATGTTTTCTTTCCTCATTATTTAGCATTGCCGACAAGATTCTGTGCCGCGGCGATGCTCTAGACGCGCGTATATATGAAATACGAAGGGTGGCGCATATTGGTTCCTGGCGCATATTGGGTACACCTACCTTATTTGGGCACCAGTGGCGGTTGGATTATGTTGGGAGTATGAAAAAAAATTAATTAATCATTTTCGTTTATGTGCTGAGACTCGTTTGGTACAAGGATTTCAATGTGTCACAGGTGTCTTATTTACTACAGCCAGCACTCTTGGAAACAACCGTCGATACATTTCTCGATCTTTACTCATGCGTGCCTAACTCGGATAATGGTGAACAGACTGAAGAAATAACAATTATTTATCAGCAGTTACACGTGGACGTTAACAGAGTTTTTCCCTGATTGCGGGTATCGTGTAGAACGAGGACCTCGATTTTTTTCACATCGGAACGCGTCGGCGACGCAAGCACGAATACTTCCGAAGATACTTACAATTCCGCGGGTTCAGCTCAAAGTCATCCCCGAACTCAGAAAACAAGGAAAACATATAGAAAAAACTTTGATCGCGTGAAAAAATCATAAATGGTAAAAATTCAGAACATAGATGAGCCCCACCTAGGAATTATTTGCGCGGTAAGTATATGCGATCAAGCTCGTTATCGGAAAAAACTGAGCACTGGAAAATTATACGGGGTCTAATCCAACAGCGGATTTCATATAATTCTACATTATGCGTCAACACAGTAGAGCCTTTGGATCTCAATCAGCAGGTTGCATCCCGAGCGAAGCCAAGGGCTGCGAGTTGATCGGGGTCAATCGGGGTTAAAACGCACCAGCTGCAACTGCGTGTTATACGTATAGAAGTTTATGCACCGAGGAAAATTTCCCAAGATAAGATTTCTAAGGTGAAGAGGTGTCAATTTTTTTAGATCTTCTTACTATATTGAATTTTTACCTTGCAGCAAGTAGCGAGTCACGAGGTATGTACGTATACGACGAGTAGTCACGAGGGTGCAGTTTAATTTGTGAATTGAAGCATGTGCTGGATTGGCATTCTTATATATACTGATTGCAATTTCAATGGTCGATCGCTATGCTATTATTATGACACGTACGTCGTGGAACATATTATAGTCACAGTCCTTTGTATCACGTATACGTCTTTTGTATAGACATTGTTCTATACAATTCTGACTGATAATAAGTAGTGGTTTTTCTAAATTTTAAAAATTTTAACATAAGTTATAATATCACTTCAACAATGTCAAACGACGCATTTTAGATAACATTGTATTGTTGAACTTCAGTATTGTTTCATCTTTTCTTCGTACTCGACTTTGACTTTGGTTAGCTGACTTTGACTTTTGTATAGCTTTCCAATACATTTTTATAATATTTATTATTTTGCTTCGTAATTTCTAATGTGAAACTCAAGGATAATTAGGCGAAGTCCACAGCCAGAAGGGTGATAGTATCACAAGATTAAGACAAATAGGACTTTTCGACATATCATTTCCGGTACTGTTGGAAAATATATTCACCATTGAAATTAGAGAGTTATTTCTACGAATTAGTTTAAAACGAGAAGGAGGAATTGATTTGACCATTGATTTGCATCGCAATTGATATTAATAAATAGAAGCTAAAATAGACAAAAAGCAGTTTCCTTTCTTAACGGCAGCAATAAATAGAGCTGTCAAAGAACGACTTCTAGCGGTAAATATTTCAATGCTAAGATCACCGATTTCTGACCCTAGCTTGTTGGCTGAGTATCGATAAACCAGCAAATACTTTTTTCTCAAAAGATCAGTTCTCTCTAATTAATATCGTATATGGATTTCGAAGTGAACCTTCAAGTTAATGTTTGAAAGAACAATAATTTTCTGAAACAACGAAGTGTCACTAACAGAATTGGAAAACAATTTGAACGCGGTAGATATCTGAGAAAAGATAAAAGAGTGAAAAATATCCTCGAGAGGAATCAGGTTTTCGTACCGCAAACGATACGCGCAAACGAAGAGTCAAAAGCTCGACGCTGGTGCACCACACACTCATCGACGCAAGCATGAATCCCCGCGCGGCGGGTCGGTCGTGTACCCGACGAGCAGGGGGATTCAAACGGGCCGCGCGGCCACCCCCGCGCCCCAACTTGCAACCCCTCGCTCGTCGTGCGCGGCGTTGCAGCTCGAGAGGAAGTTCGGCCATGTCGATATTGGAGCGGGCGCGCAGGCGCATTTCCGGCCGGGAGCAACACCAGAAGCAGCAGCAGCAGCAGCGGCGGCCTGGGGGAGACAACTGCTCCCTGTGTGTGCGCCGCGAGGGAAAGACAGAGCCACCGCGCTCGAGCACCTGCAGCCTCCTGCCGACCCGTCGTCCTCCCCGGAGGCAAGCCCCAGCTCAAGGTTCGTCCCTACTTTCTCCCTCGCCCCGGCGACCCGTCTCCCCGGCCGGCGGTACTTCCCGAGGCCCGAGCCCGCCGCGGGGCCGATCGATGACGCCCGGCTCCCCGATGCAACGCACCGCCCGGCCGCGCGACTCGCCGGAGCTTGCAAGCTCCGCTCGAACCGCGTATGCATCTCTTGTGCGATCGCCAAAGTGCCGGGCTCGCGCGTTCCCTCCGCCGAACGACTTGTCAAACGACCACCGCCTGTATGTAGCCTGTATATTGATCGTTTCCCGCGAGATTCGCGCGTCGAGCCATCCGCGTATGCACGCGCGTGCAGTTGGAGGCAAACCGAGCCGCGACGGCCGATGCGTTTCGAAACGGGCGAAACTGCGTGCGGCGAGTTGGATGCGGCCGCGGCGGGATTCAATTGTGCGCTACACTTGTCAGCTGTGCGTTTGGCCGGATTTCAAAATGTTGCGAAGCTGCAAGCTCGAGTATCGTTTCGTCATTGCTCTCGGAGCCAATTGGTACTCGGGGGGGGGGGGCGAAAGATTAATTCCTAGTCGGGTATATTCTTGAATTGGGTGAAATACCGCAACAACGACCGAGAATACGAGACTCGGTAGCGCGGAGCAAAAGGATAAAGTGTAACGGGGGGGCATTAATTGGTGCGCAGAAAGCTCCGAGAGTACGCCCGATCCAAGATGGGCAAGGAAAAGATCCACATAAACATCGTGGTGATCGGCCACGTGGACTCGGGCAAGTCGACGACGACCGGCCACCTGATCTACAAGTGCGGCGGCATCGACAAGCGCACCATCGAGAAGTTCGAGAAGGAGGCGCAGGAGATGGGCAAGGGCAGCTTCAAGTACGCGTGGGTCCTCGACAAGCTGAAGGCCGAGCGCGAGCGGGGCATCACCATCGACATCGCCCTGTGGAAGTTCGAGACGGCCAAGTACTACGTGACGATAATCGATGCGCCCGGGCACCGGGACTTCATCAAGAACATGATCACCGGCACGAGCCAGGCCGACTGCGCCGTGCTCATCGTCGCAGCCGGAATTGGCAAGTATCTCTTTATCACCCGGCCGCCGCGCTCACTATCTCGCGTTCTCTCTTGGCTCGTAGTGCGCCACTTACGAGTTCCGCAATGTGGGGTAACGCGCGTATATGTATGCATATGCGCTGTAACTCGGGCTGTTGTGTCGACGCATATGTAGAGATATACTCGCGACGATTTCGAACGGTGTAGAAAAAACTTTCGCGCGGATATATTGCAGGTGTTCGGTTGTCAGTCTGATATGGAAATGCTGCGGACTCTCGAATAACCGCCAACTGTCAAACTCAATCGTGAGCTGTATTCTATTTCGAAAGATGTCAGGGTTTCGGGAACGTCCGCTTTAATTGTATAGATTATCCCGTGGTGGAATATTTAACGCGGCTTCGCATACAAGGAGTACGCGCGCGTTACCAGAATCGTTCGAAAAAACTCGAGGGTCAAAAGAAATTTGACGGATGGGAAGGGTGAAATTGGTCACGATCGTCCGGACGCAGCGACATAGAAAGATTTGAATTATAATTGGAACGCGCAGGTGAGTTCGAGGCGGGGATTTCAAAGAATGGCCAGACCCGAGAGCACGCGCTGCTGGCTTTCACCCTCGGGGTGAAGCAGCTGATCGTCGGGGTGAACAAGATGGACATGACCGAGCCGCCCTACTCCGAGTCCCGCTTCGAGGAGATAAAGAAGGAGGTGTCGTCTTACATAAAGAAGATCGGCTACAACACCGCCTCGGTCGCGTTCGTCCCGATATCCGGCTGGCACGGCGACAACATGCTCGAGACCTCGCCCAAGACCCCCTGGTTCAAGGGCTGGAAGGTGGAGCGCAAGGACGGCAACGCCGAGGGCAAGACCCTCATAGAGGCCCTCGACGCTATACTCCCACCCTCGCGTCCCACCGATAAGCCGCTTCGCTTGCCGCTACAGGTACTTATATGTCGCGCATACTATAGCCCGCGCACATATTTTAGTCTGCGAGGCTGGAGTAACGATTTACTCGACATTTTCCACCGCTCGCGGGACGTCTCTTATTACTCGAGTGTTTTTACGGGTATTCGCGTTCTATCGGAAATCTCCGTTTAACGATTTCAGAGATGAGTTCACGCGCCCGCAATCTTACCTGACTCGATACCTTTTCAATAACTCTCGCGCTGTTGCAAATCATTCTTCCATAGATCATTGGCAATATAGTTATCGAGAATGTCTATACTCGGAGAGAAAACTGATCGTAGGATCGCGCATGGCGAGGCAGAATTCGATCAGAATTCGATGATTTTACTACAGCCCCATCGAGCATTTATTGCATGTTACGCCAATGGATATACACATGAATTTAAGAGTTACGTGAATGTTAGTACTGCCTGTGTAGTATTAAGAAGATAAGAGTTGGAAATGTTTTGATTCTGATGCAAATATGATGTTAAGGTAACTTTTATCAGAATATTTTTGTACGTTTATATAACGCGATATATGAGTGTATCAAAAAATAGTATGTCAATGAGTACGAATTTATTTTTCTTTGAGTGTGTTGACTCTTCTGATTCTTCAAATACATACATACTGTTTTATGATACTCAAAGATTAGCTTCAATTACAAAACATACAAAAATATTTTCACGATCCTCATTTTATAACAGTATTAAAGCATTTTTAACTTCTCTTCTTAATACTGAACATAACAGTCGATTCTTCAACTCACATGACAACAATGAAAAGTATTCACAGGCTCAGTAACTCCGGACAATGGAAAAATTCCCTTGGGGGGAGGGAGGATTAGAAACAATGTTTACTGTGACAACATGCAATGAATGCGTGATGTTGCTGTGATGAAACCATCGAATTAGGCTAATATTTTCGCGCGAAATGTTGCATGCGATTTTACCACTGCTTTGTAAGGGTATATTATGTATCACTTTTCTCTTTGTTGAAACTGTGGTATCACTAAAATCACCGGGAAACGTTCTTCCAAGTACCATATCTGAATAATACAGCGAAATAGGCTCCCGTGCCTGGAATATCGATAGGAATAAGTTTCCAAGGAAAAAGATAGAGCCGACGTTTTTACCCAAAACAACGATTGGACAGTCGATATAACCTTCTGTTATTGAAATACTTATTCGAAATAAAGAGGATGGAAAGACAGTCGTTCCAAATTTTTCACTCCACCGCGCGCTCGTCCAACTTCACGTATGCCTCCGAAATGTGCACACTCAGTAGCGAGTCTGGGGATTGTTGTATTGTGTGTGTGCTTGTGCCACAGGACGTGTACAAGATCGGGGGCATTGGCACAGTGCCAGTGGGCCGGGTTGAGACGGGCATCCTAAAGCCGGGGATGGTGGTGACTTTCGCCCCGGCGGCCCTCACCACCGAGGTGAAGTCCGTGGAGATGCACCACGAGGCGCTGACCGAGGCCGTGCCCGGCGACAACGTCGGCTTCAACGTCAAGAACATCTCGGTGAAGGAGCTGCGCCGCGGCTACGTGGCCGGCGACTCGAAGAGCCAGCCGCCCCGCGGCGCCCAGGACTTCACCGCCCAGGTGATCGTGCTCAACCACCCCGGACAGATCAGCAACGGCTACACGCCCGTCCTTGACTGCCACACCGCCCACATCGCCTGCAAGTTCGCCGAGATCAAGGAGAAGTGCGACCGTCGTACCGGTCAGTAACTCTCAACCCCACCCCACCCCCCCTGCACCCGACATTTTTACATTACAAAATTGCCGAGATTTCGACGGTTGGACGTGTTATTCTATTCCTCGAAATGCCACCTGACTGTCGTTCAATAGGTATTCAGAATAGTAGATTTGTTCTGCGCATTAGTTTGCCTTGTTTCTCAGATAGTTAACAAACACATGAGAGATAAGCTGAAACAGATTATTTATCATTTTCACATGGACTGTCCAATTTCACAACGAGTTCACACAAGGACTACTCTGATGTTGGTCGTTAATTCGAGTATCAATCCCGGTATTCCAATAGTGGTTCGAACAATAGGTAAATAATTGATATAAAACATGAAGAATCTATCGATTGATACCCGACAGACTTCAAAGTTTTCGAGACTTCAAAGAAATTTGTGAAAGTGGATTTAACTCGTTATGAAAATAAACTGCCCATATCGCACAAGATAAATTGAAGCACTCAACACTTTATAGTTCAAGTCCAGTGCTTTTCTGAAGAAGGTGCAAATCCGCGAGTCGCCATCTTACTATTCCCCAGATGTTCTTCCGCGATGATTTTAAATTGAGAACTGTGTGTTATAAAATATTTTACATGGAAGTTCCTCAATCCGGACACAAAATAGATTTGATCTGATGTGTACATTAACATTGATACGTAGGCAAGACAACGGAAGAAAATCCGAAGAGCGTAAAGAGCGGAGATGCGGCGATAGTTTTGCTGCAGCCGACGAAGCCGATGTGCGTCGAATCTTTCCAAGAGTTTCCACCGCTCGGCAGATTTGCTGTACGCGACATGCGACAGACTGTGGCTGTGGGGGTTATTAAGGTGAGATCGTTCGCACCCAATTATCGAAGACAATCCTGCGAGGAGCTTCTCATTTCAGTACTCCCAGAGGCGTATACCGAGGAGTTCTTATGGGGTACTGTGGGTTTATGAGTGAATAGTACTATATATTCTTGCCAATATTAACCAAGAACCATCAGTTCAGATTAGGACAAGCTGCATCAAAACACAATAAGTTTATTCTAATGAGATAAAAACTTTAATGCCAGCAAATTCAATACCATGCAGTACTAAAAAATGATGGGAGTACCAGTGAGAAGCCCCTCGCAATCTTGTTAATGACAGTTTCCTTCTGTTTGCCGATGACATACAAAACGTAGCTTTTGGAATTAACGTGAAACCAACTTCATACGCAAAATTAAATTAACCTATTAACGCCCAAGAATAAAAAATTTTCAGTTCATCGTAAACGCAAATTATTCTAACCATAACTATACATCGTATTATTTTCGGGTATGCTCTTTCGATTGGTAGGGTCAAAGTTCGAAAAATGTCATAGAAGACCAATATAGTGCATAAAGAAGTTGAAAATATTTTTTTCTATTATTTTTTTTTCAAATTGAAAACAGATTAGAATTTATTTTAATATGTGAAAAGTAAAAAAAATAGTTGGAGTCTATATACAGAGATATTTTTTTTGGAGCTGACTGATACTAGGCAATGTGGGTTAATTTGGTCGGAATATGTTTGCTTTTATAACTTGTCAGTGTAGCTCGAAAATAAACTTAAAATGTCGTGTTCTTGGGCGTTAATGGGTTAAATAGCTTTGGCTTTAGTCTCTAGACAAGAGTAATCGAGTTCTAAGTGCCAAGTTATACTGAACTTCAGTATTATAGCTGAATAGTCCGCTTTTCAATCTTAATAATGATCATGTTATCGGTAATAATACTAGTACGGATAACAAATCATGTAGATGTTGAGTTCTTCCCAGACTGGGATCAGACTGTCTGATCGAATTTGATACTACCGAACAAAAAATGTCTTGACAGTGATTATATATCGAGCTTTAAACGTGTGAAATCGCACCCATGCACTCACAAAAATATCTTCTTGTTCCCAGAGGAATTGAGCCTCATACAGGATTCCGCTATTTTCAATCGTAATATATTGTTGATTGGAGAAGAAAAGTCTTCTCTCAAGAAGATTCTGTTTGGAAGTAGCAGAAATTCTTCATGAGGCATACTTCGCTCTGGGAACAAGAAGATATTTTTGTGAGTGTGCGACTAGAAAGATTGATTTCTATCGCTAATGCCAGAGGAGCTGTGATCGCGGCCACTACTACAGGATAAAAAGCCGTACGGTTGATTGTGTTGCAGAGCGTGACATTCAAAGATCTGCAGGGTAAGGTCACAAAGGCCGCGGAGAAGGCCCAGAAGAAAAAGTAACCATCAAGCTTCCTCGGAAGTTTAATTGCGGCATTGCGCGATCGTTTTCTTCTGCACCGACAACAGCATCGTCATAATAATCATCATAATCGTCATCGTCATAATCGTCACCAGCATCAGCAGCCTCATCCAATCCAGGTGGTGTCGAGCGCGACGAGCCGCCGGCGCCGGCACTGCGGCCGGACGAGCGAGCCCCAGCCGGAGCCGGCCAACTACCCGCTCGTGCTCAACCCGCGCATCTACCCGCACCTGCACATTCAGTTCACACACGCCCCGAGAACGCCCCACATATGCTAGGCCCGGCCCGGCTGCAAGACCCGCCGCCGCTCGTAACCGACCCTGCGACACAGGAGTACTTGCGCCGCGCCAATTCGCGGCTCCTGTCTGCAGTGGGCGCCAATCACGCCCTGCAACGCGTGTGTGGCGTGTGCCGCACTTGATTCGTCTTGGCCAATCCTCCCCCCGGCTTTCTCAGCACTTTCCTCCGGTTCGTCGCCGAGCCCCATCGTTTCGCGCACTCGTCTTTCGATCGATTCGCCGTGTTACGTGTCTACCATACGCGACAAGCGCACTCTCGCCCTCTCATGCGTTTCCCCATTCACCGGAACGGAACGTCGCGATCGCGTCGTTCATGTGCAGCTCGGTCGAGTTTTTTTTTTCTCAAGTGAACTTTCACGCAAGTGGCGGCGTATGGCCCTCGATGTAACCCAACGCGCGCCCTTCGATGGGTCGCGAATGGGTACTCTCTGTTTTCGGGATCGGTTTTTCCAACAATCGACCTCCGACTTTTCATTCTGACCGTGTATAGTGTTAGTGATGTATCGACGACCACGTCAATCATCGTTTGCGAATGTCAAAAAACACTGAGCAACATTTCTTCGTTTATCCTTTCGCGCAAACTCCTGCCGACAATTTCCGATCGCCGAAAATCGTTTAGACAATATGTGGACCACCTCGATGTTGACCCGAGTGGCCGGTCTGTTGCCAAGTTTGGAGCGCGACGAGAATAACATTGGACAAACGAAAAATCTGTAATTCGAACAGCGCGTTTTCCTCTCGTATACATATTCTTTTCGTCGGAACGAAGCATCGATCAGAGCTAACGGTTTTTATTGTAGCGGAAGCCGATTTTATGGCAGGGAAATATCACGAGAGAGGCTCAGTGTATTGATGAGGAAAGAAATGGGTTTTTCGGGGATGGACAAGACTTTTGTGTATGGGCGGGCAACATCTGACAATTAACATTCGCTGATTGCCTATATAACTTCATCGTAGTTAGATTCTACGGTCAACAATATAATGAACCAAGAAAAAAATATAGGGGAAAAAGTAAAGAACAAAAAGGCTTCTTAGAAGTTTCAGCGATTCGAACAGATCTCGTAATTTCTATTGGAAGCGAGAAATTCTTTTGGTATTTACTTCGGCGTAAATTATACGTTGAGGGGTGTGTTTTTACATTCGAACGAATATATATGGGTTCTTTTTGATGTGTGCGAATGTTTATTACATAAAGAACGCACATTTTACACATTTTTCATATCTGAATACAAAAATGATTGAAAAATAAGTAAAGTCTGATAAAAAAAGATTGTAGTTATACTGTCAAAAACAAGCTCTATTTACTAACCCTTTTTTTAGAAATTTTATTTACTCTAGAATTTAAGAAGCAAAATCGTGTTTTTGGAAATTTAAATTAGAATTTTATATAACAACCTTATAACACGTATATTTAGATTTGGGATGAAAATGTATGCATGTTATACAACGTTTATCCACCTGTTCGAATCCGAAACTTCTGAGAATTCTACAGCTCTAAATTCCCTCAAGGCTGAAATTATACTCATTCAGACATTTTTATTCACTCATTTTCATATTACTCTCATGGTTATTATTATTGTTCTTATTATACTACCTAACATACTTTGTATAATTAGTTATATTGTTATGGTTATTGATATCATTGATAGTTATATTTATTATAAAATAAAAAGAAAAATCCGTGTATCTTCGTATACACATTTTGTAACGAATAAGAAAATTGAAAAAAAAATAATTTTTCCGACGATTGTTATGAATATTGAATATGATAATGATAATGGTATCGAGATTCGCGATGAATTAAAGTTGTAATGAGCTTGGCTCAAATGGATTGGATGATGACTTTGCAGGAAAAATAAGTTGCGATGAAAAAAGAAGCGATCGACAACTCTTACATAGATTATCGGGGATCGAAAATGATATAAACCTCTTGTAATTCCCAATTCTCTATCCCCAATCCCAGGTCCCCAATGTCTTATTGACTACATATATAAACTTGATGGCGCGTTCTGCGAATTGCGTTTACCTGCATTCTCATTTCAACTAGTATTATGTTGATTCAATTGAATAAATACAAATAATAATCAACTGGTTTGTAGAATTTGATTATTCGTTCCAATTTTATACTGTGTCGCTCAATATTTCTTTACTCACTCCAATTTTCAACGATCTTCTAATTAAATAATTGGTAATTAGTTTATTTGGATAGGCAATAATTATTCACTTCTAACTCCTCATTTTTGACAAAACTTACTCCCTGGTAGATGATTTGACTCATCCTGACACACTTTACTTTTCAAGCAACAGATAATTGTATCCCAGTTTGCGAAACTAATTACATGAGAAGAAGCACAAAATTTTAGTCGCACGTATTTTATCAGTCAAATTGTTTCCCATTCTCGATTTACGTTTTTTTAAATTTTTCCAATCGCAGCTCATTATACATATACAAAGAGATTTTAATTTATAGTCCGCGGGAGATAAGTGTCTTTTATTCTCTGATTTTCCGAACTTTTCAACACGTCAAAAGCACTTTAACAGTGTTAGCCCAATAGAAATAATTAACGTACATGCTTCTTTGAATTTTCTTTACACTACAGCCACTTTCATGACTTCTTTGCATTGCTATCAATGACCAACCAAGTGTGTGTGTGTGTGTGTGTGTGTGTGTGTGTGTGTGTGTGTGTGTGTGTGTGTGTGTGTGTGTGTGTGTGTGTGCGTGTGTGTGTGTGTGTGTACCGCTGTATATACCGTTCTTGACACGGAATTCCTATAGTAAAAAAAATGTATTATTGTGGAAACCATAACACGTATAAAAGAAATTTTCCACATGGTATCGTATTGACCCATAAAGAATTCCTCCAACGAAATATTTATTAAACTATAATTGATCCATGAATTTCTATTAATGTCGCTGTTGCTTCTACTTATCTACCTGAAAATTTATTGGCATAAAACTTTATCCAAAATATTCTGCTTTTGCTGATATCCCCAACAAAATTTCTACAACCTCTTCTATGGGGCAAGTGTCTACAAAGTTCAATATGTTCTTTATTTAGTCACATTTGGAAAATCTAGAAGTTTTAGAATACAATTTTTCGATTTAAAAATCCAGACTAGATATAGTTCTAGTTCTTACTCATTGTAGAGGAAGCTATAACTTACAATGCTAAAAGAAGTTTCGTTCACATCTTCACGATTATAGTTATTGTTGCACAGAATAATTCAAATTGGCACCATTAAATTACCATACTTCAAGGTTTTTGGTAACGCAATGAAATCAATTATATAATATTACGCACGTACTGATTTTATTATTCTGATTGTACACTGATAAGTTTATTGAAATTGTCAAGATCTGGGATCTCGCATACATTACACACTTATGATTTAATACTAATAAATATGCAAATTCAAAAAACTCATAAGCTTTGTTTTTCAAGTTGATAGAAATCATTCAATTGCCTATTCTGCGATAAATAAAGAGATATTTGTATTTCATAAAATTTAAACGTATCTCAACGGACTCAAGTTCAGCATAAATTGATTCTATTTAGAATTCATTAAAAGACCTTTCTCATTTTCCACAATTCTATATGAATCTTGTCACATTGCAATCACCATACACTTCTTTCAGGAAATGCGATATGAAATATACATGATAATCAACATCATCTACTGAGCAATATTATAGAAGAAACAGAGATTGAAAACTATTAAAGTATAATGTTTCTCAGAAAATTTTTTAACAAGTTGAATTTTTCAAACACATTCATCCCTATCTAACTTTTTATAATTTTAATTTCATTGGCTTGTATGCAAAAGAAATTATAATTCAATCTAATATAGTACAATAACAATATACATCTTACTTGAAGGCGTTCCAAGAAAATGTTCAATCCTTCGTTTTTATCTATATGGTATGTATGTACACACATTACGATAAAAAGGTACAAAAATTTTACATCGAGTTGAGATTAATCAGAAAAATATTGTCGTATGCATCATTTTCGTTAATAGTTTCATACATTTATAGGATATTGCTCAATCGATAAGAACGGATGATCACATCGTATTTCATTCACGCACAGTTTGCTAAATTCATTATTGTTTATAATTCGATAATGATTAATTCGTAAATCAACTGTATATACTGAGTTATAAAAGAGATAGATCATTTTTATACTCATAGTATATTTCATTATATCCTATATTTTGCTTCTTTGCACAGCAAATTTGTCTATCACGGTATAGAGCAGTTATTTCAAACAATGTTCATTGTAGCAAATTTACAGCTTCAAAATTGTATCAAAACAAACTCCTCCTAAGCAAGTTTATTGAATTAAAATTTTCCATGCAGCAACTTTCCTTTGAACAAAAATGAGAGTGAATACATTGGATGAAAAAACTTTGGTTGCTCTAATTAACTCACGAAGGCAATTAAAAGTCAAACTTTTAACCTGTCAGTTCTATTACTATCAATTGTAATTGGTTTTTTCTCCATATATGGATTCAGCCTAACAAAATTCATCATTATTCGAAACAATTAGTAATTATTCTACTTACACTATTAATCTACCATTACCCATATTATGATTCAATGGAAAAAAACTGAAATATATGATTAAAGTGTATCATTAAATGAATTTACGAGAATCAATGCATTGTTGAAATTAATAATAACTAGAAATTTACAAAATTTTCGATTCATGATTTTGTGCGAATTAAATAGATGATGTAAAAGAGTGGGGCTCTAAAGCGATAAAAATCTTAGCTATGCGTGTTGAAAATAATATACATTTTCATGAATAAACACTGTATTAAAAATATAATCAAGAGGGCAAGACGTTTTGATGAGTAAGAAAGCATGTAAAAATATTTCTCAGAAACTAGACGCGGCTCCTTATTTTCCATCAATAGGCTCGTTATCAACATCTCCGTTGAATTTTTGTCTATTGTTAACTGTTACTCGGTAATACATATTGAATGTGTAAAAAGTTTCTCTTGTCTCACAAGAAAAATGTTTCAAGAGCTTTAAACAGACCGATTTTCAAAGCACGCGATTCATATTGATCAACATCGGAGATGGACTATTTCCTATCATTTTTTTTTCAAACGTACCTTATGAAAAAGGCCGAGTCAAAGTTCAACGATCGCAACAAACCACCTACTGTTATTTACGATTGTAAAAATGGAAAAATAATGAGCCATTGAAAAGGTTCATAAAATTTTTGTCGAATTATATTCAAAAAAAATCCGAGCTGATTCGCGTTCGAGCGTCTACGAAATAGCCTGAGTAAACAAGTTGATCTCAAAAATACTATTTGCCCTGGCATGGAAGACTTCCATCTTTCGTACGAGTCGCACCGCTAAATCCTTCGGATATTTTCCAAATACAAATAAGAGCAAGTGTTCTTCTTGAACAGATCGAGAAATAATACAGGAGGGACAGCGAGAGGGAGTAATTTTACATAGACGTGGGCGACCAGAAGTTCATCTCCCTGAGTTCCGAGGGTTTAGCTTGGAGCGCTTGCGCACCTGTCGTCTGCTTCTCGGGCTTGTCCTCCTTGCCGATGTAAGTGAGATTCTGCGAGGAGATTGACTTCTTCCGACTGAGAGCGCGCGCGGGTATCTCGATGGACTGCAGCTGCTCGTCCTCTTCCTCGATCTTGGGGGTGACGAGCTCGCGCGACTGCCCGAGTATGCTGCTGAGCAGCCAGCCGTTCTTCTTCTCGCCGTCGGTCACGAAAGCGCCCGTGAAGAAGCGGTTCCCGTAGACCCGCCGCCGCGCCTTCGGCGAGCTGTCTGGCGAGCCACTCGGCGAGGTCAGCGGCGTTGCCGGCAGCGACTTGCTCACCTTCCTCAGGGGCTCCTGCTGCAATACGGACGAAAATTCGTTAGTTCTCGGATAAGCGTTCGATTGAATCGTGACGCAAAAACAAATCAACGACAACTCAGCGCGATCAACGCTTGTGGGCGGGTTTAGTTCCAGGGGAGGGGAGCGTCAGCGGCTTATTCTCGCAATTTTTTTTTCCTCCTTACCTGAGCGGCTGAGTCATCGCTCTTCTGTTGAACGGCGTTGGATGACGAAGAGTCGGTCGAGTGAAATTTGCCGAACGACATTATATGACTGGCTACGCTGACGATGGAACGGCCGCACTCGGCGGCTTTTTCGTTGTTGAACTCATCATCTGACGTTGGATACTTGACCTTCGGCTGATTGGCAATCACGATTTTCGGCTCTTTCCCTGTAAAACGAAAGCCTCCATTAGATCCGATCTTTAGCTTCTTCGATTCGTTAGTAACTTAGTTCAAATAAAGATATTAGTCATGTGTGATTTTCAGAGACAATAACATTAGCATAACGTTCGAGAAGCAAAACATGAAAGTGAACAGAAAACAAAAAAAAAATTTATCGCGAGAACCTGCAAATCATACACATGGCACAATCGTCGTTTGAAAATTCGATCGTTTCGTGTTGTTAATCACCTTTGTCAGCAATGAAGGGTATGTAACGCTGACAGGGTAATGGATGCTTACTGAAGTCAATGTTGGCTACGCTCTTACCGCTGTTCTGGCTGGGCAGAAAGTTGCTGGACTTAGCCACGGCAGACTCCGTTTTGCTACCTACGAATTCGCTCAGAGATCTGAAGCCCTCCTTGTCGTTGCTAGCCCCGGACGTGGCCGCGTCCTGGTGCTTTGGATAGCGCACGAAGAAAAAATCGTCGGCGGGCGGGCTGAAAGTGCTGTCGGTGTAGTCAAACCTGAAACAAGTGGATACATCCCAATTAGTTCGGCACAACGCAATTCGCGGATCGTCCTTCAAGTTGGAAATTCATCGCGACATATGATATGTGTAATACCTAAGTGAATTTTTCTCTTGGGACAATTAAAAAGAACTGCATTTTAAATTTTTTAGACAACCATTCAGAAAGGCTTGTTACTTGAATACGGGGGTCATCAAGAGTGTGTGGTTAAGATATTATCGAAGAAAAATTTGTCCTTTCCTCACCCTGTATAACTGTCATAATTGAGGAAACTTCCTATCTTCCCTGTACTTAGCTGAGTTTTTCCTCTTAGTCACTTTTGCCTGATTGTTTGATTCAATCGGCCAATTACTCCCAACCTAGTTCAGTTCATAAGTAGATGAACTGAGAATTAACAATTTTTAGCATGCACATGCTTGGAAATTTTTTGAACAATAATTTAGAAAAAATGAGATCATCAATTCATTGATTAATACGGGAGAATATGAGAATTGTCATTACTCATTCAAATGGTCATAAATCCATTTCTACATTAGAAACATCTACGTTGATAATTCACGTAACTTGAGATGAGTGTCGTAAATATCACAGTTGCGTCACTATTGCCTACTTTACATTTAATAGTTTTCCATTTACTCAGGGAATGCTAAAACTATCCTTCAAGAAATACACGTACGATTCTATTATTATTTTTACTTTTGTAAAAATTCATGTTTATTTTCATAATTATTTTGAAATAGTACATATTTCAACTTGCCATATATGAATGGAGAACTATATTGTACAGTGTATTCTACTTTTTCACAATAATTAGTATTCTGTTTCATCACATTAAAGTAACGTAATAAAATTTTGAAAACTAACTAACAATGCCACTCTGTGACATATTGCTCTTAAGGAATTAAAGATCTAACCTCAGGCACGATGTTTATCACAGAAGATCTGCATACCTTCCCTTCATGTATAGGAATACATAAGCACGGAATTTCCATCAAATTCATGTTGTTATATTAGTCTTAATTTAGTATAAACTATGAACGGTTAGTTGTTGTAAATAACATAACTTACATCATTTCGTATATTTCAACATATATCTCCCACTGATAAGATTTCTATCTAATAGATCATTCGTAATCATAATATGGCTAATAATTGTATGTACAATTTGATAAATTCATAATAACCCGTTAAAACTGACTGTTGCAGTGCAGTCGAAAAAAGGCACTTTTACAAGAATGATACGCTATATTTCATGCACATTTAAATTTAGAATATTTCTTTACTTTTATTCCTCCGAGATTATTGCAGACCAAAATAAGTATTAAATCACGCTTTTATTTCATACTTTCTAAAAGAACAATGAATTTGCAAACTTAATCTACAAGGAATATTTACGTTCAACTCGTCAAGACTTTTTAGATGGAGAAATTGATTTCTCACCATCACAGATACACGAAGAATTTTGTGAGACTCCGATTGATGTTATTGTTATTATAAAAGTGAACTGATTGCATATTTACAGCCCACACTCGTTATATTGAGGTTATGCTTTCACGATAACGTCACTCATCCAAATGTGTCGAAGTTATAAACGTTTGTAATATAGTTCAATTCTGAGAGCAAAGCCGTCCACTTATTAATAATCTGTAGAACGATCTGCGAATGGAAAACTTATGTCTAGGCTTTCCAAATACACCTTATCTTCTTTCGGACATTGTCAAAGCAAATATACATATATATATATATTATATATATATATATACTTGGATAAAATATTTGCCGATTTGTACTTCTAGTCCAAGTGAAAAATATATTGAAAAACTAGTTCAGTAACAGATTCATCAAACAATTAGATTTGTTAATCTTTTAATTCATTTAGCATGAGGACTAATTTTATACAATGATATAATACTTATTAAGATTCAAAATCCAGTAACTTTTTGAACTTCGAGCTTGTAAAATTAGTAAATATTTAGGGTAGTGATTAGCCAATTATAGATATCATGTTATACGAGTATCATTTCCTCGTAGATACAAACCAATGATTGTATAGAGTTCTCGCTACTAAATGTTTCATTTTGAATGTAGTGCATACAGACAAATTTTAATTTCAAGTTGAATTATAATTTATGAAGATGCCAAGTTCGGCTTCGTACTATTATAGATTTTTTTTGCTAAATTGTTACAGGAACAGGAAAATAATTTGCAAGAATGAATGTAACGGCTAACTTTCTGATCTGTTTAAAAGAATCAGAGATTCTTGCCAAGAACTCGACTTCTCAACGTACTATTAATCTAATTGTTCAGAGAAAATGCTCTATACAAGTTTCTACCATCTATTTGTTGATTTTCTAACAATATTATAAAGAAAAATTAATATTTAAACAGGTTCAGTTAAAATTAAAATTAGTATCATAGTATTCGTTTTTTTATTGATAAACATATTAGAGATGTCATTATTTAAATTCTGCATTTAACAGCAATTCATACCAACAAAAATTAATAAAGAGGGTCTGTTATGAAATTGAATGGAAATACAGTTGATTAGCTTGTGTTTGCGGAAGTGATAATGCACATAGATAAGATTTTGTAATGATATGTATCCGCTGATTGTGGAAAATGAAATCCATTAGAAGTTGGAATTTTCCTGCACTACTAATTAAGATAACGTTAGCCGAAACTATTTTTTAAAAAACATCCGAGTACTCCCGTAATGTTTGATATTTTCTGGGTCACAAAGAAAAAGCATCAATGTGAATAACATCCAACCGATTTTAAAAACGTCGTAAACAGCCCCAGACCTAGAAACTAAACTTGTTATCTATCCATATTGTTATCTATGTATCTACGTATTCAGGAATGACTAGATGTAAGAATGCAATTATCATTGAATCGCCGGTATTTTAACAGCCCCGGATTCTCGATGAGGAAAGCACACTCGCGCGTGAAAACAAAAACACGCGCAAGTCTCACAAATTATACAACTGGAGGTCCGTGTGTATGAAAATACATCCGCAAAAGCTCCGCTCGCAATAATCAATCAACGAGCGCGTGCACGAACCTCTCCGAGTCGGCCAAATTGGACACATTGAAGCCGAACGGCATGATAACGATTGGCTCAACGTCGAATCGGCTGCTTCCCACGAAAGTTCGGCCCCACGACCTCTTCGGCGAATCGCCGATCAGAACAACGGTCAACGAGTGAAATCCAGCAAAAACCAGCACGGTCAATTAGTAGACGCGCTTGAAAACATGACTGGGTACTTAGCAATAGCAGCGGGTAGCGAGCGCGGGCCGATGCAAACGAGCTTGCGGCGGACTTTTGAAGCGGAGGCGCTCGGGCGCGCGCGCACGCGTGAGCTCGAGCGCCTAAAAATAAAGCGGCGAGATATATAGAGCGCCGAGATCCCGTGACACCGAGGGAGCCGCACACCAGCACGCGGAAATAATGATTTTTCATCATTTCGATCTGAAAATTGACCATCGAACCTCATTTTTTCAACACTTTTGATAAGGAATATCGTTTGGTACACGCGCGCGCGAAACGCCAATTCTCGCACTCGTGCTAGAATGACACACTAAAAACGATTCATTGATTCAAGTACATGTTGCTAATTACTTGAATCGAAGAGTCGTTTTTGGTGTGCACCAGTTTTGCATCACAGTATCGAGAAATACTATTCCCGACTTTCGTTGCACGCTCAGCATTACAATGCTCAGTGGCAGATCCGACAGAACGCAACGCCCCCGTCTCACTTTCTAAAACGCTTTCCTACACACAGAAAAACTCTTCACAAACCGTATTTTAATATTCCACGTCAGTTTAGAGATAAAAAAATTCTTTCAACTTTGCTCTTTCCGAGTAGAAAGATTAAATGGGTAGAGTTGCAGTTGGAGCTGACAACATAATAAAATCAGTCAGTTGCTTTATGAGCTCTCATAAAAAATGGAATGGAGTGGACTCGAGGGTGTCATGTACCATCTTGCCATTATATCTAAACTCGCTGAGTTTCGCAAAAGAGTTCGGGAAGCTATGGAGTAACATAAAATCATGTGTGTATATGTGCAAATATCTCATATATAAATATGAATAAACGCTGCTAAAGTAAATTAGGTCGACTTTTTAGAAAACAAAATGCCATACTCGTGTATCGCCTACTTAGGTATTATGATGGATTGACAATACTGTGTCTTTAGCTGCAGCTTCATTCAGGATCGATATTATCTCCGATTATTCGGAGCGGGTGCTAAATCGTTCATTCATATTTCCGTAATTAAATCTCTAGATCGACACGAGTTTGCTTTGATAAGATTCGATAGGAGTCATTTGTTGACGAGGAAAATTTGGTTGGGGCATGTAAATACGTGAGATCTCGTGAATGAAGAACAAAACAGCGGAAAAATTGACTATAGGACATTTTAATTGACTCTGTGTTTATATTTATGAAATGACTTGCAAAACCAAATGTCATTGGCATTAGTATTTATTATATATGATCCTAACAGTATTTGATGAGTATACGTTGTCTACTTTGAATACACTATTACTTCAAGAAGTATACTTGTTCATAAAACGGCGACCCTTTTGAACGTATTGCCGAGAGAAAATGAATTTATTTGAAAGATAAATATTCCATAACGTTGATATTCAAACGTTTCTAAACAATAATTCTGTTTTTCCAATACAACACTTGTTCCGTTTTTAAATCGAACAATATTTTTCTTAGGATATCCGGGATTCAGAGTATTATTTGGAAAAAGTTCTAGAACGCAGAAATACATGATTTTTTTTCAGATTTCGAGGAAACTTTGATAATCACGAAATAGCTAGTAAGTCAATTTTAATTATGAAAATTTAAATGTTTGACGATTACCAAATTAAAATCAAATTTCAAATTTTCAACGACTATATGAACTACCAGAATAAATATACAGATATCGATAAACTATTTACTTGTATTGAATAATCAACAATGAAATCGCGAATGTTGAGTCACAAGTTTTAGTAATCGGTTTGATTTACAAGGTAGATGATTTTTGATACTATTCTATTCATTTAGCATTTTATTTTTCTATACATTTTGCTCTGAATAACCTTTTTGATTGAAATTAACCTTTTATGCATGATGATATGACGAATAACAATGTTTTCTATTCTTAATTTATAGGCCTTGAAAAATTAGAAGGAGTTTAATCTCGATTGATTTATTTAATAATGACTACGAAAATAATGAGATCTCGATAAGAATTTATAAAATAAAAATATCATTTTGACATTCACATAATGTTTGGTCTATCTCACAAATAGTTTTCTAAACAATGTTCCGTAAATGGCATAATAAACAATTTATTATGTAAGGACAGTCCCAACATTTTACTGATGGATTTCAAATGCTTCTATCATTGAATGAAAATTTAAAATATTAATATTATTAAAATTCTTTTTCAAATGGTATATTTAGTAAATGGTTTGCTATGCTTGAGCCATAATTCTGTGTTGTATAATTTGTGTTAAATCAACAAGAGACGTAAAATTCAACAATTTTTCATGTAAATCAATCAATATCAAAAACCAAAATGAAATAAAAGAAACTTACAAAGTACTACAAACGCACGAGGAATTAAAATTCGATATTTATACTGACGTCGCAAAATTTATAACCAGAAATTCGTTCAGTGTAGCGCGCACTCAGTGTTTATAGTTACTATCCACGACCACGATAATCGTTTTTTACTTCTCCTTCCTCTCCAGACGCGACGTAACATTAACCATTGTATACGTGAGCGCCTTCGTCATACGCACGTGCATTTCATTATCATTTTTATTCGTTCGTGAAAGTGCACCGACGATCAAGGCCACACAAGGAAGTGAAAAGAGCATTAACTCTCCGTTTTATCTTCGTATCTCAAACTAAATTTTATAGGAAAAAGTTTCAAATACTCTTATGAAAATTGAGATTTTTATATTAATACAACTTCACTTTTCATAGCAATCGCTGCATTTTTCTATGTATAGTTTATCCAAAAGATTTTCCAGTTTATCAACTTTGAATATACTCCATGCAGCATTCAACTTCTATTGACATTATTTCAAAGAGGATGTAGATAGAAAACGTTCACTCTTATCATGAACGATAAACTGAAGTATACTCGACTTATAATGTCGATTTGAAAATTTTATCAATACACTACAAGGCACGTACGATCAAATGTTTTCAATCCAGGTTGATACATAATTTGTATGTGTTAGTTAATTGGATTGAAATCCAGATGTTATAAGTGTTATTTCTGTTAGCAGTAATTATAAATACCTGGTATCTAATTTTCCTTTCATCCATTGAGGTAGGAAAGTGGCTTCTCCAATGGATCTGTCAGTTGGTCGAGATGAACCCATATTTGTTGTTAACTCTTGGAAACACTTTAATACTGATAATGCTTTTCTCTCGGAATACAAATTAGAGTGTTACAGAAAAATTTGTAAATTTCAAGTTGATTGATGAATAAAGTCAGTTGAAAAGCATTGAACTTCTAATGATGGATAATACAATGCGATTAAATTGTAATCTCCCGGGCCTCAATACTGAATGTATCTTTCCTAGGAGTACGACCGCGACACCATTCTACTGACCTGAAATCACAAGAAAATTTCACGTTTTTTAGAGTATTCCTTTATGTGATTGATCCTTTATTCTTATAAGACTTCTAAAATTATTGGGAAACATTCTTGTTGTGTGAATCATTCAAACTTTGTTATCTCACTTTTAATTAACAAATGTATTTCTACAGTATATGTAGTACAAAGTGCTTACAAGTTAATTTGTTTTGGTTATTGCAAATAGTTTTATTTCCTATTCACTACTACAGCAGAAATTACCAATTTATTACGTTACTGGAATCCCCTCTGAAAAATCATATTAAAGATAAGTTATGAACTTGAAGTATTCCTATCACTCCTATCTGCTTTGTTGATTCTCTGGGCATCATAGGAAAGTTTATTGTTTACTATAATTTCCTATTTATGTTTCTGGCTGGAGATGTTTATTATGAAATCAGATTGGTAAACAGAAATTTAGATTCCAGGCTTGTGCACAAGGAACTATCTGCAATATGTATGTACAATTTTAACAATGATATCATGACACAAAAGCCCAACAAAAATATTTCACTCTTGACATTGTTTCTTACATAATCTAAATTTGTGACTCGATGGAACTTGTAGAACAATGCATATTTTCGTTTTTGTTTCACCCGATGGAATTGGTAAAAAAAAAACAACAATGAACAGTGCAATCTGTACTAAGCCCATAGGCAGAGTAGCAGACTGGTTCAGATGGTGTGTGACGGTGTGTACCAAAAGATCCAACAGCTCCCGGAGCTAAACAACGATCTCAAAAGAGACCTTGAAAACTTTCGAACGATTGCGAAAACGAAGTGAAGAGTCGGAGCAGTCGGAGGAGTCCGACTGTCATAACGGGCGAGCATTAGAAGCCCCTCGGTATATACATTGCGTCAGTGCGGAGGTGGTACGGAGGAAAAACGCGCAGCTGCGCATGGACGAGCGGCGTCAAAGCAGCTACTACTCAAAGCCGAGACTACTCACCCGACTTTTTCTGCAAGTTGTTGAGTTTTTCAGGACAGACCCCATAATTCAGCACTTTAACTCTGGCAAAACTACTCTGGCTGTTTTACAGCTGATGCGTCCCCTCGAAGCTGGCTGCCCGAGTGCTGCTGGCTTCGACTGAGTGCGTCGTCGTCACTCGTCGCGCAGTTTAGCGCGCATACGCTCGCGAGATCGCGCTGCAGCATGGCTCTTCTAATATTTATTACGCGCTGCTGGCCAATCGCCAACGATCTTTGGCCCGAGAGCTCCTGACGCTCGCCGCCCCATTCGTTGTTCACGAGCATTCGCGAGGGCTCGTCGTCCCAATCGCACGCTTGCGCGGGCAAAAGTGAACGTCTCCCGACTACCCGATTTTTTTTTCTCGCATTCGACACTTGTTGTCTTCTGCAACGAATATAGACTTCTATATTCGTTGTTTTCTGTTTGTTAGGTCAACTTCTCTCGACCCGGACGAAACTATCGATGGAACGGTTTTCGGATGTATTTCAGGCTGATACCTGAAACTCGTGCACATACTTATTACGTGAGAGATTCCTCAGTAAGATTATTAAGTTGAGCCTCTTTACAAATTCTTGTAATTGACAAGAATCTGATGAATATTCAGAGTTATGATTAGATTTACGTAGAGTATTTCAAACAAAAATTAAATTTCAGATGAATTCATAATTTTAGAAAAATATCTATGCCTTTGCTTTTCATCAGTGCAGCAGCATGCTGATCAAGATAAAAGTGAGAACGGACTCTTGCACAATATATACACATTCTATTTCCAATTATCCAAACTCTTTTGGAACAAATGAAAAAATTTTCCATCATGAAGTTATGGTTTCGTGAAATAATTCAATCTCCATACATTTTTTGGGTGATTTCCGAAACTTCAATGTTCTTTTATAAACTCACATTATCCAACATTATTATTACTGTTTTGCGCCAGAATTGTTGTTGACACCGGTGTGAGTAGACCCTTACAGCCAGAGAGAAAGAGACAGAGATATATATATAAATACAAGTCGAGCGCCAAGCGGCAGCGTTCTGCAAGCGGTGTGCTGTTGGCGATCCGACCAAGTCCGACACGTGCACGTGCTTGTGCCCACTTGTGCCCACTTGTGCCTGGCGTGCATGCACGTAAAGTTTAGTTTTTGAGGTTCTACTCCGAGGAAATCCCGGAAAAATGCCGAAAATAAAGAAATTGAAGCGTAAGAAGCGATTCAGAGCCAACGTTAACAGAAAAAGGCTGAGGAACAAGTTGACCAAACTGCCGGAGATCGGATGGTAATTATAATTATGACAGCCATTTATATGATCCCTTGGGTATGGTGCTCTATACACCAAAGTATTCTGATATCATCCTTCTTTATGTGAATAGCAAACAGATCAAAGATGAATGGGAGGCGAAAAGATCAACCGTTAAAAATTTGCAACAAATGGGCCTGGCCTACGATCCTAACAAAGTGTTGAAAATTCCTAATGTTAGAAAAGAAATGTTGACAATTATGAAGGATGGCGTTGAAGAAGCTGAGAGTGAATCTGAGAATACAGAAGAAAATGTTCCTAAGAAACTACACGTCGCACAAAAATTAGAAGAAGAAGCAAAGTGGCCTAGGGCAAAACTATTTCGATTACCCAACAATGAAGTCATGTTTGCTACAAACATGATGGATAAATATGGAGACGACTACAAGGTGAGATTTCACATCTTTTTGATATTTTTGCTTCTCATAAAATACTCTAACAATCAATAAGTTTTTAACAAAACACTTATCAAAGAATATTTCTTTATTGATTATTAATACCTATTATGAGCTGTGATAGTTGATATTTATGAAGAGTTGAATATAATATTAGAATCTTTTGCTTTTTCCCAAGGCAATGGCAAGAGACAGGAAGAATCATTATCAATTAACTTGGCGACAAATCAGGGCAAAGATTGAGAGATTCAAAAATGTTCCCGAACAGTATGCTGAGTATTTGGTACAAAAAGGAGATATTATTTTAGACGATCCAACGCCCTTGCGAAAAATTAAGCCTGAACTCCTGAAAGAGGCAGTACAGACAAAAACAGAAGCTAAACGATCAAGGAGAAAAAGAAAACAATCCCGTCTTGTAGAATCAATATGGCAAGAAGAATCTATAGTTGAGGAAAAATCAATAGATGACAGCATGGCAAAACCTGTCAGTGATAGTATTGAATCTACTGACGATTCACCGAACAATGAGAAAAAATTACAATTATTCCCAGACGACGACGACGACGACGACGACAACGACAACGACGACAACGATGACGATGACGACGATGATGATGATGATGGTACTGATGATGAGAGTGACGAAAATTATGACGATAGCGACGACGATGATGATGTTGATAGTAATGCCTCCGATGGAAGTGATAGTGCCAAGATCAATAGTAACAAACTATCTCCTTTGAAATTAAGTAAACGTAAAATTCTAAGTCAAAACTCTAAAAAACTAAAATTCAGGTAACTACTTTTACTGTACTGGGTATAATTTAGTTATATTTGTTAAAAATATATTACATATTTTATACAAAAATATAAGTGTTTATAAAATGCATTACTTCAACCATTCATATTTTTAAAATTCACTATTAAATTAAAATTCAATTTTTTTTCTTTCATTCAATAATTTGCTATTCACAGAATATCTTCAAATATGTTCTTTCTCATTATTTATTGGGGATGAAAACAATTCTTCAGCTGTCTTAGCCAAATCAACAACAGAATTCGAAGCTTTGATTTCGTAATTCTCTATATAATTCCTACTGTTTAATTCAGTCTCATCCAAAAAATATCTGTAAATATTGATTGAATCTTGAAAATCGGAAAATTCAAAATTAATTATTGCAACATTTCTTTTTTGATATTCACCTGTAATTAACCATGATACCACAGCTATTTGCCATTCCTCGAGGGGATGGATCTGACATCCAATTTATTCTCCACATGACAGCTCCATTACGCAGATGGAAATTGGCTGAGGGATTAATTGAATATAATTGATTTTCCATTCATATTTTGTCAAAAAAATTATGTGTTTACTCACCAACATTATTTAACGCATAATTTCGACGTTTTTCACGATATAGATACCAAGCACAAGCACGCAACAATGGTTCTTTCAATGTTGCTGTTAATTTTTTATCATTGGACCACAGAGAATTATTGAAAATTTTTTTTAAATCCATATATAAGTCTCTTGTTGGTGCAATTATTTCATTATAGTTCAAATCACGTTTGATCATTTCTTGCTCACTTGTAGTAAAGATTGAATTGATGTCTGTTGAAAAAAGAAAATCCTTAATTCTCTCTTAATTGATCAGATAGTTGGAAAATCTCTGATAGATAATCTAAGCATTTTTTCCAGCATCACCTCTTTTCATTCGATCTAGCAACCAAACGCGAAAGCTGGGTATGGGTGATAAACTAGAGAGCTTATCTATCGAGGGAAATTCTGAAGTTATTTGTTTTGCTACTTCCTTTATAAGATAGTTTCCCAACTCAATGCCCTAAAATGGTTACAGGATTATTTTCTTTTCAAATCAACTTTTGAATACTCTAAATTACAAACCTGTAAGCCAACTTGGGTTGAAGCAATTGAATAAAAAATAGCTGCCTTAATCTTATTCTTATCTTCTTCCACTCTCTCATGACTTGACGATACTTTTCCAATTATTCGATTTTCTGATTCTTGGATTCCTTTTACAGTTTCTAAAATTGAAATTTATCTAGTTAATAGATTTTAAAATTAAAAATTACACTGATTCAAGTAAATTTCCTACCAGGAATAGTGTCACATAATGCAGTATGTAAATAAACTAAGGGTTCTCTAGGCATTGATGGATGAGTAAATATAAAACATCTCCTGTATGGTCCTACCCTTTTCTTGAGATCTGTCCAATTTTTTACCGGGTGAATAGCTTCATAATCAGAAACCTAAGAAATAAAAATAATTTACAAATTTGATTCATTAATTTTAGTTAGAAATTTCTTTTATACCTTTTGTAAAATATCACATGAAGTTTGCCAAGTAACTCTTTCAATTTTCAAGAATCCTACAGAAAACCATAAAAATAATAATTCTTTCAATGTAGCTTCCATTTGAGTCAGAGCTAAATTATCATTACAATCTCTAGAAGGTTGTCCAATCAATTCCTGAAAATATGATTGATATACATGGACAATTTGTCATTTTACAATCTAAAATTAAATTAGAAAAATAAATTATCTTACTAAGACGTTAGCTCTTAAATCTACTAGAAACTTGACTCCATGTTCTAATCTTCCAACTCTAGTGAAAAGCCAGTGATAAGGTGGTGTCAAAGCATCTTTTAGAGCTCGTTCTCTTGAGATCAACTGATTTTGATTATTTGGCTGCAAAACTTTTCATTAGATATGTTCAGAATGTTTTAGATTTACTTGAGTTTCCATATTTTTCTTAAATACCTCTTTACAAGATAATCTTTTTGCAAGTTCACATATCCTTTCATGATTAACAGCATACTGAGAGGCAAGACCAGATAAAAATTGTGATTTTTCATCTTTATTGAATGAACTATATTTTGAACATAAAAGACTGAGTTTTTTCTGTAACAAAAACATTCATTTGTTCAAAAGTTATTGCAGATGAGGAAAAATAATAATTCATATACAATGAGATCTTGTAGAAATCTGTTCTTTAATACAAATTGAATAGCATTTTGCCGGAGTACTTACTTCTACAATCCAACTGCTGTTGTTTGTTGCTTTGAAATTAATAATCTCCTGCAATTCTTTATTCATTGATTCATCTGGTACAGAGTGAGTTTTTAACCTTGCACTTATCAAACTCTTGTAAGAACTCAAACTAATGCAACGTTGAAGAAAACCAGATGGGGTGATCATTAAGATTGGTGGTTTCATTTTTTAAATCAACACAAACTCTCATCACCTACAATTTTTAAATGTATCAAAGCTATTTACCCGACAAAAGCTGAATGGCAAGTGTATAAATAACAATGATAAGATTTGCCAAATGTGATTGCAGCTAGCACATGGATTGATCAAATGATGAATCAATAGTTCAAAAACATATCAAGTCTCTCAGATATCTTACATCTTCATAGTTTTAGTGACCCTAGAATCTTACAATTCATTAAAAATGTATGATCCTTATCATTCACCATGAGAACTGAAGTATGTATCAGTAAAATAATCAACAATGAAAAATTCAATGGGAAAACCATGAGTTCTATTACTTGTCGAGCGTCACGTTCGATTTTGGTGCATATACTTATGTGCGAGCGCGAGATTAACTGCAAAAATAAATACCCGATATGTAAGTATAACAAGCGGGAGCGAAATTGTCGGATCACGCGCATGCAAATGCACCTCAGAGTTCACAACCGTCCATCAGATGATTGGCATTTGGCAAACGGCTGATGCGCAAACGACTATATCGTGGGGAGGAGAATCGCAGGTAGAATTACACGCGATCAGCGTTTCGGAGCATCTCCGACGTACACAATACAGTATATACCACGCATGTCGCATGAGCAGACCGCGACCGGCTCGCAGACGCGCGCGCGAGTGCAATTTACGACTTACGACTTTATTCGGAACGTGCAACAGTCAGCAAGGTTATTGTACGAACGTTAGAAGGCTTATGTGTCTCGTCGTGGAACGAGCCACCGACGAATGCCAGTCGAAAAAATACTGAAAAATCAATCTGAAATACATAGGATTTTGTACGCGAAGTCTTTGGGCGAAGTTTGCCTGGAGGGAAACCTAATTTTCGTTGCATAACATGTGAGTAATACGCCTCGTATAGAGCACATAAGTAAACAAAGCAAGTCAAGCCATTGTTACCTGATAACGAGAGTGTTATTGTTCATTGGATTCATGGTAGAACACTGCTTTTCAGACGTATCGTCGGCGAGAACTAACCGTTTATCTAACACGCAGTTGCAGCGAAAATCCTAATTTTAGTGAGGTGCAGTAACATTGAAGAATTTTCATGTGCAACAAGGTAAATTTCTGGAACATTGTTCACAATGGTTCATCACGATTCATCGGAACCAGGTTACCATCATGCTATTGCTGGGGCAGTCAGCGGATGCTTGACAAGGTTCATTTGCCAACCTCTGGATGTTGTCAAAATTAGATTCCAGGTCAGTTATTTTCTATTTTGCTCTGTTTCACTCTCAAAAAGTGAAGTGAAAAACTTACACTAACTATGTCCCAGATTACAATTTATTTAAAACAATAAATGTCAATACTCAGTCTGCTACAGATTGCCAAAAGAATTTTAAATGGAAAATAAATTACAACTGTCTGAAAGACATGAAGTAGAATAATCAAATGAATACAGTCATACATAGAATGACACTTTTTTCAGTTTTCAATTCATCATATTACTTGGTATTAGTGTAAATGCATAGAAATAATGATATTATAAATTTTTAGTTACAAGTTGAACCTATAAGAAAGAATTATTCAAGCAAGTATCAATCTATGGTACAATCATTTCGTTTGATTGCTAGAGAGGAAAGTATCTTTGCTCTCTGGAAAGGCCATGTTCCAGCTCAGCTATTGTCCATTATCTTTGGTACAAGTCAAGTATGTTTTTATATCAAACTGTTTAAACCACTTAAATATAATGTCACTCTTATGATGAATAATTCTATTAATTCATTACAAATATTATGTTGCAGTTCTATGTGTATCCCCTTATCAATGATCAATTAGATGAAATAAAGTTTTTAAGTGAAAGACCAAATACTGTACATTTTCTTAGTGGATCTGTAGCAGGTTGCTGCGCTACAGTCGTTTCATTTCCAATGGACCTTGTAAGAACTAGGCTAGTTGCACAATCATTTCAGAATGTAGCATATAAAGGAACTCTGCATTCAATCATGTAAGTGTTTTTGAAATATTTGTAATTTAATTTCATATAATTTGATGTACAAAAATTATTTGATCTTTTAATTTTTTTTTAATTAGCATTTTTTATTTGTATTCAGACTTTGTCTTTTTTTTTGCAATTAATAATTAATTGAAAATTGATTTACCTGGTTGTAGGACGATTTACAAGACTGAATCTCCAAGAGGTCTATTTAAGGGCTTATTACCAACACTCCTTCAAATTGCACCGCATGCTGGCTTACAGTTTTGGGTTTATGATATCGTAAAGGACATAAAATTTCTACCAGCTAATAAACCTGAAGATTTGGTGTGTAACTCAAATTATTTCTACTTAAGTTTCAACTATAATCTTTTAACTATTAAATGAAATTTCAATTTTTCATTCTAAGAAAAATGCTTTTTTTTGTGATGAATTTAAAAATTGCTTTCTTTGAACTATATTTTGTAAAATGACTATACGAGTGTGAAATCATTGTTACGTGATATCTAATAACTTTGAAGTAATACAGATTTTTCAAAGCAATACATTATAGAACTGTATATATTTTTTATAATTTCAGCATCATCATAAACGAGTGGGGATTATAAATAGCTTAGTAGCTGGCTGTCTAGCAGGTCTAGTAGCAAAATCCATAGTATATCCTCTTGATTTGGCTAGAAAACGAATGCAAATACAAGGATTTGAGCAGAGTAGAGCAGGATTTGGCAATTTCTTTCGTTGTAATGGTCTCACTGATTGTCTCTTGAATACTAAAAAACATGAAGGTATCATAGGCCTGTTTAAAGGTTTAGGACCTAGTCAATGTAAAGCTGCTTTAATGACTGCTTTCCATTTCACATTTTATGAGCAAACACTAAACCTTATTAGAAGTTTTAATGAAATAGATCAGTGAAATGGAATTTCGCTGTTACCATGGAGTGAGAATATACTCAAGGCTTGTAAATATAAGTAGTGATATTAGGTTAACAAATTTTTATAATTTTGTTAAAAATATGAGATTTTGACTCGAATCTGTTAAGATCATTGGTATAGTTATATTTAGTAAAATATAGTGACACTTCTTTCAATTGAATTTTTTATACTTTTTTAAAAGTATTGAAAGTTATTCTACGAAATAAGATATACCCTTGTGGTAATTAATCTTCTTCAATTGATTTTAATTAATGATGTAATGTAATATTGACCTATCATGTGTTTCATGTATGTTCATCAATTTGAGATCTTTTACATTCATTTTGAAATGAGAAATTGAAATCCATGATGAGCCATTTCGAAAAAAGCACATTTGTACTATACGTATTGTTTGACTTTGGACAAAAACGGAATTATGAGAAAAGGAAGACATCAATAAGGGTTAAAAAAAAATAATTTTGATAAATGTTCTATTTTGAGTGAAAATTGAATACTTTTGATGATGTAGCATTTAAAATTACGTAGATATAGAATTAATTGCATTGTATAACATAGGAAAAAGTTTTCCTATAATCTCAACGCTGCGTTTCTGTGACTAATAAAACGTGATATTGAAAGAAAAATATCAAAACAACAGAAATTGACAATACAAAATGTCAATGTTATGAAATAAGTAACAGTTGGTTCCTGAACAGAATATTTATATTATTCAAGAACATTACACTGTAAGTGTGACCTGGATTGAAAAGTTTTTTCTTTCAATCCTTAACATTATTATATCAGATCACTCGAAAATTTATTGTCATAAGCGTACAAATGTACTCATGAGTGTTGATGAGAAAACAAGCCATATATTACTGTTTAATTTATGTAATAAATTAGCAACTGGTAATAAATAAAAGAAAAGTATACCTAAGTTTATTTTATATTTATTCAGGCAAGTTTGTATTCACACCCCCGTGTTCAAATTCTTGTTTGTTACGATCTTTGAGGGTCAATCCGTAATATGGAGTTCAATATATTAAAAATTCCATATAAATTTATCTGTTGCGACGTTGCGCCAGCATCGCTGGCCTTAGCAGGCACTAAAAGTCAAGGATCATGACGTTATTAAAATTAGGAAATGTAAGTCAGTTTCTTCCATCATAAAAAACAAGAATTTATTTAGGCGATTTCATCTATAAAGAACGTGGATATGAAATCTGTTTTCAAAAATTCCAACTAGTTTTTGGAATATTGACGAAATACTGGATCAGTTTATGAAATACATAATTTGCCCTCCTTGTGATTCCTTTTCAACCAAAACCTCTATTGAGGCTTTGGTTGAAAAAAGCTTTTACAACGAGGATAAAACATTTTTCAGCTGAACCTCTGTCTTATTAACCAAGTTATTATTTTTCGTGATTGTACCAAACAATATGGGCATCATTGATATACAATGAAGTAGAAGTCATATAAATGAAAACAGGAAAAAAATTAATTGTGGATTTTAAAGAATCGAAACTCATGATGAAGTTGGCGGAAGTGGATGATGCCGCTGGCTTATCTACCAGTCATCATATCATAACAGTAACGTTGGATCGACATTGTAATTTGGCATACTGAACAAACAATCCGATATCCTTCCAACTTGATTTGGCAAACGCTCACATTCGATCTGCTGCATAATAGATGCGCGCCCGCGGCGCGGAGAATCGAAAAGTGGCGCCAAGCAATCGCGCGGCGCGCGGCGTGCGCGCGTCAAGGGGCCGGGGGGGGGGGGGGGTGGGGGGGATCTGTCCCGCAGTAGCGGCGGAGCGCGTCCATTTTGGGGTGCGCTAGAGAACGCTGGTCCCGCCAGGTCGACGCCGGTGCAGCTAGCAGTTGGTGCGGTGCGCGCGCTCCCGGAGCTCCCGGTAAGTGTTTGGCGAGGGTCCCCGGGGTCGGTGGTGGGCCCGGCGGCCCCGGGCACGAGCCGCCCGCCGAGGCTCCCGGCCCGCGACCGCGTGTGCACCGCTTTAGGTGCCTCCTACAGTCCCGACTGCGCCACGGCCATGCCCCCCCATGTGCTCGCGATTTTCCCGCTTTCACGTTTATTTATCGCCCGATTCCGATTGTCGTCGCGCGCTCTCGCCTATGTAGCTCTCCATACTTGTAATATACGCCGTCTGGATTGTTGCTCCGCGCGCGTGAGGCCGCACTAACTCAGTTGCGGCGGCTCGGAGTCGAGGGCCCGGGGTACCTACAGGTCACTCGCTCGCTGTTGTGTATGTATACGTTGCGCCCGACAATCGCCGCGCCGCTTTCCCATAGAGAGTTGCGAGCGTGTTCCCGCCGGCTGACGCTGTATGGCGTTCACCTGTCACTCGCGGGCCCCCGAAATTCAACCGCGCAAACACCAGATTCATTTGAGAACGTTCGGATTCCCGCCACTTTGTCGTTAATTTGTTTCAACTGTATCCTGTCGGGCGCGCTTGCATTGTTATTGTTTTGTGTTGCGGGTGCCGGGGTTCGTGTAATTCAATTATTATATATTGACAGACGAATTCCACGGATACACCTGTCGCTTTTCTTTGTATCTCTCGCTCGAGTTTTTTGTAAAACCTTTCAAAATTCAATATCACGGCTGCAATGGACATTATTTACAAATATACTGTTGACCATATTCATCAATAATATGTTACACTAAAAGGATTTCTAATTATATAATTTTATGGAATGTGGAATAAAACATCTCTAATGTCTCTTATGTAATTAATCATTCTTAGATGAAATTCAATTCTAGACTAACATTTTTTTTAAAAAGATGAAAATCAATCAAATCATAATTCTTATATTATTGATGAACATGATGTTACTAATTCTTTTATTAATTTATATAACAGGTGACTAATATATTCAAACTTGGAATATTTTCACTTCCGCAGATTTTCAACAGACGCAAAAATTGCAAACATAAAGAAAATAATAATGGCAGATATGCAAGCAATCACCGTGAGCCAAGATGCTCTAGCTGTGGCTCAGCTGGAGCTCGGTGGAAACCCCAATGCCCTTGCCCTGCGTAGGCCATTTGATCCGGCTGCTCATGACCTGGATGCCACCTTCCGCTTAACGCGGTTCGCGGACCTAAAAGGATGAGGGTGTAAGGTCCCTCAGGAGATTCTTGGTAAACTCCTTGAGGGACTACAGGCCGACGATGGTGGTGCCCAGGACAATGAGCATGCACACTTTATGCACATGGCTACGCCGCGTATCGGTAAGTTCCTCAATTTTTATCGTCATAGAGTGTTCATTAGAATTTTTCAAATCTTGAGAACGCATAATGTTGGATATATTCAAATGGAAGAGATGATGAAATGAATTGAATTGAATAAATTATTTTTTATTGAATTCAATTCCAGACTATAGAATTTATTTTATGAAAATATATTATTTTCAGGTATTGGTATGGATTCCTCCGTAACTCCACTGAGACATGGTGGACTCAGCTTGGTTCAAACAACAGATTTCTTCTACCCTCTTGTTGATGATCCATACATGATGGGTAAGTTAAGATATTTTTCCTTGAGACCATCAAGACTCATTTCTGAATATAATAAAACTCTTTTTCCAGGAAAAATTGCCTGTGCCAATGTGATTAGTGACCTATATGCAATGGGAGTAACAGAGTGTGACAATATGTTAATGTTGCTGGGTGTAAGCACGAAAATGACTGAGAAAGAAAGAGATGTCGTAGTTCCTTTGATTATGAGAGGTTTTAAAGATTCAGCACTTGAAGCTGGCACAACTGTCACAGGTGGACAAACAGTTGTGAATCCTTGGTGTACAATTGGTGGTGTTGCTACTACAGTTTGTCAGCCTAATGAATACATAGTGTAAGAGTAATTATGTAAATGTTTCAAACTATTCACTAAACAAATTATTTTAATAATATATTGTCTTACTTATGCAGTCCAGATAATGCAGTAGTTGGCGATGTCTTGGTACTAACGAAACCCCTAGGAACACAAGTTGCAGTCAATGCACACCAGTGGTTGGATCAACCAGATCGCTGGAATCGCATAAAGCTTGTTGTTAGTGAAGATGATGTTCGCAAGGCCTATCAACGTGCAATGGATAGCATGGCAAGATTGAACAGAATAGGTGTGTTACTATTATGAAAAATCAAATTTATTACCTTCACATTGTTAGGATAGAGGAACAACGCGACAACTCAGCTCCGCGTTATAAAATTTGATAGTTCAGCGACGTGGTGAAGAACGTGACAACTCGGTCGAAATTGTACGTCTTTGCAGTGTTTTGTAGAGTTACCGTGTTGTTCACCGCGTCGCTATCATGTTTTATAGCGTGAAGCCGAGTTGTTGCGTTATTACTCTAACCCAACAATATGTGATAATCAATTTATACACTGTATGTATGCAACGTGATGTAATTTGATGGAAATTTACTTTTCAAGCTGCACGACTAATGCACAAATATAATGCGCATGGAGCTACGGACGTGACGGGTTTCGGGCTGTTAGGTCATGCCCAAAATCTAGCCAAACATCAGAAGAACGATGTGTCCTTTGTCATTCACAATCTACCTGTAATAGCTAAAATGGCAGCTGTAGCAAAAGCTTGCGGTAACATGTTCCAGCTTCTCCAAGGGCACTCGGCCGAAACCAGTGGCGGACTTTTGATTTGTTTGCCAAGAGAACAGGTATACTTTTCAACGTGCTCTGTTGTAAAAAAAAAAATGATTGACTCGAGTCCGTTAAAAAAAAATGTCGAGTTGTAAGTTCCCCTCGTGTTTATTTGTTGATCTTTTAATATATGAGAATTATTTCTTTCAACTCAGGCCGCAGCATATTGCAAAGATATTGAAAAACAAGAAGGTTATCAAGCATGGATCATCGGCATCGTCGAAAAAGGCAACCGTACAGCACGAATAATCGACAAACCACGAGTAATTGAGGTACCAGCAAAGGAAAAGGACGGTGAACTATGGTAACGAAAGGAATTGAAATACGGTCAAATCATTCCTAAATCACAGAAGAGAAGAGCGTTTATTATCATTTTGGAATTTTACATTTTTATGCTCTATGATGCACGGATCTTTTCAAGGATAAAATCTTGATAGTTTTTTACTAAACTATTTGTTATTGCTACACTTTGAAAGTCGAAGACGCTTTTAACTTTCTCTTATTCCTTCTTTATTCTTTTTGTTATGACTTATCAAGCATTATATGTAGTTCATAAGAGAACAGATTTTTGTGAGATCTACTCTGTCTAAAATTTATTGAAAAAAAGAAAGAAAGTTGAGTGAAGAAATTTTGTAAAAGATAGAGAAATAGGAAACGTTACTCATCCCTGGGTCTTCCTGAACATGGTATGATTGAGGATCAATTCGATTATATTTCTACGAAATATGCATATCTTTGTGAAAAGGTTGAAAATGAGAATTCAGGATATAGATCTTAATGTCTGAAATACTACATTTTTCTTCGCCAAAAACGTATTATAATACTCTGTATAAAGCATTTCGATTCATAATACGTTTTGTATTCAATTTACCTGTGAAGTTTTGATTTTTATGTGATTTTTATTCAGGTTTTGTATAGAAAAAGTAGGTTTGCAATATTCAAATGGTGAAGAGTAGCTAGATATTTTTATTGAAATCATGATTATGAACGTTTTTCAAGTACAGTTATGTTTTGTCGTTTCGTTTTTGATGAAATTATTATACCACAATGCAGGTTGACCTTGGCTCTGACGTTGTAATAGTTTTTCACGCGAATAAATATAACTACTTTGTCAATAATTTTTGACTTTTCATTATTTTTCCAGTCTTCCAAGAAATCAGTTTTATTCTGAAAAATTTGACCAATTTTCTACTACAGAGATGAAGAATTGTCGTAGAGTGATTTTATTCAATATGAAACCAAATTTTACCAATTACGATTTGAGTTTCTTTATAGATTTTTTTTTCAAATATCCGGAATATCAAAGCCTACCCTTAATACGAGCGCGGGAGTCGCGCATCGCGACGTTACATAAGATTCCAGGTATTGTTAATTGACGCCGCTATATGAGTCGCAGAGTGAGAACTTGCAGCTTTTCGGAATACTTGTTATGAAAACTGACACGAGTACATGGAAAATGGTATAATACATCGGTAAGGATTTCATTAGCACATTTGGCATCAGTAGAATTAGATGGCTATAGCTTCTATTTGATTGCTTTGTAATATTCTAACCTTATCAAGTTTTACCCGTGCACGCTTTTCGAGCTTGGGAAATTCAAAAACGTAGTTGTTGGGTGTTTGCTTTTTTAGTATTACAATTATGAAATATTAAGAATTGCTTACACCTAATTTTACTTTCACGCGACGAGTAACACTTGTTCATTCATTACTACTTGGAGTCTTGGAGAGTTATATATAAACACACATTCAGATTTTAAAGCGCATATATTAATACTTGAATTCAAGTAATATTATTTATTTGTCAATAATCTTAGTTTTGGTTCGTCATTCTTTTACGAAAACGGATTTCTCAAAGCTTCAATTAGAAAATATACTTTTCTTTAAAGTAAAATTATATAAACAAAACTAGTAACATAATGATTCCTAATCATTAAATCACGAATGGGAGTACGCACCTAAGGTGCGTCTCGTTTTAGTCTCAAATAAGTAGTATTTTTGCGCATTGCATTTTTTCAAAATCATATTTTCAAAGATTAATCATCAAATAATTTAAAGAAGTTTATTTATTTTCTACTTAAAGATCAAATATGTGCAATTCTAAGTGATCTAGTAATAGTCTATATACTCATAAAATAAGACCCAAATCAATTTAAAAAACGCGATTTATTTCGGCCTAAAAGTAAAACGACATACAGTTGCAACGTAGTCACGATTCTGATATTTTGATCCCTAGTAGTTATTATAAATCGATGATAATTATATAAAATATCGAAAAATATCGAAACCCCTTAAGTTGAAACAAGTTACAGGACAGATTAGATAAGTGAATCTCCAAGTGGTAAGAAAATGGCTCAAAGCATGCGTTCGATTGGGATCATTGGGCTAGTTGCAGTGGTGATTGCATGGGGCATGAACAGTTACACCATACAACAAAATTTATCTACAATAGCTTTTAATTTATTCAAGTAAGTATCAATTTTTTCCTCGCATATCGTTAATTTTATGATTCTTACTATGTTCATATTGTTGAATAGTTCGAATCCTCACACCTCATTAACACTATTTTATATTGATTCGATATCATTCCACTCGAACCTTATCGATTGGTTTTCATTATAAAATTATAAATGTGGGCGTTTTGGCGAACAACAGTGGGCCGTTGTTTGCTTAGTTTCGGATTCGTTTCATTTGCTTCCATCACGAATTGGTGAATTTTCTGAAATGGGTCTTGGAAAACTAGAACGAAGATTTCACATTTGTCTTGAGAGAACCGCCGCCGCAATCACTCGCAATATCCACGTGCAATAAGAAAAATATTTAGATCATATTTTACACCTAGTATTAGATTATTTGACGCGTTATTCCTTTTTTGTTCTTTTATAATGAAATAATTCATGTTGCATCCCATTATTTCTCTCATCATCCCCACGTTTCGGGAAGTGTACTTACAGCGAAGCATAAGATACATAGTAGGAATTTCTCGAAGAAACAAACTATCTTGTGACAATCATTTATCCTAAATTTTTGAAACTTCATTCGTATCCCCGGCTATACCAGGCCAAATTCAAATGTCCCTCTGGCTTCGCTATAGAACATATATATCGCTTGACGAAACCGGAAACTCCCAGCGCGCACAAAACATTCGTCCCTGCAACCCCTTGACCCTCTCGTACACATTGAGCATATATGTGTATGTATGCATATATACAGTACATTGGCAGCTGTAGAAATTTCGACAGTCGGTGTGGCGCTTGCGTCATTGCGCCGGCAGCTGATCATACGCGGGCGCAGGTCGCGCAGGCTCTCGCAGTCGTGCTCTTATAGTCGCCGCAGTCGCACGTGGTGCGCGCGCGCACACACACACCTCCTATATGGGAAAGTCGTTTGATGGATGAGCTCCAGAGCAACGGTATTCGCTCATTTATACCCCCTTCCCCCTAAACGGATTCGTCTCTTTCTGTGTACATATGCTTATGCTTAACTCTCCGAGTTTTGGAAGTTGTTTGAACACGTGCAGTGGAAGTTTGCACGCCGCCGCGCACCGCTCAGTACGTGTTCCATTCAAATTTGCCTCGCCGAGACTGAGTTACAACGTATATACCTGAGTACTCGTTGTATCGCAGAGTTTTCATTGCGTCTTGTGGATAGCTGGTGTTTGGTGTTCAATTGAGTTCAAGTATAATACATAGTGCGGTGTGTCGATGATGCATTCGATCGGGCATTCGCTCGTCAATCATATTGCATGATATCCGGCGTCAGTGATTCAGCACAAGAGATTGCGTGTCTCGTATACAGTGATTAACGTTTTCAGCCTCGATTATACCGCACTTATAGTTGCAAGACCATTCTTGAGTTCTCCAGAGGCTGTTCACTCGTCGGATTTACTAGTAATTTGCATTTGATAATCTTCTGTATTTTTGTGATTTTTTCCCCTGGTGATTCTGGAGTGAATATAGCTCTTTGGTGAATTTGGTTACGGGCAAAACTCGATCCGCTCGATGGAAATCGAGGGGCTATCCGTCACAGAATCACGCGGAGAATTAAAAAAAAGAAATCACCAATGATCCCGGAGTGAGTATGGTCTGTCGAGTAAAGTGATCAACGGAGGAATTCAAGTGGCGACCCAATTCGCGTTTAAAAAAGGCTCGTAGTAAAAAGAACGCCAATGTACTTAGGAGAACACAATTTACGAGACACAACACGCATTTTATAATGTATGTACGAATAATGTTCGTCTGTGTAAATCCATCAACGTTCATTAAATTGGAAATTCGCACGCGAAGCTATAATCTGTCAGAGGAAGAGGAGTGGACGGGCTCATGATTACGATAACCGAAAGGCGAGTAGACGATAAGCGTGCGGCTCTCATGTTGGAATACGTAATTTCGTCAAGTTCGTAACCAGCGCACATCGTGAAAAACAGCTCCGAACGTGCACTCACGAAATTTCGCTTGGGTTCTGTAAGCTATTTATCATACTTACTTGAAATTAAACCGGTTTTCGCATATCAACCCGTATACAGATTCAACGGAAATTCAACTCGGGCACGATATTATTGAAATTCTTGATAGTGTTTCTCACTCTATCTAATCTACTGGTGTTTGATATTTTTCATACAATCGTATTTAATCGCAATCCAAAAGGATGTTCCATCAAAGTTAATCAAATATAACTCCATACAGAACTCAGAGATGAGGAGCAACCGAGTGTTTAATTCAAAACATCAGGATAATCAAAAATCGCTCGACTAAAATAGCGCCCAACTGCCGCTTTACATACGCGCGAGAGAAGCGACAAGTGCACTCACCTCTGATCTTGAACGCTTTCCAAAGTACGAAGGTCGTTATAAATATATTCGCGGTGCGAAAGAGCGAGACGCAGCGCCAACGCGCACGCGACCTTCAACGCGACGAAAAAAAAGGCCAAATACGCGCGCTAATGATGCCTGTGTGATGTAACTCACGTGCGGGTTCGCTATTGAGCCTGATTTTCGTAGTCCATATTACACCCACTTGTCCACGCGGAGCTTGCGATTGGCTCTTTCTCATAAGCTCCGTCGAATCAACAAGTTTTCATTGCGACCGCGCGCGGAGGCCGGGAATGCTTCGGCTGTGTAACATTTCATTATTCAGCAAGATATCTAACGCCAAGGTCTTGTGTTAGACGAGCGTACAGTAATCAGGAGAAGGGAGCCGGGATGGCAGGGCTAATGGGCAGCAGAGTGGGCCAGACGGCGTTGAGGGCGGTGATCCTGGGCGCGCCGGGCTCGGGGAAGGGCACCATATCCGCCCGGATCGTCAAGCAGTTCGACATGACCCACATATCCAGCGGTGATAAGCTCAGGGCCCACATCGCTAATCAGACTGGTTTGTTCATTTTATTTATGCGTTTATTGCATCTTATCCATAGAAATTTATCGAAATCCACCGATGTAGAATATTATGCTATTACAACCAGTAGAAAAGTACACGTATACGAACTATTTTCCCTATATGGATTATCCTTTGTAACTTCGTGGAGTTCAAATAATTTTTTAATTTTTATTTCATTGTCCTCACGGGGAATTATTTGAAGAAGAAAAGACGTACCCCAAAACATCAAAGTCGGATGAAAAATGAAAAAGTCTGTAGTATTAACTCAAAAGATTGTTTCTTCTCATTCACAACATCTAATTTTGTAGTTTAGAAATTTTGCCAGACAATGTTTTTTTTCTGTCCCTCGAAGTTTTACATTATAATATGTACATACAAAAACATTCTGACATATCTATTTTTGTAATTCATGACATACATATTGGTGAACCACCTTAACCAGTTTGCGTATCTAAACTATTCCGCTTACAAATGATGAAGTCTGGCAATTGAAGAATGATTGAGTGTCGCGCAGACTGATTGCTTGGGCTGCTTTATACAATATACACTCGCGACTCCATAGTAATGCCACGTGCCTATCTTCTTTATGGGCTTTCTTTTTCATCCTCAATCAAAGTATTTCGATGTTTGTTTCTAAATTATGTTTCATTATTTTATAAACCAAGTGTTTTATAAACAATCAAAATCAATTTGGCAACGGGTGTTTTTGACATACAAGTTTACCGGAAATTTTGTGCTTGAGATGATATTATTGATGATGATCTTTCAGCTCTAGGGAAGGAAGTCAAGAAGTATTTAGATTCGGGTAGTTTCGTACCCGACGAAACGATGATAGCCCTCATCAGCGAAGAAATAAAGGCTGTGGGCGATAAAAATTGGCTTCTGGATGGTACGTAAATTTTCCCCATTGATATTTATCCACTATTACGCACTGATGAACTAATACTTTTTATCGTATAATATTGTGTGGGGCTGCTATATAATTATTATCAAATTATATTTTGTTGAAAAAGTGAAAATCAGTAAGGATCATTCCCTGTAATCGTCAATGAGAGTATTAACAACTGAAATACTCACTGCATGCTCTTTGTTTTTTTTTATAACTAACGTTTTGTTAAACGGTTGAATCTTCCAATGAATTCTTTCGCGCTACGTGATCGTCATTCATAATCCAACAAGTCACTCACTCGGCAGTTTATAGGCTCATTTTTATTTCACTTCTGCACATAGGATTCCCTAGAACCGTATCGCAAGCCGAAGCATTGCAAAAAATACATCCAGTGTCGCTCGTGATCAACGTCGACGTGCCAGATTCCGTGATTTTAGATAGGCTTAAAAATCGCTGGGTGCATTTAGCCAGTGGTAGAGTTTACAATTTTGGATTCAACGACCCCAAAATATTGGTGAGAATTACAATCATTTTATTTTTAATGTCATTTACCATAAGAATATGAATAGAAACATTTTCAAATATCAATATTCAAATATCAATATTCAAATCATTCAAGTAGTAACTTCATTTTTGTTCGATCCGCGTTGACGCAATGAAATTCAAACTTTATCGAGGGTTGAGTTGAACAGCCTCACGTTTTAGTATCAACTTAATGTCTGTTCAAAACAGGGCAAAGACGATTTGACCGGCGAAGCTCTAAGTCAACGTCCGGATGATCGACCTGAGATAGTGCAAGCAAGATTAAACGATTACGCATTGAAGACGAAACCTGTCATTGATTACTATAAGAAATTGAACATCTTGAAATCGTTCGCAGGCACCACGACGGACAGCATGTGGCCAAATATTAAAGAATGCGTTGTGAATGCACCAAACGCATTGTAGTCCATGCAGAATCATGAGACTTCGACGATTGTACAGTTTACGAACTCTTTTTTTACACTTCTTGCATATAGCTGTGATATAATTTGAAATCGAATGAGTGCACAATAGCTTACGTTTCAATGTAATAGTTATTACAAATTACCTCTTTTATGCAATCAGATAGGATCAATGAATTTAGCTCGTCCAGCTGTATTTAATGTCAATTACGCTGTTCCGTGAAATGGATCGGAGAAGCTCTTCGAAAATATTGTACACGGATATCATTGTTCAAGAATTGCATGGTGCGGAGGTTTCTATTAGGCAGTGAATGGATACCAGTGTGTATAGCCTTGTAAATTCGTATTTATAGAGGAGCAAACTACTTTATTGACCGTCTGAAGTTACGATTCATTTTTCATAAATAAAGATATAGTTTTTTATTACACATCTGAAATATTTATGAATTCCCCTTCCTCTACTTTTTCATCGTAAAATCCTATGGTGATCCTGATTAATATGCCATTGTGGAATATAAAAAAATAATATTCAACATCAAGTAACGCTCATCGTCTATAAAAAAAAAAATAACATAATCTGTGAGCCGTCAAGCGAAAGCTTTTTAATATATTTCGCTGTGAGTTTCTAGTTTTTGTTCAATTATTATAACTTTAGTTTGGTGTTTTTTAATTCATTATCACAGAAAAAGTAAACAAACATTTGTTATAATTTAATATTTACATTTAATTTTGCTTTCGATTGAGTTGAATTAATCATAAGACTATTTGAGCTGAAATTTCGTTGATTATCCTAACAAAAGTGTTATTTCGACATGCCTAATTTGAATTTATTTCAATCAACCTCAAGTAATTTTAAAAACGACGACAATAGAGATGTTTTTAATGAAGTATCGTCACATGTGTATCGACAGGGTTCCCAAGGACGGTCAAACAAGCTGAAATATTAGATTCAATCCATCCCATATCTCTAGCTATCAATCTTGTGGTGCCAGATTCCGTAATTTTGGAGAGACTGAAAAATCGTCGGACACATTTATCAAGTGGTAGAATTTATAACATCGGATTCAACGATCCCAAAGTACCGGTATGAATAATCAACTTTAAAAAAAGAAAATAAACGATAAAAATGACCTGATAATTCATTCCAATCTTCATAAGAATTCACAAGAGATATTATCGATCTTATACTTCTAGAAACAGTTAAACTCTCAGACTCATTAAGATCATAAATTTTTCTTAATTAAAGGGAAAAGATGACATCACAGGTGAGATTTTGAGTCAGCGACTAGATGATCAGCCAGAGATTGTAAAGAAAAGACTCGATGAATACAAGGTGAAGACTCTGCCCGTTGTATCGTTTTATGCAGAACGTGGTATTCTACGCCAATTTACTGGAATAACCACTGATGATTTGTGGCCCAGAATAAAAGAATGCTTAACCCCGTGAATTTCCATGTATGAAACATCCAATAAAATTTTTATAAAAATCAATCGTTCTAATAAGAAAAAAGGTAATGCAATTGTCAAATCTATTCCTATAATGCATGGGTCATTGCTAGCAAAAGTGGAAAAATCTAGTTCATCATTTTCAACACATATATATTTTTCCAGACATTTCCCTGTTTTCATCGTTAACGGAACGTTCTTGTAGAAAATGATGTCGTTATTTTTTTTCTTATAATGTTTTTGTTGAAACACTGTTTTTTTCTGTTACGGTGATTTCGCGTCCAACGAAGATACCAGGGAAATGATTTTAGAAGCATTTCTAAATGAACTAAAATGTTTGTTTCTAAATTAACATTAGAAAGAACGATAAAAAATTCATAGATTTTTTTACATTTTTTCTGTCAGTGCCATTACATCAAAGGTCGAGATAGTAGAAAAAATACTCAAAAATGGCCTTTGAACGTTGTAACTCAACAGAGCCAAGTTTTTATTGTACTTCGAAATAATGATCGAATCATTGATTGTGGCCCCCTCAAGCGAATTCTCGTCTTTTTGCAGCAAAATTAAACTAGCACTGACATATTTTTTGATCAGAATCACTAAATCTCACATCTGGTCGATGATAGATACGGTGTTGGTAATGATATTTGTAATCAGTTTTTAGCAAAGCTCGTGAACTGTGGAATCGATTCGAACGTTCAAAGTGACAAGATTTATCATTTCCTTTCGATTGGTGACATCATTTATTGGAGAATCAAACATCAATCTCAACCTATTTTTAATAAAAACCGTAAAAATAAACAAAATCTTGGGACACGAAGTATAAGTGATTCGGATTTACAGTAAAAACGTAAAAACATAAGTTGGAATGTGTAAAAGAGTATAATAGAGTCATCAGAGAGGAAAGTAAGTAAGAGGAGTCGCCATCCCCACAGAAGGGATGGCGGCCCCCGCGGTCTTTGGGCCCAAGTCCTGTGAGAGACCCGTGGCACTGGGAGACGTCGCCGCCCCATCTAACACCACCAGAGAGCATAATATATTGAGTATCATGAGAATGTGTGTGTCTATCGAATAGATTCGTAAGACCTGAATCCCATACTATATATTCAAACTTTCAAAATATAATTTTTTCTATGTATTGTCAATAGTTATTCATTGCATATCTAAAATAACAAAATAAAATAAGTTTTGGTAGAATTTAACTAATTATACTTAAAGAATTCAAACTATTTGTAGCAGTTCGGAATGGCAAGTATTTATTTTTCTGTCTGCCTGTGTTACAATATACATTATTATTCCTGATGAAATATGTATAGCTTATAAAACGTATGAGTGTATAATGAATCATGCCTATCCGATCTCAATATATTGTAAATTAAATGAGTTACTTTTCAAAGTCAATAAGTGTCAATAAGTGTATGATTGACCACACAAACACATGTTCCGCCAGTGACTTATTCAATGGAAAAGGGATTTATTGAATTCACTGTGATTTTCTACAAATAAAATTATTCGATGAATCCTCGATAATACAAATTGTTTATTCGTGTATAAAAAATGTCTGACAATAAAATTACTGACAATAAATTACTTGTAAGTAGAAATTCGCTTACGTGGGAGAATTATATAGGTATACACGCATTGGTTGGTCACACGAATTTCCTGTCAGAGTAAAAAGATCAGTCGGCGTTTGGCGGCAGGAATATCATAGCGGCTGCTGGCTGCTGCACTCCTTTGATGACGTCAGAACGTGTTGTCATTATAGCCACGCACTCGCGTGAATGTACATTTCTTGTTCAAGTTTTTTAGTTGCTTCTGAAATTTTATTTTGCCGATCAGGAGTATCAATTCAATTATTTATTCGCGATAAATTCCTGCCAACTACGATCAAATTTTCATGTATTTTTTCTACATAAGTGTTGGTTGATTGGTACACAAAGCCTCTGACCGGATTGAGGTTATGTTGGTTAAAAGAAGTGATTAGTTCAATGATCCGCAAGTTTGTCAATTAATTAGTGAGATGTAATGTAAAGATGAATATTCCATGTCGATGGAAGAGTCTGGTAATTATGAATAGTTGATTGAATGCTGGAAGTCGAAGCAAAAGGAGAAAGAAGAAACAGATGAACAGCTGTCAAATGTTACTCCAAAAAGCTATTGTTGTTAGTGATTCTTACCGTTACCGTTCGATGAGCAGTTACAAAATACATGTAACTCACCCTCAAGGGAGATAAAATTGCTTTGCCTAAAGAACTTTAGCCAAAGTAGTTGAAGTTTGTGCGAGTGATTAGGTTAGATTCAACGCATTATAATGGAGAGAAAAATAAAGTTGAAAACGCTCAATAGTCACATTACTTGTAAAATTTGTCGAGGGTATCTTATTGATGCAACAACGGTCACAGAATGTCTACACACTTTTTGCAAAAGTTGTTTGGTGAAACACTTGGATGAAAAGAATACGTGTCCACAATGTCAGATAGTGATCCACCAATCGCATCCACTTCAGTACATTAGCTTCGATAGGACTATGCAAGATATTGTTTATAAACTAGTTCCTGATCTTCAAGAAAGTGAGTGAGAAATTCTTGGATTCTTATTTGATTTTAATTTTGATAATAATTGTCAACTTCAAATTTTTTAGATGAAATGAAAAGGGAGAGAGAATTTTACCGGACCAGAGGTTTGCCTTGCCCAAAAGACACTTTACAAAATCTTGGGGAAGGTGAAGACGAAAAAGCAAGTGCTGATGCACACGCTGAATCTGATTACCATAGAACTGATGAACAGGTAACTTCATTCAAAACTACTTTGATTAGAAGAATAGTCTTAAAATCATTTTCAGTAAAGTTGAACTTGAAACAAATGTATGAGAATAATTCAAAATTTTTCCCGATCTCATAAATCATATTGTATCCTGACCTTGTTTTTGTTAAATTAAGTGAATTGAAAATATTCTAATTTTTTTCTTGAAATAATCCTACAGGTGAACGTTTGTCTGGAATGCATCAATGCTAGTTTAAAAACATTGAAAAGAGGATTCATCAGATGTTCTGCTCAGGCAACAATAACACACTTGAAGAAATTTATAGCCAAAAAAGTTCTAAATGGCATGGAAAAATATCGTGATGTGAGTATTGAGTAATTGACACTTATTCTTATTCTGCATCAACTCTTTATTAAACAGTTTTTCTATGTTTTAGATCGATATTCTTTGTAATAATGAACTATTGGGGAAAGATCATACTCTCAAGTTTGTGTATGTGACAAGGTGGAGGTTTCGTGACCCACCTCTGAGATTACAGTATCGACCAAGAATTGACCTCTAGTGAAATTTGTAATTACGATGTGATTGAGAAACATTGAAAAAACTTTGTAGGGACGTGAATCCCATGTATAAACTGTATCATTTGTTCTCTCTTACACATAATTTTAGTGTTAATAGTAGCAGCGTGAATGAATGTTTACCAGTGACTGATGTGACTTAGTTTGGTAAAATGTCAGATTTGTAGATAGTAAAACATCAAACATGTATTTTTACATAAGTACGTCATGAATGTGAATTTTTTTACTATTTTGGAACATATCAAAGTATTATTATGTCAAAAATTTAAATTGAAAATAATTTTGAAGCGAAACTTTTTATTTGTATCTGCGGTACAATACTTTTCTTCTGTAAGCCCAATCTTATTTTGGAAGAGCCTTACAATTTCAGTTTGCATAAGTTGTCTACCTCGTGAAATACAAAAATTAATCATATTCTTTAGTATGGCAGTTCTCACTTTATGTAGCTGAAAGATGTTTTTGGTATAACATGTAAATATGGCTTATGTCTATAAAATATTTATGAAAAATATTTTCTTTTTATTTCAATCAAATCCTTCAATATAATCCTTGCGTTCTATCAACAACCTTTCATTGTCACTCTCCTATTATAGTATTTTCATAAAAAAAATTATGAAGAAAATTCAAAAAAATTTCTATAGCTATTTTACAAATTCGCACAAAAAAAGTTTGTCTAGAGATTAAGAGTTCAGTAGAGATTAACTTATACATAAATGATAACCAAGATTCATCATCTTTGGAATTCCTCAAGAGATGACAGTAACATTTCTGAACATCGTACTCAATCATGATTGCAAATGCATAGCAGTCACAAAAACAATGCTATGCAGAAAGAGGTCTTAGGCACTTGCTTGAGTATTCTGATTTAATCCCATGATTCTTCATCTGCTGCAGCTGCTGGTTTTTCATCATTTATAGGGACCTGAAAAGTCATTGATTAATACAAGAATCTTGTTATAATCATTGGCAAATGATATTGCAAATATATTTCCAACTAACCGTTCGGAGAGTAGGAATTTCTCGTTCTGTTTTGTTTTCAGCTGGTTTTTCTTTAAAGCCAGATGGAGAATCCCAATCTTCTTCTGGCTCTGCAGCTGCACTGGAGGGTAATGGTGAATTTGAGAATGATGATCTATCATTATCTCTATTTTTACCAAACGACGAATTGAAAGATCTATTTCCTCTATCCCCTCTGTCACCCCTGTCACCTCTGTCACCCCAATCTCCTCTTTCCCCTCTGTTGCGTGAATCGAAAGATTGAAAAGAACCGTCTCTGCCGCCTCTACCACCTCTGCCTCCTCTACCGCCTCTTCCACCTCTACCACCTCTTCCTCTGTCATTTCTGTCATAAGGACTATGCCTGGAAAATAAGTACATTTTATTCATGATTATGTATAATCACTTAACACATTCTATACAAGATATCGAAATTTTACCTGAATTCGCTTCGACCAAATCCTCGATCACCTGAGCCAAAACCTTTTTCACCTGAGCCAAAGCCTCTTTCACCTGATCCAAAACCTTTTTCACCTGAGCCAAAGCCTCTTTCGCCTGATCCAAAACCTTTTTCACCTGAACCAAAGCCTCTGTCACCCGAACCAAAACCTTTTTCACCTGAACCAAAGCCTTTTCCACCTGAGCCAAACCCTTTTTCACCTGAACCAAAGCCTTTTCCACCTGAACCAAAACCTTTGTCACCTGAGCCAAAGCTTTTTCCACCTGAACCAAAACCTTTGTCTCTTGAATCGAAACCTCGATTACTGGAGCCAAATCCTTTCTCTCTCGAGTCGGAACCTCGACTACCTGAACCGAAACCTTTATCTCTCGAGTCAAAACCTCGATCATTTGAACCAAAGCCTTTATCTCTTGAGTCGAATCCTCGACCGTTTGAACCAAAACCACGGCTAGATTTAAAGCCTCGATCAGAACCAAAGCCCCGGTCATTTGATCCAAATCCTCGGGTACTTGAACCAAAACCACGCTCAGATGAATCAAATCCTTTGGCACGTGGATATTTATTTGAATGTGGCCTGTTCTCATATTTCTGGCCTATAGGGTCATCATTGGAAAAGCTTCCAAATCCTTTTTCAGAAGTAGCAGGGGTGGAAGGTCTCGAACCATTTGGTCTAAACAATGGAATATCTGCAACCGGAGCAGATTTGTCTGGACTGTCATCCCAATCCTCTTCGTCTGAATTTTTTTTCGCCGTAGAAAGCTCAGGAGTATGTCTAGAATGTCGTGGCTCAGAATGCATGGATGCAGAGCTACTAGGCCTAAACGTAGGTATTTCTTTGGGAGGAGATTTGGCTTCTGATGGTTCATCATCCCAATTTTCTTCATCGTTACTTATAGTAGGCTTGGTTCTACTTTCATTAAGAGTAGGTATATCTCGTGCAGGTCTTGTTTCTGTTGCTGGAGCATCATCCCAACTTTCTTCATCAACTGTACTGTGAGATACGTGACTATTCGAAGGTCGATTATTATTAGGAGCAGGCGTTGTTCTCATTTGATCAAATGTAGGTATGTCTCGAACTGGTTTTGGAGTCTTACTATCAGATGGATCATCATCCCAACTTTCTTCTTCAACTGCAGTATGAGATGTGTGACTAGGCACAGATCTATTACTACTCGGAGTAGACGTTGTTCTAACTTGATCAAATGTAGGTATATCTCGAACTGGTTTTGGAGTAGATATCTTACTATGAGATGGTCCTGGATCATCATCCCAACTTTCATCTTCAACTGCACTATGAGAAGTGTGACTAGGCACAGGTCTATTAATGCTAGGAGCAGGCATTTTTCTAATCTGATCAAATGTGGGTATGTCTCGAACTGGTTTTGGAGTAGAAACTGTACTACGAGATGGTCCTGGATCATCATCCCAACTTTCATCTTCAACTGCACTATGAGAATGTGAAGTGTGACTAGGGACAGATCTATTACTATTAGGAGCAGGTATTGCTCTCATTTGATCAAATGTAGGTATTGGAGCAGGTGTATGGTTGCGAGGTGTGCCTGGAGCTGGGGCATCCCAATCTTCTTCGTCTGCTGCAGCAGTGAGCTGAATGTTTGCTGATGTATTCCATGATCCATTCATTGGTTTGGTTGGTTCATTTGGAGCATCCCAATCCATCGCCGCTGGAGTTGCATTCGGCAATGCTCGATTGTTGAAACGATCTGTTCTGGGTTTTCCAAATGGTGTGTCACCATTACGTCTCATTGGATCATATCTGTAAGGAAATGCAACATAAGTATCAGTTCAAGTAATTTATAATGAAAAATAATCATTGAAATTTCAAATCACCTCCTATCAGGTCTTTCATTTCTAAATGGTCTGTCGTTATCTCTATTCTCTCTAAATCCATTAGAGCGTCTGCCTCCTCCAAATGACATTGGTTCTACCCAATCTTCAATATTGGCTGGACTGGCCTGTGCTTCATAGCTATATTTGTAGCCATCGGTAATTCTCAATGTTGTCGAGGGTGTCGAAGAGCTGCCGCTTGGTGGGGGAGATTTTGGAGCAGGTTTGGAAGGAGCATCCCAGTCTTCTTCCTCGTCCATTTTTTATAGCTAATTTGGTAAGACTTCTTCAAGATTCAATTAATACAGTTCCATTAGACAGACCTAAGTTCTAATTGCACCAATGTCCTGAAAAAATATATAATTATCGTCTTTACTTCTGAACCCAATTTTCATTAGCTACGTATTGAAGGTATGTATGCATATGGCAAAACAACAAATGACATTTAATTTCTATTCAGTAGCCTGATCATAAAAATCTTCAGAGCTGTATTCGATACAGCAAACAATATAAACTATTCACTTCAGAAATTTAATATGCAATATTGTAGCGTTTGTTTTTTCTGAGTATTTTGATCCTCACTCAACCATCAAAGATTAAGAATAAAAGTATACTTAATTAGCAATATAGAGGTGAAAAAAAACGTTTTCTACACAAAACAGTGAGGCTGGCGAGCCGACGTGATCGCTTATCACAGAACAAAGAGGAGGACGTTCGTTATTGTTTCAGGACAATCCGGAGTGCTCGGGAACACTGTGCGGTCAGTGGAGCTTCGGGAGACGGCAAAAATATTGGAGCACCGAGTGTTTTTGAGGTTCGGGTCCAAGATGGAGGTGGGCCGTATAAGATTCGCACATGAGACTCACCCAGAGTCGAGTGTTATACAGAATTCAGAAACGGGTCGAGAAGTTTGCTGATCGGTGGCAGCCAGTCGAGTAGAGCATTTTGAAACTGTAGGTACACGCACCGGCTTGGTTGTTTGGTCCCCGTCGACCACTAGTAGATCCTTAATTTGGTTTCTGTCAGTTTCTGCCTCGCACCGCTCGCCACACCGCTCGCCACCGCTCGCAACCGCGCTCGCACGACCACGCACGACTCGACGGCGGCAGCCGAGCCGACCAGGGCCAACAAAGTGCGCGCGCACCAGTATCGTCGGACATACTGCAAATGCATATATACATATATATATACCTATATGCACACATCTCTATATGAAAAGTTTCGAAACTACACCTATATGCATATCGATATATACGTATAAATGCACAGGTTATACGTGCGCGCGTGTGTGTGTGTGTGTAAGCATGAGCATGAGTGCAGCGGCCTCGGTATTATACTCTGCGTGTACACTGCCTTGGTGCCTTTCTTGAACTACCAATTACCCAACTAACCCGATATGTACTTAATCGTTATGAAGTTTGTTGATTTATGCCAGCAGATAGGACTTATCATTTATTCAGGTGACATTTTAGAATGGACACGATCTATTTGGTATTATAACGTTAGATCGTAGGAGTATTGGAGGAGTATGTAACATGCGATTCAATTTTTATTTCTTTTTTAAGACTGGCTAGTATATACAGCCTTCATTTGCCTGATGTGCCTACCATTACTTCATGGTGCCTATATACATTTATCATATGTGCGGTGCTACATTTTTAGAGATATAATGCGAATTTAGTAGGTTTCAAAGTTCTAAACAATATAAGATGTTCTTTCATTGGCCATATGCAGGGCCAAGCCCGCAAAAGCAGTGGAAGTGGCGAGCGGTCGGAGTTTTCGCCATGTGCGGGTGACGTATCGACCGATCCCGGGAAAATCAACAAGTGTTCAGTAATAAGTGTCGCTCTTGCGAGTTTAAAATTGTGCATATCAGTGTGTTTTTTTTTTTTTTTACTTCCAGGGATCAGTGTGTTTTGTGCAAAAGTTGCGGCGCGGTCCGTGCAGCGCACGTGCGCTGATGTTGACGCGCGCGGCGCGCCGCGTTGGTCCAATCGCCGTGGGCCCGAGAAGTGGCGCGTGCGCAGACTCGGCCACCAGGGGGGGAAAACATGTAGCGGCACAGGTGGCGCGCCGGGCGTCGGCGACGTTCTTTTCGAGACGGGCGGCAAGGAACATCTTTCCTGAGGCGCCGATCGACGCACGTCCCGATATTCTCACCCGAAATCCGCTTCAATCCACACGATCGCCATGGCCGAGGAGTACCTGTACGGTGAGTAATGCCGCTTGGCTCGACGGCTCGGCAATTATCGGGGTATTTTTTTGGGACTCGGGGTCAAAGCCCGGCGACCCGCCATTGCCGGCGTCGCGAGTCGCGCCGAGTTGTTTCTTATAATGAGCGCCTCGCTCTCGCCTCGTTGCAGGAGTCACGCTCGACGGGGAGAAGAACACCGAGGTCTGGGACCCGGAGCCAAAGAATGACGACAGCGACAGCAACCAGCACTTTGGCGTCGACCAGAAGCTGATCATAAAAATGGTGAGTGTCGCCATGGAGCTGTGCGCGCGCGGCCCGTTGTCATCGCGCCGAGACCCTTCTGACGCGTGTACCTCGTGCTCTCCAGCATCACTTGGCACGCTCCGATTTGGCCTCGACCGCGCGAGAAGCGTCGCTTCTCTCCTCGTTCGTTCGAGATGCCTCGAGCTACTGCACCGGACAGATACAATTGTCACTGTGTCACTTCACTCGGCTCGGCCCGACTGTCGTTTGTCGCATGCAAGTGCCGATTGTTAACGTTGTTGCGTGGGTAAATTCGTCGTGGTTTCACCAAAGATCTAATCAACCTACCGACCGATCAAATCCGGATAGTTCATACACAATTCTCAATTACCAATGAGTGTAAATATTGTCAAGAATTTCAATGAGCAAGGGAAACGATATTCTTTGGATGAAACCTGTATATTGATTTCAGTAAATTGAAGTGTGTACTGTTTGTCATTGAACTTGACGTGAAATTATAATTTAATACAATATCCACACTTAGCAAATAATCTATTGATTTCATCAAGTTCCAACACATTCAATCTAATTTTTCATTTTGTTGGATGTTGGAAATGATTATAATTCATGATTTCTAGGCACTTCTGGGACCCGAAGCTAAGCCCGGTGAACTAAATGTACTCCAAGTTGAAGCTATGGGACTCAAAGGACAGATTAAAATTCCAATTGCACTTCTAGAAATGGGCAAAACATCACAAATCGTTCTCGACTTGAGTTTCCCTGACCCTCCAGTAACGTTCACTCTCATAAAGGGAAGCGGTCCAGTACACATAGTTGGTCATAATTTGCTGGGTATGTTCGTTTCGTAACATTTCTGCTATAAGAAAATTGTCATTTTCTTTATTGATATTATAAATCTTCAACAGCAACGCATATGGACGAATTTGAAGATATGGAAGATGAAGAAGTGGAGGTAGATAACTTTGACGATGAGGACGACGAGAAGGTAATGTACCTGAACTAACTATAAATGCATGAATATTAGAGTTTTATTTGTCTTCATTCAATCAATAACTCAACTTGATAGTTAACGATTAAATTACAATTCATATGTACCTAAATCGCTTTCAAATAGAAAATAGTAGAAGTAGCATATATACATTTTGTATACATTGCTAATGAAACTTTCAGGAGCAACAAAAGAAAAGAAAACTGCCTTCAGAAAAAATAAAAAATGGCACCAAACGCCCTAAGATGGAAGAAGGAGTATAAAAGTGATAGTGTTTAGAAATCGAACTTATTGATTAATATTTAAATTAAACACGACGACTGTCATTCATTAATTATTACATATTTCAATTCAAAGAAATTGTCATGAATGATTTACAATCAATTACTAAATATCATATTATTTAGATCATTTTGCGAAAACCATTTGTCATCTTGTAAATACATGATTGCATTATTGCACATTCACACAAATTTTTCTTTTAATAAACTGTCATGTCAGAAGACAGCTTTTATTCATATGTGTAATTAGCCTTCCTTTTATCTTGGCGTTGTGCTCTATTCTTGGAAAGTTAGTACAATCATTCCACAAAGCTATGAACTGAATTCTAAATTTTAATAAAGAAATTTGGATAAACTTGAATTAAAGAACAATCATTTTTATGCGGCTTAGGATCCTGAAGATGAAGATGAAGAAGAAGACGAACCAAAAAAGAAGAAGAATAAATTAGCAGGACCACCAAAAAATAAGAATCAAATCAGCAAGAATCAAAACCAAAACCAAAACCAAAATCAAAATCAGAAAAAGAAATAAATGATTGCACAGAATAGCCACAATCAATTAAGCAAGATCGTTTTCGGTAGACTACATTAGTTGTGAGTTTACAATTGTCATCATTTTGCAAAATCATTATCATTCTGTCACTAAAATAATGGCAAGCACCATTCAAAGAACGTTAATGCTGGATCATTATTGCACGCCTAGTGATGATAATGGTTCTGAAGTCAGTGACTCATTTGTCCAAACCTTTTATTTTTAATTAGAAGTCAACAAGATCATAGTTAATTATTCAATCTTAGAACAATTTTTAACGTTTTTGAATATTTTTGATGGAATTGGCTAGTGGTCAAAGTTGTGTGCATGATTTATGAATTAAAACATATAACTCTAGATAATTTTTTATACAATTCGATATTTTTATGACTTCTAGTTTTGATTTAAAGAAGAGAACAATATTTTTTAATTGTTAACTTCTCATCTTTGAATGTACACATGTATAGTTTAATTTAGAAATGAGCAAGTTTGTTCTTACTCTGAAATTAATAAATATTTCATTAAATTGATGAATCTTCTGAAAACTTTACGAGAATGGAACTAACTAAATTCTTTACTAAGTTTACTGTTGATATTTTGTTTTTGACGTTTACTCATTTTTCGTGATAAATAGCTTTGAGATATTTTTTTATAAAATAATGCTAAGGTTATCTTGAACAGTTTCGACTTTGATTTTATTGGTTTATCGCTCAGAAGTTCGATGTTAACATTTGTTCAAAGAGCTCAGGAACATAAGATTTAAAATTTGTCCTATTTTTTCTCAGTTTCACCTTCATTGTTCTACCTTTAAATTTCCTAGGGATGAACGATTAACATATTTTATGTCAGTGTGTCATAAAAAACATTGGAAAATGTTTAGCGTGAGTGATTTGTGTGTACACATGTTCTGTACATATATGAAATAATAGAATAAATTTCCCATAATATCACGATGAGACTTTGAATTTCTTTCCTAATTTCATTCGATTGCTTGTTTGTCAATGGAGTTTTGATAAGGAAATGTTATCAACATTTTCCCTGCGTCTAAACTGTGAAATTATTTATTTTCTGTTGGCAGATAATTTTTTCTTCATTTATTAATATCGAGTATGAATTTATTGAAACGCGATTTATCATTTTCCCCACGGATATCCAAAACTAGCCAACTTTTATTTCCCATTAATCTTTACATATTCATAATTATCTTCAAATTTAAACTTTCACGTAGAAAAATTATATCGGAAATCTAATCACATCCTTATCTACTGGATTGTATCCTGCATCTCGATAACTATCTTATCGACACTAGCAGTTCTTGTTCAGAACAGAGGGCGCCAGTTATTCCGAAATTTTAGAGAAAAGAATCTCAAAAGAGGGGATTTATTTTATCAATTTATTCGCTCGTAATGTCAAACAATAAATATTCTAACGGAGAGGATTTCCGTACCAAAAAATTTCAAAAATTCTTATCACAGCATAGGTTACTCGTAGTATAGAAATTTTGAATTCGATATAGATTCACGTGTAGTCAGTCGATTTCGTGAAATCCGAACGTTGACGTTCCAAATGTAAGATTGTGTGTAATCTGTAATGCAACTAAGAGAAAGAGAGAGAGAGAGAGAAGCGTTGGAACTTTAATGGTTGAACGAGTCAGAAGAGAACAGATTTAACGATGGGTCATAAAATTTGCAAAAAATGGAGCTGAGTCGTTAAAGACTCGATTATTAGCTGTAATAACCAATCGAAATGGTATTTTAATTGTTGTGTTAATCACGACGAATCGCATACAAACAGGCAAGATTGTTCTATCTCGTTTTAGTTAACGCTCGGGAGCATCTATACAGATGTAGCATAATTTTTGCACATCGCCTAATAATACATAGGACGACCGGTCAAGGATCGATCTCTCATTTCCATGCGCGAGTATGCGTGTTTGTCTGTTGAGCGAAGCAGGCTCAAAAGAAAGAGTCTAAAACACCGGCGATTGAATCTGGCCGCGGCAGTTAATTCAGTCGGATGTTGGTAAGCGGAGACGCGCGGCGGGGCATGAAAGTGTGTCTTCGGCGGCTGCGGGGATATGTATGTGTGCAGTGCAGTGGTCGCGCGCGTTGAATGGAACGGTCCTGCGCGCGCGGGCAGCTGAATGAGCCCGGCGCGCTGTGCAGCGCACGAGGGGCCGCTCGCTCGCGCTAATAGGCAAAACAATAAGCGCGCGCGCGAGACCGTGTTTATTTATCCGAGCTATCCACCGCCGCGCGGTCGTTTTTTGCCGTGGCACTCGGAGCGGCAGCGCCGCGCGCGCGTATCACCGCAGCGTCGGATTGCGTTAATTGGACCGAGCAATTAATTCCAACACAAGCGCCCGCGGGAAAACGAGAAAACCCGTTGCCGCACAGCGGACATTTCTTCCTTGGCGCTTACTTAATCGCTTAATCTCGCGCCGCGGCCGGCGATGCCGCAGGGGAGCTGCCCTCATGCGTGATGGCTCGGCTCTCCTCTGTGTGTATCTATCGCCCCTGCAGTTGAAACTCATCCGCGCGGGCTGTTTTTCCCGCGATCGACGCGAACGCGCGCGTGGGATTTTTTCACGAGCCAAAGGCGCGTCGTATTGGCGCTCAATTAATTTATATTGTACGGCCGATGTACGAGCCGCCGCATACGCGCGCTCGCCGCATATGGCGCTTAGGGTCTCTCCGGCTTGTATTAATCAATCGAATTATTGCTATTTAACGACGTTTAACGCCACACCGATAATGTTACCGTCGATCGAAAACTCGTGTCATTCGCCCGCTGAGCCTCGGTATGCACGTATATATAAATACTCTACGCCTCGGTGCTTTACTTGGAATTCATATGATAATTTTAATGTCTTTTATGCAAATTGCGAAGCTAACTGTTTCTCAGTTCCGTCCGATATTGCGATTTTCCAATAAAAAGTCGTTTTCGAAACCGGATTTTCTGTGGGGATTATAATTTCCAAGCTATCGAGGCGAACCGCCGGGAGCAATTGTAAATTTCAAACGCTTGACATTATGAGCTTTGAGGAAAGAAAAATTGTTGAACGAACAATAACATCAACGACGACGACGACTTCTGTCCGGAAAATGGTCGTTTGGAATCGGGGAAAAATGCAATGTAGAAACTGACGGCGATCCGATTGTATATAAATTTAGATTTTAAAAATACTTTGCCCCAATGGAGTCGGCAAAAAAAAGCGATTCTGTTTCGAGAGAGAGAGAAAGAGAAAAAAAAATAAAAAAAGTACTTTACATTCAGCTGCCGGTCCTCGGATACACTCAACGAACAATTACGAAGCGACGTCATAATTCATTGGAATAACTTAATACGATCCATTAACCCGTCAAGAGGAAGAATCAGCCACAGAATACGACGTGGAAAAAAAAGGTGTATACGTGTATATATAGGTAGGAGGAGAACGCGATCGTTTACTAAAATCAAGCGCGGCGGCAGATTTTTTCGAACCGCCGCCTTCTCGTGTGTGTTTGTGCGTGCATTAAGCAATTTTTTGTCCGTCTTTCGCGTGCAGCGTGCATCATACCGTGTGTATAATGAAATTTTTTGCCCATCGCCGCCACCGCCGCCGCGCGTCCGATCGGTTTTTTGTCAGCGCATGAAGAGTATAAGGAGGAAAAGCGTCGGCGCAGCCCGGACTAATTGGCCGATAAATCAAGCGTCCTCTGCTCAGCTCGGATGTGTCGAGTGCAGTCCCTTTCTTCGAGAGAGTAGTCTTCCTCTCTCTCTCTCTCTTTCTCTCTCTTTCCTCCTTATCCTCGTCCCCGATGCAGCCGCGGCGGCTGCTGCTGCTGCAGCCTAGGCGACAAAATCCAGCAGCCACTTGTAGCTGGCCTTGCGCGTTTTTCGAGCTCGCTCGCTCGCTCGCTGGCTGGCGCGCGATATGAAAGCACCTCGGGAGAATTTCCCATTGTTTAAATTTCGCATCGGGGATGTCGCGCTTGGTTTACAAGCGCGCGCCCACTACTTCGGAGACGCGTATACAGCGAGATGATCATTATAATGCGGTATCGTGTTCCCGCTGCGGCGATTGGATTTTATTCGAGATATTAACAAGGCTCTCTCTCGAAAGAGAAAGAGAGAGAGAGAGAGAGAAAGAGGGAAAGAGCTCGGATTCTCCGCGCGAGGGTTTCGAGATGGAACGGGCCGATCTGTCGCGGTTTAACCAGCTCGTTCGTGAATTCTTGTGAAACTTCGAAATTAGAGTGGCCGAAAAATTACGACTTTATTAATTGGACCAGTTGAAAATTAGAGATTTTTAAAATTCAATGGACTCGAGCCAGGAAATTGAGAGCTTACAAATCACCCTGACAAAATAATGTTTTAGATTCGGCATTCTTTTTACGGACATCACACGCATCAATTATAGCGTCGGAGGCGAGGAGCAGCGGAGCTTTTAAAAATCTCACTTTAGCGTCAACGTATAGCCGCGTTCATGATTCTCCACAGATACTAGTTGTTCAATCGGTGGTAAAAATATATTTTTGAAAACGAATTCATTTTCGATTTGACGAAATGAAGCTTTCCAAGTCGAAAAATCGGGTTATATAGCGAGTGCAGGTAATATGCACTGAACCTCTTCAAAATTTAAACGTGAATTAAACTATGAAAAAAGTCAAATTTTACAACTTTTTCAATTCTCAAAAGTATAGAAAACAGTCAGAAACGACATTTTCTTTCAACTATTACTGGATTGAATCCAATTTGATGTGCATTAGAGTTACAAGCAACGAAACAACATTTCGCAGTGAAAAAATAGTCAGGAGAAAAGTAATTCAACCATTCGAAGGACGAGATTCTTCTTTATCAAATTGAGTAGTTACTTGTAAAGAGAAAAAAATGCACACCCATTCAGAGTAATGAGCTTACCGGAAAAAAAAACGAGAGGAAAATCGAAAATTACATTTCCACTCATCGGGCTAAAACAGTCTGTTGGAATGAAGAAGCCAGAAATCACGTGAATCAACAGAAAATTATAGGTGAACCATATTTGGCTGGCCAGGCGTATTGCCTGCACTTACCTCACCCTATACTCAGCGAAATGGGAAATTAACAAAACCACAATGGAAATTGATTTTTCGTCTCGATATTTGAATATAGCTTACACCGAAGAAAAAAAACTGTCTTTATATATTCCGAGTGAAAAACCAAACGCACGCTCGTCATAACACTGTATACATACTCGAAAGACGCGTCGAGAACAGCCGGATCGAATGAGATGAAAAAAGCGTGTTAACAAGTAAAACTATTAACCGATAAAATCGGGAAACAACCGTAAACGAGCAACGCGCGGTGATGGAAAAAAAAAAGAAAAGGTCGCCGCGCGCACGCTAGTCTGCAGGATCTTTGGCACGCGGACTGAAATAATGCGCAAGAAATTGACATTCGTCATTGTGAGAGGTACGGCGGGGTGTGCGGCGGGACGTAAATTGGGCTGTGCTCTCTCTCCCTCTCTCCCTGCTTCTCAGTCGCGGTCGCAGCTATATAATGGCTGAGAGAGAGAGAGGGCGAGACACACGCGGGCGCGCACCGGGTGCCCCTTATTTGCGGGCTTTTAATTTTATTTCTCCGAGCGCCGGGCATTTTTCTGGGAACGCTTAAAAGCCAGTGGCCGTCTATTTTTGCCGGGGGCGCAGCGAGCGGCGCGCGAGAGACACGCTAAGCGCTAAACGCCAGCCGCTGACAGAAAGCCCGTCCAAACATCTCGGGCCTGCGCGTATATGTGCGCGCGGATGATGAGCTATTCGTGCATTATATAGCAAACTACCCGCTCGCGATACAGCCAAGTTGATAATCAAGCGAAGACGCGTGTCGTCGATCCTCGCTTCGTTCCCGCGCACCTCGTGTTTCTTTTTTTTTCATCTTTTCTCGCCTCCCCGGGGCATTGGTTTGTTTCCATCTTGTTGCCAGTGTCAAATCAAACAAGTAGCGGCGTCAAACTACCCGGCTGATTCATGGCTGTGCGCCGCGACCTCTCGTTTTTTGCCCCTTCCTAATTCATTTTTCAGTTCATGATTGTTGTATCAATGCTATATAGGGATTTTGTACATGAATAAGAATAATCATTGAAAATATATGCAATATTGCACTCGTTTATAGGAGAAACTACGCCGACGGTCCGAAAAATCAGTCACACGACGTTATTTCTTGGAGTTGCTCGCGTGATCTGGATGGATTGGTCTACCTCCCATAATTTGGATGCAGTACAGAGATCTATGGGAGTGGGCGAAGTGTATAACCAGTACCGATGGTAATTCAAGGTATGATACCTAAGTGAAAACGTATGTATGCTTTTCGGTTCTCTAAGTATCATTGACTGACTCAAAGCTCTTACAAGTATCCCAAAATAATTATTAAAAATGTCCGTATTTTAGGATTTATTATTATTATTTATTATGATAAAATTCAAATGTCATGAATGTTTAAACATCCATCTTTCAAATGCTCATATGCTAGACAATTAGGTCAGAGATGACACTGTTTTGATTTCAGACGTTTCATCTATTCCAAAATATAAAAATCTAATAATTATATTTCAGGATATTTATGATGATTAGTCATATTACTATTTGAAGTTAAAAATAGTATACGAGTGTGTATCATCAATGAAGATTATTCATTCAATCTGGCAACGAGTGTGATGGTTGAAATGGACGATTGAAATGAATGAACAAAGCGCTCGACTTGCACCTGAACAGTATACAAGCTGAATCAGCAATATGAATGTTATGATATATTCATTCGCGTTGCACATGTTTCATGTCAACTTATTTATAATATACCTTTCAAACTAAGGTATGGATACACAGGCGAGTCGGTATATGCATATATAAGCCTCATGCGAGATGAGAAAAATGAAATTGTTCAAGAGAGCAGCCGAAGGAGTGTGTGTGGGGGGGGGGGGCGCAGGCTATGGGATTGGCAATGTAGCGACGTGCCCACGTTGATTCGCCATTGGCGGCATTAGATTCGCCGACTCGGATTTCACATGAGCCGCCATCAGAGCTCCTTTATTGCCTTTACGCTCCCGCGGCCGCCTAACGGCTTTTTAATGCACTTCATTATAAAAAATCCCCCGAGCACTTTCGTATTCTCTTTTTACCCGATTTCGTCGTCCAAATTAAATTGCCTTACATTTAGCCGACTTATTGAAAGCGTGAATTTACGACGCCGAAATTTCTCGCCCCATCCCGAAGTTTCACATGTATGCAACATCAACCTTCGTATTTTTTGTTTATTCTCCTCGGCAAAGGCAAAGATCAAAATCATGAGATATCCGTTTTGACAGTCGTTTCGCATTCTTTCCAAAATATCCACGAAACAATAAGCACAACGTGACTATAAATATACATATAATCTGCGTGAAAAAACGAATGAATCATCTTTGGGCTAGTTCTTTAAAAGCCACTCGATTTGTTTGTGAATGGGTATATAACCGCTGGGTGGTGGCACAGGCGCAAAACAAGGCAGAGAAACCACTCAACATTGGCCATATTCATCAATCCACATTTGAGAAGAGCCATCAATATATAATTAGACCGGGGGATATCTGTGCCATCGGCTCGTCACAAATTATTGGAGTGAGAAATTCGTAGGAAAAAGGGGAGCGCATTTACGACGCCTGCAGCTCACCAGACGAGTGGGCGTATAGCCGCGCGCGCGCCATAAAATGTGGAGCGCGCGAGCAGTTAAATCAGTATAGTGTATTTGTAGAGCGCGAGAGAGCGAGAGAGAGTGCGGGACAAGGCAGAGAAGGTCTTTCGCGAGGCAGCACGTGTTTTGCGGCCGCATAAGCACGACTTTGACGGGCTGGGGTTTGACGTCTTATATATATGCGCGAGCGCCAATTGGTGCCGTCGACTGACGCGGCCCTTCTGCACTTTAGCCGGCCAATAAACGCGACACTGTTCTTCTCTTTTCGCATCTCCGCGACGTGGAGCCTAATGCGCGAGAGAGAGAAGCGCGGCTTTGGGTCAGGCTAGACTGCGCGTCTTAATTTGCTACGCGACAGTAAAACTTTAATGCCGCGCGCGTCTGTAAATTTGAAAAGAAATTCGAAACGAAACTTTCCCTTTTTACGAAAATGACATACCTACACGGTATAGTATTGAGTTTTATTTATTTTGGGACGACGAATTTATATTCCCGTTAAATATTACAAAATCGTTTATAATCACTCTTAATTATTGAGAAACATGGTTAATATTGACAACAATACGATTGAATGATAATATGCCTGCAATGCTGCTCTATAAGTGAGTTCAGTCGATCAATCTTTCCTCGATAGTTTTCAATTTGAAATTTTTTTTGTCCATCGCATTTGCACAATTTTGCCATTGATATTATTTGTTGAACGATTTGGGAATTCACATGAAACTGAGTCAAACATAGTATTTAGCACACAATGGCTCTTTTTCCTCGTACTCTTAATGTACGTATGGAGAATTTTTAATTATCAACGAATTTTGAAGTCTTATAATCATATTGCATCAGAAATTGATCAACGAATCTGGTTCAAATGAAAAGAGTCGCTGAAAACACTAAATTCTACAGTAAGAACATTTTCTTCCGCATCAAGTAATAATGTTAATAATAAATTTAATTCAATTTAATTTTGAATAAATAATATTTTTCCATTCTAATATCATTTCGGGTTTCAATTAATTGAAGTATTTTATAATCATAATGCATATAAGTACTTTTCACCAAGAAATCTTCAAGGCTTAATGAATTAACAACTGCTTATGGGTATAATAATTTTCTGGGTTGAATGAATTAAGCCACAACGATGCATCTGGAGGCTTTTTTTGTTTGCGCCTGCGCATATGTACCCTATAATTCTTAATTGGTATTTTTAATTTCCATACAATTGCGTGCGTTCCAGTGCGCTTTAGAATTTTGGCTTGGTATATATAGCGCAGGTGAGTATAAGCGTGGCTAGACCCAATTAAGAATATTCCATACAATATCAACTCTTTATCCGCACCCGTTAATTAACACTCACTAATTGTCGTAATTAATATTACAGCGTGGCTTGCTCCGCATTTGAATTTACATATATTAATTTTTATACGCATGATTATTAAAAGAATTGAATATATGTGCCATTTTATACGACACACGCGGTGAAAACGGCCAACAGATACACAAGCATTTCACATTATGTTGTGAAACTTTGAGAAAATTAACAAGAATAGTAAATGTATATATTTAAAATCGACCGGCTGAATTGCCTTCCCTGGATCCCCTATTACAACGAGTTAATTTCCGACGGAAATCGCGTCATTCGTTTTAAATGTAAAGTCAATAGCCCTATAGTGAATTCATTCGAGTGTCCGGGGCGGGGGGAGGGGAGTAGGGAGGAGGGGGCACTAAATTAAAATACATTAAAAGAGGTATGGTATTTTACATTGGCCATTTCCTTCGGTTAATTCCCCCGAAAAACATCAATTTGGACGAGAGAGCACTTGTTTAGCATTTCCTCAATTTTCAACATTTAAGAGCTGTTCGATCGCTATCGTTTGACAAATGAACATTCATGAGCTTGCAAAATCACACACTCGATTGTGGTTTCCCTGTTGTACTTGAAGTCTTTGTATGCTTAAGCATCTACTTGAATTATGATTGCCACAAGATTCCCGCGATTACGTGAGAACCATTTCCGTCGATTAAGTCACGATCCATTGCTTATATGTTGAATAACGTTTTCCTCCACGTGAACTTACATATGCATTATGCGCGCCCCGTGTTAAAGTCGGCCCTTTTTCTCTCTCGATGCGCATACTATCGACGTTTACACATTTTTTATGTTGACTTTTATAGGAGTTCTAGCTTGTTTCGAATTGTTATGTAAATAGAATAACAGCGAATTGCCAGTTTGTTTGGAAATTAAGTAGAGGTTCGATTGGATTGTTCCTTTCCTTGATTGAAAAAAGAAAAAGATTCGAAAATCAATCGATGCAATTGTGTTTGATTTTGCATTGAATTCCAATGTTGCACTCGGCGAATTTTTTCACGTTGCCACAATTAACTTGTGCCCAACAGTGAGCTGAGAGAAAATAGCTAGAGTAAAGATGGTCCTTTTATGGATATAGAAGAACATGAAGATCATCAATTGAATCGAATGAGTTGCGATAGTGCATTTCGACACTAGATCAGAAGGGGAGGGTTTCTCTCGCGAACATGAGTTTGTCGCCCAATCCATTCGTGGGTTCTAAGCACGAATTATAATAAAAGTTTAAATCTCTAACAGTATGATGATCCACTACATCCCACAGGTAGTCGATAGTTATCCGGCGAGCAGATGAAGAATGGGCCATGAAACGATTCGACAAAGTTTGCCTTTATGAAAATCTCCGAGCACATCTTTTTAACCGCGGCAAGATACACAAACGCAGTGGAAACGACGTATAGATCCGATCGTCAAAGAACTTATAATACACACGAGCTCACCGGGCGTTGCTTTTTCCTTTTCCCACGGCCGAATCCGACAAATCCGAGGAAGCGTAAGAAGAATCCATAAGCAAACTCGAGCATCAGTAGGGAATCACAATCAAATCTCGGACGGCTCGACTCCCCCTCTCGGTTGTATAAATCCGGAATTCCACATGCGGGGAAAACTCGGCGGCAGCCGATGCAGTATACACACGCATAGTTTTATCGGTCGATTTACGACGCGTGGTCGGCCTGCATAAGTTTTCACTCGTCTCTCCACCCCCCACCTCCTCATCCTCCCACGTCGTCGCATCAGCCCCTTCGCTAACTCACATTAGATATATAACAATATATATATACGCGGATTATTAGACGGATTAGGCGAGCGCGGGGGGAGAGATGGACGCGTTTAATTATTTCGTGCTCCCTATACCCTAAATCCCTGGGCAAACACGGGGCGCGCATATAGCGCGGAAAAGCGCGGCTGGCTCTGTATATATGGGCTGTGCGGGGGCCCTGTAACACCAGCCATTATATCGCGAGATTTGGCGTTATTGTATATATATCTCGCGCGCCGATAAGTCGCCCAGATAAAACTCGACGTCTCTCTTTTTCCCCGGCGCGCGATCTGTCTTTGGCTTCTCTTTCTGGCCGCCACCGCCGCCGCCCCCGAATGCGCGGCGTCATCCCCCCCGGAGTATCAAGATGCCACGTGCGCGAGAGGCCCGTTGGAGATTCTCGTTTTATCGTGCGGGCCAACGACTGTGCGCCGCGCCGCCGTGTATACCTCGCGGCTATTCGTAAAAAGACTGCACCGAGGCGTCCGAACAACATTTTTCATGCAGTTTCGATTATGTGTATACGTAAAATCACATGGAATAATTTACCCGGTGGTGTAAAAACGCGACGCAAAATTGAGAAATTTGATCTGGATTTATAGATGTGCTTATGTTGCAGATGAAAGTGCATGATCTACCGGGTTCCATTGAATATTTCATATCGGGAGACCAAGGACGAAACGCTCAGTTATAGTTGTGTCATATCAGATGTATCTTTATTCTCTCGGTAATATAGCTGGTTTTGCTTCTGTGAGAGAATCAACTATGCATGTATCACTCACAATAGTGCCTATATCTCATTTAATTCTAATTTTTCAAGATTCGGTAATTTTAATCACATTTACCAGCAATTATTCGAATTGACACAGAGGCTTTGGAATTTTTATAAACATTTTTATACAAATGTTTTAATTAATCGAAATGATTTTGTGGCAATCCCATTAGGCTTCCTTCCATATTATGTGTTATTTCGATCTCGCATGCAGTCCTTCATATATTCGAACCGAACGATTAGATTGTCCTAAAAATTGATATACACATATACTTACCATAATCAATTCAAAAATTAAATGAAAGAGAAATCATTCAGAACATCCAGCTGAATTCATTAATTTATATTTATTCACAGGACAATGATAAGTATACATTCTACCAAATGTACCCATTATTTCTAATGGAAAAATTATACTTCTCCTTCATATTTGTATCTTCAAGCACATCATAGTCTCAAACAATTTTTAATAAGATAACACGTTGAATCTTTGATAATTTACTGACAACGCAAATCAACCAAGTAGCTAACAAATGTCAAATTGAATTCATTAATAACAGCAGAGTTTTTTTTCAAAACATTTGAAAATGCAAGTTTCTAATCAAGATTATCTACATTTAGATACAATTACAATCGTCGACGTTTAGCTGAAGGCTTTCGTTTGCGTTTTTGTTCTACTTTCTGACATTTTTCCGATCCAACTTTGTTCAAACTATCAAGTTCAGCATCTAGCAAATAGCAAGAAATTTTATCAAAAACTGTTTCTGGCAAATGAAATCCAATGAGAGAATCTAATGAATCTCTGCTATATTTTAACAAGTCTTTTCTAGCTAGTCCTCTTCTAAACTGTAACTTGAGTGAAAAACCTAGTTGTGGAAAATCCTTATCAAAGGACTTGGATGTCAGTATAGTTTTAAGATTTTCATTTCCTACGTATGGCACCATACTATTCTTATCTTTATACAGTACATTAAACAAAGTTGTGTAAGAATTGATCTTGATGGATTTCATCCTTTCTAACTCTTTCAGACATTGAAGAGACAAGGCATCTGATTCAGTAATCTCTTCTATTGATGGACTACGGAAACATTTTGATACATTTTTCAGATATGCTTTCACAAATCTGTTCACATGGAAATGAATCATATCTAATTTTTTTACATGAGTAGCAAGCAAGTCTGTTGTGCTTTCTAGGATTGGATAAAAAGAATACATATCATTTAGTTTTGATATGTACAACAAGAAGTCCATGTTGTTTACATCTGCTCCATACCGAAGCAGTAAGCTAAATGCAAACGAGTTTCCAGAAGAAAATGCTACATCAAGAGGAGTCTGTTTGTTTGAATTCAATAATTCAACATCAGCATTATACTGTAAAAGACGTTTCATGATTAATCGACTCGATATTGTTGGGAAATAATCACAAGCTCTAATGTGTAGACATGTCAAGGATTCATGATTTCTGATATTGACATCTACATTGTAACGTAGAAGAAGTTCAACTATAGATTCGTGTAACATATCAACTGCACTGTGCAGTAAACTTGAGCCTCCATTATCCAGTGAATGTACTTTGAGTCCTTTTTTGATAAAAAACTCGCATAGTTCTAATGATGCATGATAACTTTTAATAATTAAATGTAATATCGATTCTTTGGCTAAAGTATGAATATGGATGTCAGCATTATTGAGTATCAGAAGTTTAATGATTTCTTTTTGCATAAGCCAAAGTTGTCTAATTGCAGTGTTATATATCTTTTTCTTTGACAATACAGTATTAAGTAATTTCAATTTATCACTGTGAATCTCACATGCATACATTAGTGCCGATTTCCCTAAGTTATCTCTGGCATTTACATTACAGTTATGAGCTAAGAGCATTTTAATGATATTTATCTGAGATTGTTTGCTGAGAGTCCAATCATTTTCCTCGATTTTCTGCTGAATACTTTCCACCTTCTCGGGATCATTTAAATCATGATATTTGAAATCACTGTGCAAGCAAGCTACATGAAGAGGTGTAATTTTTGTAAAGTCAGGGTAATATTTGACATCTGCATTATGCTGTAAAAGTAGCTTAACTGTATGTTCTCTATTGAATTCAGCTGCAAAGTGTAGTGCAGAATATCCAGAGAACATTTCACCATCATCATCTACACACATATCAATTGTTGCTGTTCCACTTTGAAGAAGAGATAAAATTGTAGTATGGAAATTAGTTGTGCAGAGAATGTGGAAATGCGATAGGCCATAAAAATTAGTATGATTAATAGTTTTAGAGATTCTAGACTGCAGAAGACTGATGGCGTAAAAGCGTTTATAGAAAAATGCCAAGTGAAAAGCAGTCCAGCCTTTATTGTCTTTGATATTAGGATCAGCATTGTTTAACACTAGCAGTTGTATAATATCAATTTTTTCATATTGGCAAGCCAAATGTAAAGGTGTGACACCCCTTTCTGATTGTAAATTAACGTCTGCAGATTTGCCCAAAAGCAATGCAACAATAGAAGTATGCTTTCCAGCTACTGCATAATGCAGTGGTCTATAGCCTTTCTCATTCTCATCACTCATATCTAAATAAATGTCAACTGGAAATCCTACTTGCACAAACTGTTCAATAGCTTTTTCACAAGATGTCTTGCAAGCAATGCGAAAATGTAATAAGTCATCTGGATTGTTGGGGCTAGAGTGGTGAAAGTCAATAGACTCCAACAGTTTGTTTACAATGCAGTGTTCATTTTTTTTCCAAGCCTCATAAATTACTGTTTTCTGATCAAGACCTTTCTCATGAACTGAAGCACCGTTTTTCAATAATTTTGAAATGATATCATTGTATCCCATTCGTACAGCCCAGTGAAGTGGAGTATCATGAATAATCATTTCTTCATTGGGTTTTGTTACTCTGCATTTGTTTTCCACCAGAAAACATACCATGGTTTTATGTTTTCTTTTTATGGCTGTCATTACAAGTGTAAAGCCAAATTCATCTCCATTACTTTTAGTTAAATAATCAGGATCGAATAATTGTTTGACTTTGACAAGTGTTCCACACTGTACAGCTCTTAGCACAGCCTTTTGCTTAGGTGAATAAGACATGGCATATAATTTGATTGAAAACAATACAAATAATTACTTGTCCAATTTACTTCTTTCAGCTCAAGTCACAATCCTTCAAAGCCTGCAACAAATAATTGGGTTCTAAATTTCATTGAATCAGGCAGTATAGTGTTGGTAAGAAATGAAGAACAGTCAATTTGATCAAGTTTTTATGTCACTTGATAAAGGGACTCAAATTGAGATGATTATCTTTGAAAGAGATCATATTACGCAAATTACAATTCAACACAAATTAAATTTGGATTCAGTCTTGCATTTTTAAAAAAGAAAAAAATCCATCTGTTATTCGTGTAACGCGTACTGTGTATATATATATAGTACTAAACAGAGTCGAGGAGAGAAGAAAGCCAGAAAACTGATGAGCATTAAGTCTCTGTTATCACGAAGAACTGTGGATAGTGTGAATCTTGGATGAACTGATGAACATTATTGAATTACCGGTAACGCCTGATGGTACTCGGTTTGGTATTGTGCACCCGGCGGCACGGCGCCGTCGAATGAAGTAAGTAAACACGCGAGAGCCGCCACACAAGAACGTGATTGGTCATGTCGTTCGCTCCGACCAGTCAAATTGCATGAATTAGTTTATCCACGCGGTTTGTTGAGTTCCGTTTCTTCCGCACGAGTCAAATGGCGCGAGAGTTCATTTCCGTTTCTTTTATATACCTAACTTTATTTTGTTAGTCGGTTGTGGATAGCCTTAGGAAGGAAAAAAAATAGATTGTATTAGTGATAGAATGTGTCTTCTGTTGTGCACGTCCTTCCGATGACAAGAAAGCATTTCTCTAGTCACAAACATGTTTTAAATACGTATATATATGTGCTTCCAATAACGCAGCGCGCCATCACGACAAAAACTGCACAGAAGTTTCTTGTTCGGTTCCAATATACATACCTATTATAAGTTTCAACTATTTAACCCCTGGATGAAAAAAAAAGTTTCAACTATAATAGTTAGTTAGTTAGAGAAGTTTTTATTGGCTACCACTGAGTTACACAGCCAAGATCAACTATATGCAGTGGTACGCTAGTGCCACCACCTGGCGATTGTTATAGACATCAACTCAGACTGTAAAACATTCTCACTCTTCGTCTGGACGTCGTAGAACGAACCTCGATATAGGATTACAGAACGGAAATCGGAGGTATCATATTCGTCGATCCGTAAATATAATGGATTATTAAACTGACAATATTCATATTGTGAGCGATTCAGAGACTGAGGAAAAGGCAACGGTTTCAAAATATTTCTTCGTTGAAATATAGTCGATGCAGTATCATTAGTATGTATGTACATATACATTGAAGAGTTCGAGTGTATAAAAACCGTTAATTCGAAGAATCATCGAGCTATAAAACGAAGTTTACTTTGTCGTTTTTCATTGGCCAAACCAGAGACACACTTATTCCAAACGAATAAAAGTAGATGCAAATCAGAATTGGTCGTGCCTAATGGTGAAGACTCTACGGTGAGGACACAATTATCAGGTACATACTAGCAAGTTTATTTAAAACATTCCTAACCGTTCCAAAGGAAAACTTCATTTTTGGCTCTATGCCAATATACAAAATCCCGCAATGAAACTAATTCGTTGCCCGATCCTGTAGGCGTAATCAATATAGATACATCCGTTCAATTTCCCTCTCGACGAAAATAGTCGAGATGTGCCCCTAGCAACAATCGCTCATTGCACAAAGTCTCGAGAATGCGTAGCCATCTTCCCGAAGTTTTTCAACGTACCGAATCCATACATATGCAATAGCCTCACGCACGTATATAGGTATATGCGCAAGTGCTAATATACACACGGAGATGAGTCGAGAGAGTGCGAGCAGAAGCGCGAAATTCGGTGTGTGCAGTGCGCGGGCAAAAAGCGAAGGAGGAGCGTCGAGTGGCGAGCGAGTGTGTATAGCGCGCGCGGGCGCGAGGGGAGGAGGCGAGAGAGGTGTGCTGCATGTGCAGCTCTCTCGCCCTGGCCCGAGCGCGAGCCCGCGCAAAAAGACTCGGCCGCTCGCGCGCGCGTCTCGAGCTCTCCTTCTCGGAACACAATCGCGCGTATATATAATGCATATGCAGCAGCGGCGGCCGACATCGCGCGCGCCGGGCCCCTATACATATAGATATATATAACGCTCCTCGTGCCCTCATGCGCGCAGCCCGCGCTGCCGCGTAATTGAACGGCCCTTATTCGTCGTATACCTGCAGCGCCCCCAGCTTATATATGTATATACATACAGCATACACACGCACTCGGATATATACATGTATAAATATACGTACACTGCAGTGGACTGAGTGGAGCGTTTTTCGATCCGCGCTCCACCTGCTTTCCCCCAATTTCTTTTTGCCAAAATAGTATATATATATATAGAGACGGCCGATTGAGCGGTATGATGCGGCTATTCGCGCGGGCGAGCAAATTAGCGCGAGCCTATAAACACGAGCGACTGCGGAGCGAAAAAATTTATAACACTATATACTTATACAGCAGCCCCGATTCGCGAGAACTTTTTTTTCGATATACTTCTGTGTAGCGTAGTTACATGTAACCCCCTCCCCATAGTCGAGCTTCTCGCATTGTTTTCCAGCAGGCTGCTTTGGTATTCATTGCTTGTTTGCATGTAATTCATTAACACACGAGACGCTCACGCGACGTTCGTATATATGTGTTTTTCTTCGTCAACTCGTATAAATACACTGCACGATGAACTATTCGGAGGCATCGCCATTTATGCGCTCGTTCAAACTCGCACGCTGCATCATATATATGTGTATATATGTGTGCATATAGGTTTTATGTACTTTGTGCGCCGCTGCCAATTAATTTCTTGCAATTAAATAATTCTAATTAATAGGATATCCGAACAGCATTTCATTCACACGTTTCGCGCTCGCGCGCGCTTCAATTTTACCGTGTTGCGCCGATGCGGATCTCGTGTATACGTATAATATGTATATAGCGCCGAGTTATAAATAAGCGGTGAGGAATTTTTTTGTCTTTCGAATTAACGAGCCGATGAATAATTCGCGGAACTCGGGGGGGAGGGGGCTCCATTTGAATTTGATAATTTTTGTTCGAGCCGCACGCGCGCGCGACGGATTATGAATGTGATGCAATCATTGAATGCGTATATCGAAATCGTATGACTATTGAGCAGCTTTGTTAATAAGCGGAAAAGAGCGATTTCCTGCCCCCGGGGCAAGCTCGATACGCCTCGTTACATTAAGTAACATAGTGAAAAGATAAAAATTCAAATTTCTCGCGGCCGCGTTGTGTATTGGGCAAACACAGAACTCGTCCTCCACCCATATGCATTTATCAGGCTAATTGGCGCGAGTTCCTCAGACCATTTCGAAACAATAGCTCCTCGGGCCGCAACGAAAGAACCCCGAGACACTGATCCACAAAGCCAACGAGAAAAGAGAAGGAGAGGAAAAAAAAGAACGAGAATCGATCCCACCGTTCGAATGCCGTTCTCGCACGCAAGTGTTCGAGACGCTCCAGTTTGGTATATACATGGGTGGCAGCGTGTGCGAGTGTGACCCTTTGGAAAGGCTATATGCATACATACATTCCCGCGAGTTGAGCATTGACCTTCGCGCTCGGGCTAAGTGATTGTATTCCAATTATGATGATTGTCCGCGGCCTAATCTAATCGGTTCATTAATCGATCGACAATCACAGGATATGCGGAGCTCCGAACGTGCAACTCCGTATAATTATTTATGTTTTTACAGCGCTCGCGCGCATACACCTATCGCGCGTATATATATGCATGCTGTGTGGCATGTGCAAGCTGCTCTCTACCCCCTATCCCACCCTCGACGTTACAGATATCCCAAATCTAACATACTGTCGTATTATACAAAGCTTTCTGGTATGAAATGAACAACCGTTTGATAGTTGCATATTTTATCTTGTAGATCAAGCAAAATGCCAGTAATAACTGAACTCAACAAAGCTGCAACATCAGAGCCAACCAAGGATGAGGCAGCAGCAGCTGGCTCTGGAACAGATTCAGATTCTGACGACACAATTCCAGAATTAGAAGATGCAGCGACAGGCAGTGGATTCTCAGGAGCAAATGTACCTGGCATTCATATGGTATCTGAGGCTAAACAGAGTCGAGGAGAGAAGAAAGCCAGAAAACTCATGAGCAAGCTTGGTCTGAAGCCTGTGAGTCATTTTCAGATATGAATATTACTGCATATCTTTCTTGAAAGCATTGGTCAATTGTTATTGTTCCCATTGCAGGTCCTAGGAGTTAACAGAGTGACGATCAGAAAGTCAAAAAATATCTTGTTCGTCATCAACAATCCAGATGTACTGAAAAGTTCAGCTTCGGATACTTATATTGTTTTTGGTGAAGCGAAGGTGAGCTTCTTCATCATGTTGTAGGATTCAATTTGTATTTTTGCTTGGAACTGCTCTCATCCGATTCGACTTTTATTTAAATCATTTTTTACACTCTTGAAAACAAATTGATTTTAATTATATATTCTGTGAATGCAGATTGAGGATCTCAGTCAACAAGCACAAGTAGCAGCAGCAGAGAAGTTCAAAGAACCTCCAGTTATTTCAACTGCTGAAACTGGTGGCAGCACAACAGTAAGTTTTACTTGTTAGTAGACGCTCATTATTGCTAAACATGAAACTATTTCATAACAACTCTTCTTTATTTTAGGTGGTTGCTCCAATACAAGAAGAATCAGAAGATGAAGTAGATGAAACAGGTGTCGAAGATAAAGATATTGATCTGGTCATGAGTCAAGCTAGCGTATCTCGAGGGAAGGCAATCAAAGCACTCAAAAATAATCAGAATGATATCGTCAATGCTATTATGGTGAGTTTCCTTTTTCAATACTCAGGCATATTATTCCTGTAGCAAATAATAACCATGATGATCAACGTGAAGGTTTCGCTAATATATATCACAGTCAGAAATGTATTCGTGAAGAAAACCTTGGCAGACTGAAATATAACTTACACTATTGAGTATTCTTTGAATAATTTTTGTGACATGCTAAGAGTTTTGTATTCGATGTGTTACAGGAATTAACGATGTGATGAACCAGCGTTTGTTAACAAAATAGTTTCATATAAAAGAAACCTTTATGAAATATTAACAAGTTCAATGCTGTGTAATAGTCAAATACTATTCCCAGGTGCTAAACAGTTCATAGTTTCAAGTATTTTCAACAGGGGAAATAATTTGAAATATGTATAAATTTAATTCGATTTATGAACTTTCACAGAATGTAATTTCAGTAGTTTGACATATATATGCATCTGTATAGTACTTAATTTTATAAGCTAGTTGTATCCTAAGATTTAGATCCCAGAATTCATTTTTCTTTTGCTGAATAAAGCTGAGCTACTCCGTGAGCAACCCAATGAGACTAGGTAAATTGTATTTATTCTTATACATTTCTTCCCGTACAATCCAAATATGATGGTAAAATTTTCTCAGAAAAGGGTAGATTTTCCGTAAATTGAAAATTTTTACAAAAACACGAAGAACAATTTTTGAACTTGAAATAATTTTATTTTTTCAAATAATCTTAGTCCTGGTCTTCGATTTATCAAACATTAAAAATGATGTATTTTTAACATTGAGAAATTACGATCATCCATAACTTTATATGGCTAATTTCTCTATGATTCAAATGTTGGGTAATTTTTAAAAGAAAAGTTCCATATTTTAAAATCTGACCCACCCAAAATTACAATCTATCTAAATCATACCATAGAGTTTAATTATTTATTACAAATATTTGTTATAACTTAATGAATTATATTTTGCCGGCGAGTGAGCAATAGAATGAACAAAAAGAACGGTTTCTCAATGCTTCATTACTGCAATCAGTAATGCTTGTTATAACTTTAATCACAGTGAATAATGTATTTTTAAACATATCGGACATTCATGCTAATTTTTGAACGAGACGAAATAATAATTCCATTCTTCAATTTCAATAGACCAATGATCAGGAAAGAAAATAGAAATATATAAGAATTAGTGAGTTTAATTATTCATCTGAAAGAGTCAATAAATTCCATCTATTGATGCATTCAATCGTTTTATGCTCACCAACGCCCGCCTGTTGATAGGTATGCTGTAAATCAAGTGGCTAATAATGCTGTAGATGCGAACGCAGCTTTAGTACATCCTCCCACACTTATATCAAATAAGTCTTCAGTTAATTTTGGGACCATATAGACATCTGTATTGGGACAAATAATGCTCTCCTTGAGCCTGTGACTGCACTACAACGCCAATTTGTAAGGCCAAACTGTACTATAGGAATTAGTATTTAAGTCTTTCAGGGTTTCTAAATATACCATCCTTGTTACTCATTCCAAATTTTTTTCGTATCGTGATTTGTCAGACTCATCAACTTATGTTTTCTAACGAGTGTTGTAGAATCGCTGTATGACAAAATTAAACTGAAGTTGGCATTCTCGTCTCTCGTCCATTTTGTATATAAGCCAAAGGTTTTAAAAGAGGATTGATGTGATCTTGCAGTAAATGAATTGATTTCTATACTATACAAGAACTATTTCATGTTATTTCGATTGGTCGATGTTTAGAAGAGAAAATTAGCTATAAAGATAACTATCATTATTTCTATTTCAGGATCTGAAAAATCTGAAAAGTTACTTGGAATTCAATAAGAATTAATCTGTACAGAAAATCCTGTTGAATCGCTCCCGTGTCTTCGATGCGTCGAATGATTTTCTCACCCTCCACAATTCAGAGTATAATACACCGTGCTCTATACACTTTGAAACTCGACTCACCATATGAGTTTCACAATAGATCCAAGCTGTTGAGAGAAATTCTTGAGTGCACGACAAACGCTCCAACGACATAATGAGTATACCTATACACCAGCAATCCGAGGCAAAAGCCATCAGAGTCGATAAATGCGCGCGTCTATATTACATACACATGGCTGAGTTTGCAGGTCGAGGGAAACATCGATACCTGCAGCATCAGTCGAAATAAATATGTCGCTCTCCTAAGGGCATAATGAACCTCTGCTGCCTCGCGCGTCGGTTCATTTTTCACTAAATCGCCGCGCGTATCCGAGCGCGTCCCGGTCGCGAACGAGGCTGTTTTGGGGCTCGCGCGCAACTCCCCCGAGAGACGGCTCACGTATATGTATATTATAGATATATATGTCTGTCAGCCGCACGCGAACAGCAACAACGGCGCGGCTTTCAAAATTTACCCGTGCGCGCGCCATTGTGTATACATCTCGCTAAACAGCCCTGACGTATATACATATTCCCCAAAGGCTCGAGCGTGATGCGCCGCCGGCAGCTCCTTGAAAGTGTCGCGCTTTTATTGTGAGCTTCGAGCTCGGTGCACCGGTAGCACACGAGCTCCGCGTCGTGTTCTCTCGTCGCGCAGCGCTAGCGCGAGAACCGCGATCGACTCGCTCAGATAAGCTATGTATACGTGTGTGTGTGTGAGTGTGTGTTTGTATGCATGCCGCAGTCATCGGGCGACGAGAGGTGTCGATCGGGGCGATGTGCCGATTCATCCCGACCACCGACCGACTCCACTCATCCCCGCCGTGACTCTTCGCTTTCGATTCACCACGTATATGTACCACACAGATTCTTTCGTGACGAGCGAGGACGAGCTCGCGAAAATCTAGCCCGCGCCACACTCTGGTGCACGGCTCTCTATTGTACTGTGTAATGTAGACGCGCGGCTGAATGGCCGAGACAGTCGTTTAGTCGCGCGAGTCAGATATGTATTTGTTATATTTCGACAGAGCGACGGAACGCCGAAAGGTGGACGGGGATGCGTGGGGCACATTTTTCGTGCGACAATCGACCCACGGGTATACGCACAATAGCAAATGAAGTGGCTTCTGTGCGATGATTTTCCCATTCACACGGAGATATAATGGGTGTGGGGGGTCGCGCGATCGAGGGTGAAGATGTTTTGTCAGCTCGAACCGAATTGTTTTTCTTCTTCTTCGCCCGCAAGTTTCATCGAGATACAGTTCGAGACCGGGGGAAACACCATACATATACTGGATGTATATACATGACGGCTATATTGAGCGCGCGGCAATGGAGCGAAATTGAAGCTCGTTAAACGAATCAGTTTGATGATGCGCGCCGCAGTTTTGCCTGCGCGGAGCATTCGATAGCGCGCGAGCTCCGCGTTAAATATCCTTAATAACGAGCCCGTAAACGGCACCGTAAACGGATCGTAACTTTGAAGTAGTGTTCGCGCGCGCCCGCGACCCGATGAAGTTGTTATGCCGCGATATATACGTACTCTCGACGCGTTTCGATATTATATATGTACTTATGAATTTTATCCGCGGCCGCGCGAAACGAAGCGCTGCTCGCACCTCCGAATATATATAAGTAAGAGCGCTCGTTTCAACTGTGCAAGTTGTTACGACGCCTGCGACGATTCGCCCGTGTCGACGCGATTGTATATTCCCAGCTAATGAATTTCTCGAGCACGCGCACCTTTTATTAAATTCTCGCTGCGTTTCGGACCCGGTTTCTACAGGCGTTCGGCATTCCAAGGGCGAACGATTATCTCGAATGTCGAAGGGAAATATCAATTTATGCGTTATCGTTATGCACAACAGTTTCGATATATTTTTAGTTCTAAAAGATCTTATCGAGCCCCAAAAAATTCGAAGAAAAGCACGTTGTACGAAGTTGATTAAGAACACAGACTTGTGGGTTTAATCAAGATATATTTGAACTAGACCTTTGGTTTTGGCAAGACGTGCGAGCTAATGAAAATACAACGCGGAAGAAACGTACACATACTCTATTGTCCGATTCTCATGAATATATAAGATTCTCAATAATTGCCCAATGATTTGATATTCAAAAATTCGATTCGATTCGATCCGATTAGAAATCACCTGTGCAGCCGCGAGTCATTCAAATTGCAACGGTGACGTATAATACGATAGGGAAAAAAAAGTCCCCGGTAAACGTTCGCGGCGTTGTATATGTTTCCGAGCGAAGATACAAGATAACGCGCGGTACACATTAGCGCAGAGGAAAATATAATTGTTCGTGTGTATAAATCGAATCGATCGATCGGATCGAGCGTGCGGGATCGTCGTTTCTTGCTGGTATTCGCGCGAGCGCGCAAAAACGCTCGAGTCTCCGCGAGGGCAAAGGTATACATATACGTGTATAAAAAAAACGTAAGCGCGAGTCGCTCGAGTGAATATACGTATGTATATACGTACGCGGGCAAGAGACGAACAAATGATTGAAGGGAGAATGGGCTGCGGAGGATAGCCACGGCGAGTTTGCGATCTCGGATGGGTTGGCGCAACAATAGCTCATCTGCAGCCGCGGCGCGACTCTTGGCGGCCCTTCTTTGCACCGACTCTCTCTCTATCTATCTCTCCCTCTCTCGTCTCACTCACTGGCGCGACTTATCCGGTCGGGCGTATTTAATTTCCGCCCGCTTATCTGCCCTTTTCCAATGAGGCGCTCCCCGCCCCGCCCCCGCCCTTCTGCCCCGAAAGTCACCCTCTCGCGCGCGCAGCCCAAGCGCCGACGCTATACACACAATGCTCGAATTGTGAACGCGCGCGCCTATACACACGTATCCCCCGGCGATTCGCCATCGCGATACTATACACTTTGTCTCCTGTATATATATCTGTATATACGCACATACGTATATACACGGACTCGATGGAGATGTGTTTTGCGAGCGATTTCGCCCCCTTGACTGATACCGTTCAAGGAATTCAGACAATAACTGAAAGAAAAAAATTATCGCAATGATCGAGCGCTGAATATGCTCGGCCGAATAACTCGACATTCCAACATTGTTTGATTATATACATGCGCTTTCATTTGATTTGCTCTTCGTTTATCTGCCTGTCTGCTTGCCTGTCGATCTGTCCCACTTTTCGTATATAAGGTAAGCAAAATAAAAATGTTACACATACATTTTGTGTCGGCGATGATGAGATGTTGAGCGAAAATTTTATACCAAAAATTTACTGCAAAATTTAATTTTATGTAAAAGTTGTTGCTATTGAAACTCATGGAACCTAAGTAAAAATTCACTTTTATTGCATGAAAATTCCACCGTCGTTCCATTCAATTATCCACCTTCATACAGTGATTTTTCACTTTTATACAGCGGTTTTTCACTCTAAACTTTTAATAGACTTGTTCGCTAATATTATACGCTACGGATATAGAGGGTAGCGGACGGCATTTGATGGTTGTCAAACGGTGGCCGCGTCTCATAACCTATCAATGTAACTCGAAAACTGATCGGGTTTCGATCCTGTGAACCTCATACAACAACAATTTTAATAAAATTATGTTTCTCATTACAAGGGAAATGAATTTATCAAGAAAATCAGGTTGTTAACTTGTATGAGTGAGATAAGTGCTATGTCAAAAGTTACTGTCCATCTTCTTTGACCATGTTCGAGGAATAAGTAAGTAAAAGTGCAAAATTTGTTATCTCCCCACTTATAAAAACGATCACATCTCAGAGTGGTCCCTTCCGTAGCACAACTGGGACAAATTATTTGGGTTATTCAGATGACTGGTATATTGCCATTTTTCAATTAACTATAAAGAAATGTATTTAGAAAATTCAGTGTTGTGAATGTTGTAAGTAAATCAACGAATTTTCTCGTTTTCTATGAAAACGGCTTTATATCAAGATAATTGAGTTGCTCATACTTACACTGACATGCGCACGATATCATGATTTGGATAAGGGTAACAGGACAGAAATATCTTTTGTATATATATGTCGATCAGGTGTATATCTTGATATATATATGGTCTCAGTCGTTCTTTTATTATGAAAATGGGAACCAATTCTCTCAATAGTTCAAGTTGATTTGAAATTGGCCTTATGCTCGATGACTATTGTTCTCATATCACCGTTGAAAAAAATGTAAAAAAAGGTATGTTACAAGAATAATAACGAGAGTTATGTTTGCCTATCTATCGAATTATTCCAGTAGTTTCAATTCAGAGCTCACGAAGTGAAAGATACGTACAGTTTCAGAATTATTTCATGAATAGATATAAATTTTTGTTATAAATCTAAATATAAACTATACTCACAATGTTTTATGATCTATGCGGAATTTTTTAAACATCAAATTCGTGTTTTTCGACGATCCGAGAAAACTATTATTATTATTGTTCTCGTTGATTCAAGATTCAACTAGTCCACGATTAGCTTATCCAACGAGCTGATCGTTTTTCCCATTCTTCTCAAAATGTCATTTTCCAAGTTTCACCATGCTTTTCTCTTCGTCTCCTCAAATCTTCTCTCTGAATCTGATTTACGCCTCGTACAATGAAGTACTAATCCAATAGGAAAAAAAATGATGGATCTACTTTTCTTCTCAACACAAGAATCAGTGGCTATAACAGCGAACGAAGTGTACAAAGATATCAAGTGAAAAATCCGCGGTGATTATTCTTCGTTATACAGAAGCTCGTTTTTTCCCTTTTCCACCGCAAGAGTGGATTCACCCCCCGCGCAATATGGAAATCCGAATCGCTTATTACACACACACACCCTCAAACACGGGCACACTGGCAAACCTGGCCCGGCTACCATGTTCTATTCTAACAACGCGTTCGCCGGTGCGGTGTGACGCGAAAATCACGTCGATCTCTCTCCAGCCCCGTATGATTAAGCGTGACATATAGAGGCGAGGGATCCGTGAATCGCCCATGAAAAATTCATGCCACGGACTCGCACGCGCGCAGTCGAGAATATTTCTCTCTCTCTCCCTCCCTCTCTCTCGCTCGTCCCACCCCCCGCCCCTCGGCCCCGGCCCAGCCTTATCTTCCCATCAAATGAATTTAACGCCACTCCACTCCTATACCCGTAATATGTGCGGCTCTGAAAAAATACTCGTATAAAGTGGATTTGCTGCCCGTAGAGAGCAATACATTACTCCTGCCTGCTTGAGTTATGGTGGGATTCAATGTTTTGTAATTAATTAAACTAATTCACTTGATAAAATTTCATGTTTTCTCTCCTTCCTCTGGAAATTTGCGGGATTTAATGTCGAGGGAGTTAGCGCGAGGCTTGAAGAAAATTCAAATTCAATGGACCAGTGAATCTGTTTTTATCTTCAATATCGTTTTCAGAAGTTCATCTTTTCAAACACAGAATGTCCGAATTAATAGTAAGATTTATTTCATGAGATTTTACTGTTGAACAATTTTAGAGTCTGATGAAAATATGATTATTAAAATATGCGTTCAATTCTTACAGTATAATGTGAATGAAAAATTCAATAGAATAAAACAGCGAATGACGGATGATTTTTATTTTTCGTCCGATGATAACCGTAGATTCCAAACACAACCAAAACAATTCAGATTTTCCAAATATTTTACTCGGAGTTAAACGCAGCGTTGGAACATTTTCATTCGACGTCCTCCGCAAAATCATCGATTTGACCGTAAAGGTGCAGCGCTTTGTATATAATAGTCGAGCGAGATGTGCCCGAGCGTTGAGTCTGCAGCTGCGAACAAGTTGGTAATTAATTTTTGTGAATTAGCCGAATGCGGGTTGTCGGGTGTGTGTCTATGGGTGCGTCGGTGTGAGCGCCGGGGCTGTAAAGCGTCGCCGCCTCGCCGCGGCGATATCTCTCGGCTTCATTGTCCCGCTCTCGCTCGAGTTTCCACAGTGGCAGCGACAGCAGCGATGGCTGCTGCTACCGCTGCTGCTGCTCCGTCGCGCAGGAAATGGCTACAACTTGCGCGCGAGTTTCTGATGATGAATCGTTTTTAGCTCCTTTGTCCGCTCCGCGCGACAATAACGCACAGATATGCACAATTCATTAAGAGATAATTAGGTCGGCGCTAGACTTGAGTTTTAATTAATAATTTCTTTCGTCCAGCCTTTCCCAACTCAGATTAGCTGGGGTGTGCCATCCCCCAACTTATTTTTCCGATTCGGGTGTGCCATCCCCTTAACTTATTTTTTATCTGCGTATACGACAGCGTTGGCTTCGCCGTTCAATTCGCTCTGTTGTAGCACGAGTCAATTGTATTCGGTGGGTTTGTTCGCATTCGCAAACAGACATTTTTATTTACTGTGAATCGGTTGCGTGGATCATGGCAGATATGAGTTTTCTTTCCTATGTGTAACTAGAGGAGGTTGTTAACTCCGGGTAACCCGATCAGGTGAAACTTTCCAAGATCTGCATACGTCGATAAGCCGTGCTAACGTTTTTGTCCCCTCAGATATACTGTCAATTATGATTGATATACATTTACATTTATAGACTGCCAAACATCAGGTGTACTACTACTATACTACTACGACCGCTACTACTAAATGCGAAAAATCAAAAAAAGACCATTTGAACAATTTATGTATACATATCTGGTTAAGGATTGGAGGGGGGGGGGTACACCCAAAAATATCTTGGAAAATTTGGTCGTGATTGTTCACTCAGAGTCAATAAGCACACAAGCATGGACAAAGCTACCGATCCGAATGATTAATAAAATTACATAGCGAGAGGTTGAAAACTGTCTCTTATAAAAACCACAATCTCTTCGCTCGTATATGAACTTGGGTGAATTTCAATTAGCGCGAGGTAAAATTATATTACTCTTGAATTCACTTATGCGAGGGTTCATATCTGGAGCTCGTCACCCGATCCTCGAAATAAAAGCCCCGGTCGCGGCCAAAGCGAACGTGTCTGTGTGTGTGTGTGCAAAGTGGCGTCGAATATACGTGCGAGCGTGAAATTGGCAAGTATCACGTAACAGATTAGCCCGTTGGTATATGGCGCGAGGCTATATAGGCTGCGGGGCCGATGGCTGCAGCGGGGTATGTATGTACACACACACACACACGCACGAGTATATTATAGGTGTGTGTATATATATATCTGGGCCGCGACTCGATGTGACCCCCTCCCCCCACCCAGGCCATGCGCGGCTCGAGCTGCGCCGCGCGACGAGGGGAGCCGCGTCGGCCCCTGGTATTGGTTGATATTCCCAACAGTTATGTAATTTCCTGGCCATTGTCGGGGCCGCGCCGCGAGCGCAGACGTGGCCGGGATCGCGCGCGTCTCTCCCTCCGCCCGACCGCTGTGTGTATACCGTATATATGTACATATAGGTACCGGGGGTAGCTGCGCACGCGCACTCATGTGTGTGTATAGGTATATATATACGTGCCGTTGCACCCCTCCAAATCCTCGGTGCTGCGGTGTCACGCGCGTTATTACGGCTCATCTCAGCCGCGAGCCAGCGTCATTCTGTATAGATATGACAGCCGATAGGCGCTTTTATATGCCCACCGACCGTTCGCGAAAGCTCGAGATTCTATTGAAGAGGAATCGGTGAAACATATTCCGGGATGGATGCGAGGAGGGAATTCGGATGAACCGTTTATCTGTTATCCCCCGTGGGGGAATAACATTAGATGGGCCGGTAAGCGAATTGTCCGCTGCAGACAGATATTAAAATTCTCGACGGGTGTGTTTATACGATGGTTGTATACTTCGGCGGGTACTAACGAAATTCCGTGTCGCGGGGACAGTGTCAGACTTGATACTATATATAAAATTAAAATGGTAGAAATAGCACGACCGGTGAAACTGTACTTTTATCCGGAGCTGTATAATTTCTAATTATGAATAGTAGCTTTTTACTATTTCAAATTTAGAGAGTGCACGCTTGATAATTAGAGATATAAACCACGAGCCAGTGCAAGATTGGTAATTCCGAATGTCTTTCTGATTTCAAGAGATAGTTTCTAATATGCGTTCTTCGCGTTCTTCGTATAAAAACACCCCTGGATTACCCGTCGGCGTGCAGTCAGATCGAGCTTCAATCAAAATAATCTATGTGAACAATATTGCTCTAAGCCGCGAAAAATTTCTTTCGTACACCCTACTGATTCTGCGGAAGCTATGGACGAGACGAGTTCGCGACGGGTTCAAGGATAAACATACTCACTTGAAGTAGCTACACATAACCTTTAGAAATCACCAATCGCACGATGAAACTTTGCGAGTTGGATCGTGGGTACCATAAAAGCTTATATATCCCAAGCCTGATCTAACGTTCCTGATTTTCCCGACATATTCTACGAGTCACATTTGACTCGCAGCATCAGGAGTACTTCTGTACATACAAGAATTTCCATAAATATAGATGTTCCGTAGGCGCATAAAATTGGATAAATTGCCGGAATATCTGTGGGGAATTGAAACGTTAGACTTTATGGCCGTAGATATAATCTATTAGCTGGCATACACATATGATCCAACTCCACAAAGTTTCATCGTGCGCGACCCAAACGCTGTGCAGCTACTCTCCTAGTTAGTGTTTTCTCGTCAAGGGAAAAAGCCGCGAGAACGACCGTTCGATTAGTTGGGTTCGCGGGGCGCGAGCGAGAGCCAGCCCATATAACCCGATATACTGTGTACATCTTTATCTGGCGCCATTAAAGTTTTGAGCGCGCGCTCAAGAGAGGAGCAGCCGAGTGAAAATTAGTCGCGAACCTGTCCCCTGTGTCCGTCTAATGAATTCAGATTACACTTGCTGCAGCCTCTAATTCGACCTGATTTAAGGCTCGCGTCCCGCTAAACGCGCGTATAATAACGTAAAAACAAACTGATATGGGCGCGGCGAGCGATAGCCGCTCTAATTCCCCCCGCGGCATCGTCAAACTCGTCTCTCGGCTCTCGGCGAGCCGTAAAACGCCCCAGGAAATTACCGCGCGTCCTTATCTCGGAGCTTTCGGACGCCGCCGCCGAGGTCCCTTTTCGAAAAACGATCCAACGCTGGGCGCTCGCATATACACACTCGAGCCATTCTGTTGAGCTCGCTCACTTTGCTAAATCGCGCTCTCTGCCCCGTGTATAAAAGTACTTATCCAAAGGCGTCATCGGGACGATCCCGAGCGGGGATGGCCGGTTGCCACTGCAGTGTCGTTACGGTCGCGCTCTATATAAGAGTATAACGCGCGTATTCGTATTAATTTGTTCCTCATTCCGATTACGTGTTTTCAACATTTTGCCGGTTTCGTTAACGACCATAGTTGCGGAACAGTTTGCGAGAGAGCTCGTTCGAGATGTTGCTATGTGCTAGTGCCGATGTCGGGTGAACCTTCGCCTTTTCTCGAAAAATTATCTGTAAAATTACAAAACAGATAACAACAATAAACAATTGATAGTAACTTGGAATTCCAGAGCAGCTGAGGGTAATCAAGGTCTATCATACCCTGTTGTGACAATAATACACGAGATCTTGATTATTACGCGACATAATCACTGGAGAGGTTTTTTTCAATTTATCGGTAGGATTCAGGAACGAGCCTCAAATTTTGCTTCGGCGACATATAGACAGATACATTCGTCCCAGAATCATACCAAACCAGGGGAGAAACATCAAAAACAATCAGAGAGAATCATCGGTGAATTTGTAGTTTTTCTATTTGGAGTTTTTCTTATAATTTACAGTTTAGTTAGTTATTGAAATGGGGTTGTGATTCGCATTACTAAAAATTATCCTTTTTCTACACAGGTATAAGAATATAAATATACATGTTCCATTTATGTTCCATTTATATGCAAGAAGAGACTGAAATAGTTTTCAGATGCTCCGAGCCATACAGCACACGTTATACTTTGGATTTGAATAGCGTTAAAATAAGTGTAATATATCGCTCATGTAATTCAGAGTCAACGCTTTCAAATCGAGAGCATACGAAACGTTACACGCGATGGAAAAAAAATAAACAGAACCGAGCGACGCGTGAAAAGCCGTGACACGTGTTCGATTGGAAAACTTTAGCCAATATTTGAGTTTCGCATAAAAATTTGCTATGATAATCTCGCGCTCGCACCTCCTCTCGATCGCGCACAATGGATTTTAAAACTCTTCGGCCGCGGAAAAAGTTGTGTCGCGGGTGAGTGTCTCCGGGTGGAGATATTGCATATATACGTATGCATACACAAGGGGGACAAGCGGCGACTCCCGATAACTTTTATTCAAACAAATATTTCAGCTCGCGATGAAAAGCCACTCGCGCATTATGCCACTACACATTTTACCAGCGGCGAAGGCACACGCGCGCCGGAGGGTTTTTTTGTGCGTCCGCCCGATAAAAATACACCGCGGGGCGGCTCATTTTTTTATTTTCCTCTCCGTTTCTCCGAGTGTTATAGCCGCAGACGCGGGCGCGCCGCCGCCGCCGCCGCCGCGCATGCCTCGTCGGCTATTCAAAAGCGACTTCTCGCCCAATCTACGCGACGACGGCCGAGCAGCCGTTTAATTAACAATGTTCCCCAAGCGTCGAATCGTTTTCAGAACAATAACAAGTTGTCAGAGCGACGCGAGCGCGCGAGCTGTACGAGCGTTGAATACCGGCGCTCGAGCGTACAGCGAGTGAGAGAGGGAGAGAGAGGGAGGGAGGGAAGCACGAGCCAAGACAATGCGCGCATGGCAAGAAAAAGATGAATTGCGAGAGCGAGAGGCAAACATTACGGGCGCAGCCCTATGCCCATTGGATATAATGGAGCGTCGAGCGCGTTATTGCATTGTACACCCGAGGATGCGGACAATGAAAATCCATATGGCGAGCGTGCTCGCGCGCGCGCGGCAAATTGTATTTTATTAATAACCATACGCTTATTTATAACCACTTCGCTTTTCAACTCTATTTCCAGTTGCAGGTCAGTCATTCTTTTTTTAATACGCCGCGGGGACTATCATTGGATTTGAGTTCTGCGGAACATTCACGCATCAATTGTGCAAATATAATAATAAATGATACACAAACAATACATTCTGTCAGTTGAAACTCTTGTTATTCGGACATTTTTCAATTCTTCAAAAAGCTAGTCTCGTTTTTCAACTGAGTTGTAGTAGTTGCTTGAACGCGGTGTGGCTTCTCATGTAAACGTGAAAGATATATAGAGTAGCCAGAGTGAAATATGGCCAATTGGATATTGACTAGATAGAGATGCGGTTATACGCTTGCGCCGATTGGAGGCGTCCCCCCAGCAACGCTGTGGCCTCCTCGAGTATACCTCGTACCTCTAGCTTTCGCCCACTCTACGTTATTCATGCAATAGTCGCGAGCTCGCTCACCACACGTTACACCCAAAAAGTTCGCACCAATCGTTAGAATAATAATTTCATGTTTTTTTTTACCCGCGAAACATTCCATTCCACCACGTGGATATTTCCCGAGAAATGCGCAACGAAGAGCCGACGGGGCAGGCGAAAACGAATTGGAGCGAAGTGGATTGAACATGTGTAGAGGATAATGACACAAGCCCGGGTGTAATTACTCGCTGCTTATCTATACGAGCGCTCACGGCGACGTGTAGCCGAGAGGCATGCGGATGTAAAAGCTGCCGCGCGCACATACACGTATATATATACATGTATATTACTAACCTATAAAACCACGGTCGCTTATGAAAATGTATCTCTCGCGGTCGGCGCGCGGATCCTCTTGAGTGTCGCCCGGCATAAATCACCATTATCTCGATCTATTAACGGCGCAAGGAGCCTCGCGCGGACACTCGTGCCAGGGGGGGATAAAACATTTTTTTATCCTCAATTAAGCTCCGAAATATTTGCGCGCCCGCCGCTGGTGTGCGTATACATATACGCGTGTGTGCCGGGGCGGCGGTGGCGGCCTAAGAGGTTCGCAACGATTAATACACGTTATGCGCTGCGCGCGGAGTGAAATCGCTCGGGCGTTATATGGCGCTGGCTGAAAATTACGCGTCGCACCTTATCCGGCTCGTCAATAAAGCCGCATAATTTACAATCCATATCGCGCATAATTTCGCGAGAGCGCGGCTAAACACGCGTGTACACGTGGTTTTTCTCCCGGCCAAACTTCACGCCCGCGTTTAACGATCGCGAATAACTTCTCGGGCGCTGTGTGCCTTCACCTCTGATGCGGTCGACAAACAGCAGCGGCAGCAGCACCGGACGAGACGGAGAGGGAGGGTAACACGAGCGTCGCAATTAGAGGCCGCGCGTGTACCGGACTCTGCTCGCTACAATATCATTAAGATAGCGACTCGTCCTCTCTCTCTCTCTCTCTCTCTCTCTTGCTGCAGCTCACCTTTGTAACGTCGTCAAAATCGTCGCGCTTCTCTTGCCTACCTTCTCCCCCCCCCCACCCGTCCTCCGACGATTTGCATAATCGCTCAACGGAAGATTGCAATCGCTCGTTCGGCTCTCGCTCCACTCGGCAACTGATTGCAATCGTCGTCGTCGGGGGGATCGCATTACCCTCGCATCGCCACTCGATATTACGAGCTTGCATTGTTTCGAAACGTCCTTCGCCTGATTCTTCTTTTTTTTTCTCCTATGTTCTCCGACGGAGAATTAACAAATTCATCACCCGCTTCCAAGATACGACTCTCGCGTTCGACAGGAGGTTTCGCGAAACGAACGATCAATGGAATCGCGCCGCGATACGTTGGACCGTCTCGAAAGATCGTACAAAAAAAAACGCAATAATTGCAAGCTTCTTCGCACTCGAGCCGTCACGTGCTCCACGAGATAACTTTATATATCCGATGTATACACACACACACATACACTCTCTTTTTGCCTCGCCGGGCCGAGCGAGAAATTTCTTAAAATTTCAATTCAATAATCGCTCGTAAAAATTCGTAAAAAGCCATTTTGATAATGACCCGTCGGTGCATGCGTGGATTCTCGTTTCTTTCGCGCGAGTGTGACATTCGCGCGGCCACAGCCGATGCCCGGCCAATTAGGAGCTGGAGCGATCGAGCTAGCAGCCGCGTTTCGGAGCTTGCGACGGGGGAAAAAAGGGGGCGAGCACGTGTGTGCGTATACACGCACACTGAGGAGCCGCGCATCGCTTGGCTCGGGGCCCCAACAACTGTCACAATTAAAATATTTCGAAACAAATTCTTAATTAGAGGCTCACGGCACGTAGCGTCGAGCGGTCGTTTTGAAAATTAAATCGACCGCGAGCGATATCCGGCGATATTGGGTGCGCGCGCGCGCGCTTTCTCAATCGGTCCCCTCTCTTGGGGCCTCTTCGTCCTTATCGCGGGCAAAAAGCCGACGCTCGCGCGCGCGATCATCGCATTGCCCCGGCTCGGGGCGTTTTAATACCGATCGCCGCTCCTTTTTCGAGCGCCAATAAGGCGATGAAAAACGTCCGTGTTCCGCGAAACACGTGAGTATAGACATACACGCGTGAGCACACGCACACACGCACGTACGCGGGTGAGCGAACGAGAGGAGGGAAGTGCGACGACGAGTTTCGCTTGGCAATCGGCAAGCGGCGAAATTCCCCTCTTATCTCGGCTGATGAAGTCGAAATTAGTAGCTGCTACCGTACGGACACAGCTCTCGGCTGCTGCAGTAGCGGCAAGGCCAAGCAGCAGCAGCAGCAGCAGCTTCTCCCTCTCGGCGCGCTGTATAGGAGTGTTGGATTCTCGGGCGTTGTTTAAGTAAATTGGCCTCCTTCTCTCTCTCGCTCGCTCGCCAACCGGTTTCTCATTTTCTGCCCACTGTCTTACTCGCTCCGCGCGTCGTCGGTTCGGCGCTGCCCGAGGAATCCGCGCGCGCGCGCAGGAAATTCGGTCGAGGTAAACTCGGGGCCCCGAGGAATTCACCGGGATATGTTGGAAGCGAGGCGCAATAACGTCAATTACAAAACTATCCGAATGCCTCGGGTAATTAGGGCCGCGGCCGGCGATAAAAAGGCCCCCGCTCGCGCCTTACTTATTCAACAGCTCTGCCGCCCGGTGTGTTTACGATGTTTGACACTCGCGCTACCCGAGCCTCGGGGGAGACGGGGGGTAAAAAAAATGCAAAACGCGCCGCGTCTATTTAGGAAGCCAGCCCGGGATTTATCACCGCGATGAGACCCGCGCGGAATTAGCGGTAATTTATGTCGCGCGGACGGAGCTGCGGGTCGCGGTATGGCTCGGACGTTTCGTTCGACATTTACGTACGGGCGATACAGACGTGCGAATTGCGAATTTCGTGTCCGCGGCTCGCGTCCAAGATTTTCGAACGTTCCGAGATCGCCGAATATTCGTATTCCGATATATATACATATACGTCCCGCGCATTTCCCGTTGGAAAGTCGATCCGACGAAAGAGGATCGCAGTATCGGGCTTGTAACGTGTCCCCCGTCTCGAATTTTTATTTCAACGCCAATGAAATCTTTATTCGGAGAATATACACTTTCGAATATAGGATGCTCAAACGGCCGGATGAAAATTCAAATGATCGTACCTGCTGAAATTTGATTAGTATAAATGGCATAACTGATGAAAGTAATGAATTTTCAACTAAAAATTGGTAAAATTTTTACAAATTTTACTGAAAATCAAAAATGCTTTATTGATTTTTTAGCTGACTATTTACTATTTTGATATAATTGATACGATTTCTACTGATAAATGATAGATTTTGCTATTTTAGATTTGGAATATCCGGCAAATTTTTTTTTCTTCTCATTTTTTTTTATTGGCTTAAATAATGCTAAAACTATCCTACAATGGAAATCTACAACTCCCAAGTACTGATCTAAACTCAAAATTCGTATCAATTTTTACCGAACAACTTTTATATAAGATACATAGCATTTTGCAACTTCAAACGCGTTTTTCTCAAAACCATGTTTTCAAACTCGGCGAGCAGTAGAACTGAAAAAGTTAACATCCGAATGACTTGAAATTTTAACTGTAGCTTCTTCATTAGATTATCTAGTGAAGTACCCACGATTTTAGCGATTGATTAACAAAAAAAAAGTTATAAACAATTAAAGTCGATTTTTTTGTCGAAAAAAAAATTTTTTTATCAAACCACTGCCATTTTGCCAAAAATATTCTAAAAATATAATGATGTGTATTTCACTAGATAATCTAATAAAGAAGCTACAGTTAAAATTTCAAGTTAATCGGATGTAAACTTTTTCAGTTCTTTTGCTCGCTGCGGAAGAACTTTTTAAAAAAGCGGTTCACGGCAATCGCTGCACAGCCGCCATTTTGTAAAAACTAACAATAACAAATGTTTTTCTATTCTTCAAGAGTTGCTTAATCCAATGATATATTATTTATATACCTTACATCTCAAATGTCGTTTAAAAAAAATCATGAAAAAAGCCTTGTTTTTTTGAGCATTTGGTGGATATTACCCCTTAACCATTTTTACGATGGATAATGACTCGCGTGAACAATACTGTGCGATTATTGTACGGATTTCTTGAAGCGAGCCCGCGTGAGCTGACGTGTATACTCGAGAAGGTCACCTAATAGTGAAATCAATTCTTCACCAGAGTACTGCGATCGTCTCTCGCTATTTACTAACACCAGTCTGCGGAGGTCACATTCGAGTCTCAATTTGATTCGACAAACGGGAGATGCAAAGTAATTATTTCCGGGCCCCAAGCGTTTCTTGAGAATTTAGCAGGTCAGCGTGGCGAGATTTCAGTGCGGAATATACATTTTCCCACACGCACACACCGGTCCTCGAATCGGGAGCCTCGTCCAATATAGATACACCCGCGTTCGAGCGAAACGCAAACAGAGCGCATGTATATTTGTTGGTGGGCAAAAAGGGAATGTTGCTCTCGCGCAATGTTTGCGCTCTCGGACGAGCCGAGGCGACGGAGGAGGTGGACACCGAAAAAGGCCCTCGAGACGGTTGACATGTTCATTTGGCTGATAATGCAAGTGCCGGGGCACGGCGTACAAACACATTATGCGCCGAGCGAAGAATGCTCTCGCGCGCGCGCGCACTTATAGCGCAAGAGAAAGAGGGAGAGAGAACTCGCGAACAGCCATATGCGCGAACGCACTGCTCGTATATATATACACACGTATACGTATACAGAGTTGCAATTACAGCTCCTTAATTAAGCAGCCAACTAATTAGGCCGTTGCACCTGCGACACACACTCGCGAGCGAGCGTCCCTCTCGTCTGTTATAGCCTCGTCTGCAACAATCCCACTCGCGAGCGCGTACCACTCATGCGATCGACCAAATTAATTTGCCGCTCATATTACTCGACGGCTCGACGTCGAATAGCTGAGCAGCCGCGCGCTGTACTGCACAGCTTGTATGTTGAGATCTTGTTCCTCAGACTGCAGTATACCATGCATATATATACTTTTCAGCTAATTGCTCCCGGCATGAGCATGCTCGTATCGTCACGCGCCGATATCTATAGGCATATTTTTTCACCCGCAAACTCATTCACTGCTGCGCCTTTGCTCCTCGTTTGCCGTGAAAATATATATCACTCAACAAATTCCGCCAGGGGCAAGTGCGCGCCAATTTTCGCCTGCGTCGTCCGCGTCGTGTTGTTGTATTTGTCCCCGAAAACCTATGCACACTCGAGACACCAGAAGCTCGTGAGAGAAAAAAAAGCACGAAACAGTCGGCTGCGCACACACGTATACGCATATTCGGCGCTCGGTATGTAAAACCGAGTGGCCAATCCTGCGCCGCAGCCGGACAATAATTAAAGCCGCTGATCCAGATTCGCATGCAAACATATATAGCAGGGCGGGCGTGAGCGAGCTCGAGCCCGAGCGACTTTGGGGCCAGGTAACGAAGAGGACGAGAAATGAAAAAGAGATAGGGAGGAGGAGAGGAGGAGGAGGAGGAGGAGAGAAAAAAAGAAACAAGGGAAACGAGGAGAAGTGGCACGGGGACGTGTGTTGGGGCGCAGCGAGAGGCGCGATGACAATCTCTCGCTCGTGTGGTGTGCTCACGGTGGCTAGGTGTGGTCCTGGGCCTCGCGAGTCCACGGCGGCCGATGAGCCGCGCGGATTTCCAGGAACGTGGCCCATTAGAGGGCCCGCGCGCCCAGCTCTCCCCCCCGTCGGCCCTCTCTCTCGCTCTCTCGCTCTCCCCGTTGGTGTTATAAATTGTACATCGTTTAATTAGGCTCCCTCTCGCAGCGCGCCCCGGCCCCGCTTCGTTTAAAGCATTTCTCCGTTGCCGCGCCATTATGAGCGCCTATAACTCGCTCTCGGGCAAAGTATATATAAGGGATATTAGCCGGGGACACCCCGCGCGGCTGAATATCGCGCGTCAATTAGCCCGCGAGATACGCGCCGGCGGCCCAAGGGCTTCTCCAATTTCCACCGGCGTACCCCGATGAATTTCGAGCCCGGCTAACGAGCCGGCCGCCGGATTTTTATTAATTTCCCATCGTCGCCTCGGGCTACCGGATTCGCCCGGGGCCCGTAAAAATCTCCGGCCGATCGCCAAGTCGGCTAATCAAGCCGTCAGATACACACACACGCGCGCGCCGTATCGTTTTATCGCGGAGCGCACCAGCCGAGGTAAAGAACTAAAAACGATCCTTCGATTCGAGCGAGTGTTCCTGCTTGATTCGAGGGCAGTCGAGCAAATTTTATCCAAAGTTTGAATCGAGTCACTGCTCGAATCAAGGAATAGTTCTTAGCGCGTATATCATACTCGCCCCCGCCAACATTGAGACGTCGCGATCGCCGCGCAGCGTATATAACGTGCGATATGTGTGCGCTGGTCGCATTGTAGCGCAATGGCGCCCAACCACGTGCCACCGTCGCCGCGCGCGCGCGAATTTATAATGATTACGTTGGGCGGTTGCCCCGGCGATATCGCGGCCGAGCATCTCTCCTGCCCCCGGGCGTTTGATTATTTTCGCGAGAGGCCTGCACTCGAGCGGGCGCGAGGTAAAAAAATGCGCTCGCGCGAGTATTCAGGGGGAAGATGTGCAAAGGGAGCGAAAAGGGCGCGTGTGTTTGGAGATACACGTACGCGGAGCTGCGCGAACCCGAGCGGGAGAAAAGGGAGGACAGAGGGGCCGAGGCAGCGCCACTGCAGACCCAGTATAAATCCTTATAGATTGAGGAAAAAAAAGCATCATCCGCGGCGGCGACGGCGGCGGCGCATATCGCCCGGCAGGATCTCTGCTGGCGTTGCGCGCTGCACGGCTAGACGGCCCCGCGGCGTGTACATATAGCACCCCGAAAACAAAGCAAACTCCTTTTTTCTCTCTCGTTTCCCCTATACCTCCGCCGTCCGCCGAACCGCCGCGAACACATTTCAGCGCGTGTGCAGCGCGTGCATGTATACGAGTATGTGTAGGTACGACGCGGTCGTCGCGCGACGCTACATCCGCGCCCGATAAGCCAGTTTAATTATTTTAAAAACCGGGCGTGCGCTCCTCGAGCTCGATGCGAAATCGAAAGGAAAAAGAAAAGGAGAAAAAAAAGGTGGAACCAAGCTAGGTTATATCCGTCGGACGCGGGAGGTCACGTCGAATCGGGGAAAACCGGGCGGTTCGGTCTCGGCTGGCGGCTCTCACGTTGGAAATCGTCCGGCGCGCGTTTCTCACACCCTCGGCGATCGTAATTCGATTCGCGGTAATTGGCACAGTCACGATCGCGAGTTAAAGCGCGCGGCGAACGAGAAAACCCGAATGAGAGGCGATTAATCCCTAATTAGGCCCTTGCGCGAGCGCGCTTCCGACTTTTCGATAAATACGCGAGCGCGAGCGGCCGAGTGCACGCGGCGCTGTTTTACAACTAGCCCCGCTGATACGGCCGCGCGCGCACGTGAGAGGCCGATCGAGCCCGAGAGGGAGAGAGAGAGAGAGAGAGAGAGAAAAGCAACAGCCTCGCTGATGATCTCGTTCGGCCGCGCTCTTTTTCACTCACCGAGATAAATCTCGATTATCCATGAGAGCTTTATCGAGCATTATGTACCGAGCGCCTTTTCACGTCCCCCCTCCTGTATATATACACTCGCCAGCTGTCCGATCGCGCACGAGTCTTGTATATACGGGGGAATCTTTATTGACCGATGATTACCTGATTAGTTTCTCGCTTCGGATTCCGCTCCGACTTGGTTTGAAATACAAATAGTGCTGTGGGTGGATGAGACACATTGAAAAATACACAATAAATCGATTTTTAGATATCATGTTGATGTTCACAATCACTTCGGATGTTTTTCTTCTGAAAAGAATTTATTCCTCAGACCCGAGTATCTGCACCGTACGAACTTTTTGATAAAGCTCGAAGGAGGTACACAGTTACCAAAATTTTTATACTTTACTTAAAATATTACATAAACATACGGAATTGCGATTATCATAATATATCTAGAAATTTACCGTTTTGCTTTTACATATGTATCCCAGTGTAGCGTGTTGGAGCCCTGCGTATTCTCTGGTGCCATGGTCCTATAAAATAATTTCAGTTCCTTCGATCAGATGCTTGATTTTCACTATTCACTATAATCATAAAAAGTAACGAGCAGACATGTCCTATTATTACTGGGTTATCTACCCTTAATTATACTCCAAATTTCTCTAACTAGAAGTGGGTATAACCTTTGGAACCTAATCAATATAAAACTTTGTGAGATGGTTCATAGATACCTTAATTTATCTCTACAGCTATACAGTCTAACGTTTTGATTTTCCAGAGATATTGTGTGAGAGACTTTAGATTTGTAGCATGTACAACAATTTTCATAAAATTGGACAACTCGGAACAAGAAGTTGAAACGTTACACTTTATATGGCTGTAAGTATAAGCTATCAGATGACGCGACCCCAACGCTTTGCAAACATTCCTGTTAAAGAAGATAGAGTCTATTTGGATAACCACGAACCACTTTCAAAAGTTTCAGCAGTATTGGTGGCTCAAATCCCAAATTAATTCCCTAGTAAGAGAATCTTGAGTTGTTCGTTAGAGTCCAACCACTAAAAAAAATTGCAATTCTCCTGGTAAACGTGTATCTGAGTGACAAAATTCAACTTGTCACAGGTGACACGTCGAATTTCATCGGTAACTCATCAATTCTTCACAGTAGACGCATTATAACCTCAGCTGAAATACATGAGAATAAACTGAAAACGATCGATAAATAATAATCGAAAAAGAGTTGATTAGATTCGACATAGGAAAAGTACTGAAATAGATTACTACGAGATGGGGGGTGGGGGGTTCATATCGTAGGAGGCATCTTATTCAATGTTTAATAAGTTCAAAAGGCTTTAATAGGTTATACGCTTATGATTGCCCAAATGAAATGAATAGTCGATTCAATCTGGGAAAAATTATTCGCGTTTTCGTATCATAATAATATCAACTGAATTAAACTCCGGCAGCAGGACGGGAGTCGCATGAAGAATTGTCAACAGTACTGAATTCGCATTCACCGGAGCTATAACACAAAATTTGATCAGCGCCACCTGTAAAAAGTCGGGTTATGTCGCTCGGGCATACGTTTACAGGTGGAACCTTGACTTGTTAAGGGCACATATATATATATCCCAATATTCTTGGACAAACTTGGAGTTGTCTCGAGGTATATATAGTTGGAAGAGCTTGGATCCTGGTGTAATTGCGATTATCAAGAAGCGGCGCGAAATTCCTTATGGGGCCGCAGGCGTTTGTTTTTATCCGGACGAAACAATCGAGGGGTCCCTGTGGAGAAAGAGACTAAGAAGGGGGAGGGGAGGGGGACGATTCGGAAAAATATTTAGCCGGGGAATTTGGCCGAGCCAATTTGCGAGGATATTTCTATCGGGGCGTTTTAATAGCAAGCGGTGGCGGCGGCGGCGGCGTCCGTATTAAAATTCAACCGGGCCGCGGATCGTATATATATTTCGCTCGAAAACACAACGGCGCACTCGTCACTCCTTTTTGGGGTCTTCGCTCGCTTATCGGGCCGAAGCATCGGCCTCCCCGGATTATTTCTCGACTTCCAGAAATCGCGCGGTTTGCGCGCGTGTGCAGCGCCGTCCTGGGCCCCACTGCCGCCGCTGCTGCTGCTGCTTTCGGAATCTGTTAATTGTCGCTCGGGCATCCCGAAGGGCCGCTTTCTAACGATGTTCCTTAGATATTTTACAGGCCGCTCTCTCGCGTAACGAGCCGGGATTAATCTTGCCGCTGTGGATTTCGGGAGGCGCGAGCGGGCTACCGTCTTGGCGGCTTTCCTACACACACAGACTGCGCACATAACCTCGAGCAAGCCTTGATTTATCGGATACTATATCAGCCAGGGCAATTAATCTGTATCCGCGCGTTCTATGCTCATTCGAATTTCGCGAGGAAACCCGATGTATTCGAGCCTATCGTTACTCGACTCTTGGAGAAAGTTTCGAGTTTTGGAAATTGCGGGTTCCCCAACTTTGTTACACGGGACATATGTACCCAAAGATTGATTGATACACCCGATAAGTAAAATAGGATCCAAAAAGATATTGGAAGAACTGGGAAATTTACGGCTCTTTCTTTATTTTATGAATGATTCGAGTATACATTTGTCGTCTCTCTCGCAGACTCGAAACCGAAAAAATCACTGTAGATCTAATAACCATTACCAGAGATTCTTGTACATTCTACTAGAATAAAATAAAATAAATCTTGTATTGAATCAAACGCAAAAACTTTCAGTATGATTTCAGACTTATACTTTATTATAACAGAATTGGAAACGTAAAAAGTGATGAAATAAAAGAAATGACACCTCGAAATTTAGGTCCTTTGAAGAAGTGACACTCTTCTGGAATCCATAATATCTTCACAAAAAAATTGATGAAAAGAGTTATTTCGAAGATCAACCGTAAATGGTGTATATATATATGGATTGCGGTGCTTGATTCCGGTAAGATTTCACATCGTAATTGACGTAGGATTTCAAGTTCACGAACTATTTTCCTGTACAGTTATTATCTATTTCAAACCGCACCTGTTAGCAACTAGTAAAATGCTGATTCAGACGAGAAAACTATACGATGCCATGAAAAAGTATAAAGAAATAAATCACGCACTAGTGCATTTTTCCACGTGCCCTTTAAACGAGCATTCATAATATAAAATATCGTATCTGACTGGTGCGTTAAAATTCAAATACATGTGTAGACGTGTGATACGAGTCTCAAAATTATTACGCACTAGTTGCATAATATAATATTCTTTCGTGTCTCAAAACGTCACATTTTCGAAACAATTTGTAAAAACTCACCATTCTGCTATTTTTCAACTAATCCTTGAAATAAACCATAAAAAAAACCATAAAGCCAACAATAAAATCTTCATTACCCCAATTCCCCTGGCCCGTATAGTACCTCTCTGACGAACGCAATATCGATCGAGACATTTCAGCAGGCAGCGTCCTCTCGAAAGCATCATCATCTCGGTCGCTCGCGCGACTAATTAATAACGGCCGTGAAGCCGAGCGAGTTAAGGATCTGAAAGTGGCAAATTCAGGCTGTCTACGGCCGAGCGTCTCGTCTGCTCGCTGCACCGCGTCGGGCTCCCCCCGCTTGTGCGTATATACACGTACGTATCACCTATAAACAATAAGTCCCTCGAGCCGTGAGAGCAATTAATTAAACGAGCCCGAGAGAAAGAGCCTGACTTGCATATACACGCTTGTCGCGAGAAAATTTAAAAAAGCGCGTTAATTACGGGTCTCGCGCTCGGCGGATCAAATATCGCGCGAGCGAGCGAGTGTCGTTTTTTTCTTTTCTCCTCCCGACGTGCAGGCGGTCGCGCGGCCCGTAAAAGGAGCTGCTGAAAAGGCCGGGGGAAGAATCGGCGGTCCGCGCGCACGGCAGAGAGACACCGAGAGAGAGAGGGAGAGATCGGAAAGTCGCTCGCGCGCGCGACCGGAGCCACAGAATCTTGGGGGCAATTAGTCGATATTTGAATGCGCAAAAAGTCCCGCTCTCGTTATATCGCTGGCGCGCATCTCTCTCGCGCTCTGAGGTAGCCGGGGACGTATAGGCCGGGCGGGAGAAAAACGACGAGGCCGGCCGCGGCACCTTGTTAGCGCTGCTGGGCATTCCGCGAGTCGACCAAGCGCGCGCGCGCGCACACACAATAACACGGACGTTAACCCGTCCGATCTGGCCGAGCGTCTGCTGCTGCGGCTGCTCCTGCACAAGCTGCCCACTGCGCGCCAGCGAATCTGCGCCCGATATCCTCTTCGACAAATGCATCGCCACCGCCGCCAGCCACGTGATCGCTGCCCGATTGAGAAATTACCCCGGCTGCGCGCGAGCGAGCGAGCCGCTGCGTTTGTGTGCCGCGGGCCCCGAGCCTCCTCTATACGTATGCTGCACCGCCACGCGAGCACTCGATCCCATCGCTATTCTCGCGCTCACCCATTACAAATTACCATTCCCCACCCGATTCACTTAGGCTTAAGCACTCGCCAGATCCTCGCCGCCAAAGATCATCATTTATACTTTTACCGCCGCGCGCACCGCATTATGCATCCGATCCTGCAGCCGCAGCCTCCGCGTCTCGCTCCAATGCGTGTGTATATTTCACGCGAGATATCCGTGTGGGATCGCACAGTGCAGATATACGAATATCCCAGCGGCTGAGCCGTAATTCGGAGTTCCCAAATATCATATGCATGGATCCATTTGTATACGTTTGTACACCATTTTACGTTTTATGTTTTCATTCGGCAATATCGCCAGACGATTGTGCAAACACATTTTTTCGTGCTATGGTTTTTTGAAATCTTCAAAATTATCATTTCTCATGGAACTCGAGTGACTATTCACTTGTATTATATGAGAAATTTACTGTGGTTCCATTCAATCGCTCGCCTTCATCCACCTACATATACTCGTACAGTGGTTTTTTACTGTAAGCATTTAATGGAGCATATATATGGAAATACTCGATAATATTCACAATCGACTAAAAATAGATGGAACTATCAATGGGAGTCGACTTTGTATACGTCAGGTGGGGAAAATATATGAATTCATGAAATACTGGGACACGTGAGATGGTTGAATTATAAAGAGCGTGCATTGACTACTTAAATTTTACTTCGCCCGATTGAAGCAGATTTGATTAATTGACATTTTCAATCAGTTAAAATGAACAAATTATATAATTGAAACGGTGGTTTATGATAGTTCTTGAACTATCCTTTATGACTTCGATCGCGAAATTATAAAACCTCTGATTTGGAACGGAACCGTATTTAGTATAGCCAAGTAAAAGTTGTGATTATTTCAGTATCATAAAAATAGTTAGCGTAATTCTCTGGGAATTATTTTGTGTATTGTGCCACAAAACTTATGTAAATTATTAATACAAAGACAACCGTTGGAAAACATCATTTGCTTACTTAATTCAGTTGCATTCCATAACAGAGCTTCATCGTGATCAGCGTCTGATTCTGTCCTAGTCAATTGAGAAGAGCAAACAAGCCTAATGTGACTCGAGACTTTGTGTATGTTTTTAATCTCGCACATGAAGAAAATTATAAAAATTTGTATGATACGAAAAAATCCTGAGCATAGTTTATTTTAACACCTCACAATAGTTACTATTATAGCCAAGATAGCAATGGGTGACCAAGTCTAGCTTTTTAGTGATGAGGTCTTGTTTTGCGTTGTTCCCATAGCAACTGCCCTTGAGTGTAAAATTCTTCACACCAATAAAAAAAATCATACTCTATGCTTAGTATGAAAGAGAAAACATGATGTTCGCACCACCGGCGCGACGGTATGCCCCATGGTTGATCGTACGTGACCCTCCATTGGATCCATCCAATCACCTGCTGGCTTGAGGTTGCACTTTACACCCTTCATGCGAAAATAACTATTTTTTGTATAACAAGCAAAGGTTCACACGCGACTCATCAATTTGATTCATCCAAATGGAACAAAACATGCCCACTGGCGCTCGGGTGAAATCCTACCACGAATCAAAGCTCGGGACATGAACGCATTTTCCGCCGGCTCGTGCTGTACGAATCGGTCAAATCGCTAATTTCCAGGAGCCTTCGAAAATTTATTCGAACCTCGAGTCTTCGGAGACTCGGTGTATGGTGATTGCGCGGCCGGGTGAGGCCGACGGAGTCGCGGCTAAAACGCCATGCATGATTGAAATGGGTCGGTCGTATATGAACGTGTTAGGTATCGATATACACACGCAGGCTCGCGGTCGCTTATGCGCGAGCAGATGACGCGTTAATATAATCGCACGCACGAGTGGAGAGCGGGAGTCGCGAGCGCGAGTGCCGATGTCGGGGCCCCAATTAGGGAGCGGCCGGTCTTTAAGTAATCGTGCGCGAGCGAGCGAGCGAGCTCGAGTATAGCAGCAGCGCGAGTGGGCCGGTTAAATACGTTATTCGGCGGCCCGAGCCAGCCGAGTTTACGCGGCGTCCTCGTCCTTCTCTTGTATAAATTAGTCGGGGCCGGCACATAATGGCGTGTCGATGCGCTACTGTCCTCGGCCGCCGCTATATACCCGCCGTCGTCGCCGCCACCGCCGCCGCGCCGCCGCCGCACCAGCAGCTCACCTTTTTCACTTTTTCTCAGGTTGTATCTCTTCCCCGTCCGTCCGTCCTTCTCCCTCCGCAGCGCGAGCCACCGCCGCCGCCACCGTTTAATTTACGACCAATTAATTTGGATAAACTGAATGGAGCTCCCCATTTTCGATGCACGCGTTAACTGTTCACTCGCTCCTTCTCCTTCTCTTCCTCTCTCTTTCTTATTGGCCGGATTGCCGAGGAGCCGACTCGACACACACACACTCGAGCAAGCGCGCGCGCCTCGAGCGGTTCCGCGCTTTCGCGGCGCTCTCTCTCTCTCTCTCCCGCGAGAGCCGGCTTTTTTCAGCCGCTCGCGCCAATTGAGCCGCTGATAATTTGTTAACGCTGACGCGAGCGTGTTACATACTCGGGTTCGCGCGCGCGCAAAGCTCCGGCTGAATTTGCATTATAAATTCAGCCGATTGCCGATGCCGCGGCGCGCCGAGCGTGTATATACGTGCGTATACCTCGTTTTGCGGGCCCGCGAGCTTGAAATTTCAATTAGCTTTATTTTGCGCGCTCTTTAACTCATCCGAGCGATTTATCATCTCGCCAAGCTCGTGCGGCCGCCGCGGCAATATTTATCCCGAGCGCGTTATTTACTCACTGACCGTCCCGACTTACAACGCGATTTCTCACTTCCCCAGAGCATTACACGATAATTATTTCAAAGCCGGATAATGGCTTTGATCGATCGCTCGATTTCGAGTTTGTTTAATCGCGAATCGCGAATCCTACGGAGGTAACTTGTATACACTGTACCAATGAGCGTTACTGCAGTTACAACTAGTTGAGTATTTGTACTAAACCGATAGCATTGCGTTCTATAATATCCTGTCTTTCTCTAATCAGTAGCATATGATTGTCCTTCCGCGATTTCTGTGATTAGGGTACACCCTCTCTATCTTGAAGCTCATCAATTGTGTTTGAAAAACATTATAATGAAATCAAAATTTTTCAAGTCCGATATGTTTCGGAATCCGTTAAAATTTCTTCGTGTTTACAAACAATGCTTGCATTGTTTGGCTGCGATGCTTGCGGAAAACGTTACCACTAAAATGCCAGATTTAGAACATTTTTGAAGCATAATACTAAACTGACTATTTTCAATTTTACTCTGAAAAATATTGAATCCTTCCACAGTATACAACATAAACTTCCCAGTAAAATACATGATTTGATAAATTTTATAATTATTTGTTAATTGGGTTTCTGATAAAAACATAAAGGGCTGTCGATGAATAGTTAGGTAAGGGTCACACAAACTAATGGTTACAACGACAACTGTAATTTTCGTAGGTGATATGCCCTTGATTCGTAACTTGATGTGTGATTTTCGCTATGGTCTATATACCCGTGGAGACGCGTAAGTAAAAATCCACGAAATTGAGAATCGGAGCGTATACGAATGGAGATAATCCGTAAATCATGCTAATCCCGCGCGCAGCCCGGAGAGAAGCTGCGAGATATACACGTTGAAGACAGGATAGCGCAATGAGGGACGGGGGGCGCGAGGGAATAGCACTATGGGCCGTGATAAATGAAGCAGGAGGAGAGCGGGACGAGTGTATATATACAATCAAGCATGATGCGATTATGGAAACGCGCTGGTGGCAGTCTGTGCTACGCGCCGGCTAAGCAATTTGCTTATTGATTTCCTACGGCGCGCTCCTCGGTGTGTGCGTGTATAGAGCTGCCACACGTATATATATACTCACACACACACACAGCCGAGCACTCGCCGAGCTATTAATCATTTTCCGTATGGCCTGCAGCTCATAACCGCACTGACGCTGCTAGTAAAGCTCTCTAACCCCTATACGTACATTCGACAATTTATGCAAGTGACGTACTGCGTATATATCCAAGGGCCGGATACACCGATATTATAAACCGATGCTTGTTGGTCGGGCTAACACAATTACTCGCGAATTTACCGTGTCAAAGGCTTATGTCAACGAAAACACTGGCTGATGGATGAAGATCTTACTTCTAGATCTTGCACATGTTTCGCAAACTTCACACGGTAACAGTCACACCTTGGGACCTCGGGGACTGAGATTACCCCGGAACATCAGTGCAGGTACTCTCTTGAATCCTCACAGCGAAAAACCACCGAATGAAAGTGAAGAATAGCTGTCACCAAGGTGTATGATTGAACACAACAACGGTGGGCTATTCGTGTAATACAAGTTAATATGCCATGCGTTTTGACATTAGGAACATATAGATCATTCGGTTATATTCCATACAAAAATTCACTGTAAATCCATTCACTCACTCATCCAGCTTTATCCAGTGAAATTTCACTTCCATAGAGTGAAAATATATTGCGTCTGTCAAAAATTTGTAACATTTCGATCGTATCAAAAAAATTCATCGATCAGGGTATACATGCCAAATTTATACAGATGTACATTCTTGCACGGCAAGACGTCAACAGTATTGAGGAAATCGAATTTTTTCGATATTACAAACGATCCAAACTGTCGTCGTGCACGAGAGGTCGGAAATATTGAGGATACGCGAATCGCCGTGAGAATAGGTTCGGTGATTCGCATATGGCGTTTGATTACAGGGTTGAAACAATCGAGAACACCCATCGAGCGAGCGCATAACAGCCGAGCGAAAATCATGTATACAGGCGCGAACATAGAAATTCGCGAAGGCAATATGGCGGGGAGGGCTATTCGCGCGGGGAACGAGGCGGAGATAAGGGCCGGTGGCGTGCGGACACATACTTATACACACTCGCAGAGTAGAGCAGAGTAGCCAGAGCAGCGTGAATATTCGATTCTAAGAAGGGTCGGAGAGAGAGAGAGAGAGAGAGAGAGAGAGAGGAACAGGGGGAGTCTCTCGAAATGACAGCGTGCTGCAGTGGCAAGCTCGCGCTCGCGATAAGGGCCGAGAGGGCCAGCGGCAACCCACAGCGCCGAGCATGCTTTTCGAGCCGCTCGAATAAATAATCTAATTTACATAAATAAAAGCGTCGTCGTCGTCGTCGTCGTCGCGTCGCTCGGAGCACGCGACGATCGCGACACTACTCCCGACCCGATATAACCGCCCGGCCTCTGACGCTCGCTCAATTCAGCTCGATTAAAAAACCCTATATGCGACGTTTTCATGTTCCGTGCCGTGGGCGAATCAATTGTTTTATTCCTCGGCTGTAACGCGCGTAGATTAATGAATTTAGAATGAGCGTAGATCGATAGTTTGAATAATTTTGCTTTTGTAAGAATCATCAATTGGTTTTTAAAGAAGATTATGATTATTAACATTATTAATTATTATACATTCTCTTTGGGTTATTATCACGGTTATTATTCGGTTTGGTCTACCCAACATTTCGGAACAAGAGCTTCCTCACTTCTGTTCACGATATTTCATTCCTTGCAAAAATATAATCTGGCAAACTTACCTTCACAGTCGCTTGAATGCACATAGTTTTTCTCAAGTCCGAAATATACCGAAAATATGAATACGAAATTTTATCCAAAATTTGAACAAAAAGTGTCGAATCGGGGTTGCCGTGGGTCACAATTCTTCAGATTTCATCGAATTTCATTAGAATTCGTCAGTATTCAATCAGACTTTATGTTACTCTACTAGACTCTGATTGTACATACATCAGATTGTGGTCAAACTTTGGTCAGACTCTGATCAGACTCTGATCAGAAATTATCATGACGACAAGACTAAGACAAGAATACTAATAACAGTGTGGATATTTGCGCATATTATTGCAAAAATTACTTCTCACTTTTCGACTGTTGTTCGGCTCTATTATCAAAATTGACTATTACAATGTCCCATGCCCTTTATAATCATCGTTCGGTCCAATCAAATATGATTCTGCTTGAAGCATTCTGTACTTATTCATTCTAGCTAGATCATTACAGCGTATAGTCCAGTCAAAACACCCTCGGATAGATAAGGAGTTTGTCGTCACAATCATATGAATACAGTTTGGCGGCACGGAAATACAATAATCAATCCCAAATGATCGAGCGATTTCACAATCCGACAAAATTCAATAATCGCTCAATTAGCCGAATAGCCTTTCGATAAATTCGCCAAAAAACTGATCGGAACCGCGCACGTGCGTGTATGTGTGTATACACAAACGTGGGAAGGAAAGAGACGAATAGCCAAGGGGGCGCCGCGAATCTCGATCCTAATCAATCAGGTCGCACATACAGTGGAAGACGGGCCTCGGCTCGGATAATAAGCGGCGTGCTTGCCACGATCATATTCCATACACAGAGAGAGTGAGAGAAGGAGAGAGAGAGAGAGAGAAAGAGAGAGAAAGAGCGTCTGTCTGTGTTTTTCTCGATTCCGTGCGCCATCGTATAACGTATTCCGCTCGCGTAGCTGGGTATAATTGGCCGCCAACTCGCGCGATGCTCCCCGGCGGAGAGAGAAAGAGAGAGAGGGAGGGAGAGAGAGAGAGAGAGACAAGAAATTATTCTTTAATTAATCATCGGCATATGGGCGCGCAACCGACCCCCTTCACGGAATACAATCATATTGCGAAAAGTCACTGGCTGCACTTTCTTGCCAGGCCCTCGTCTATCGCAGCCGATCTCTATTACACCCGAGCTCGCGCCTCGCAGATCCTATACGTGTACAAGCTCAACGCCGAGTGTATATACACACTAGCGAGTGTAATCGAAGTATCTCGTGGAAACGAAGCTTTTTGTCGGGAGATACGTATCGCCGGTCCCTTAACGAGGACTGTAGCACTATACGAAATTAGGTTATTCTCATAATACGGCCCCCTCGTGCGCGCCAACGAAAAACTTGAGATTATATATAAATACACCTTCGAAAAAGAATCGAGTGCAATCATCGAAAGCGTATTTCGACAGATTGATAAACGACATTAAAAAACGACGATACGAAGCGCACGTAATTTTTTTAAATGAAATGTGTAAATATGCGGCTAGCGATCGCTGAAGGGCCGTCGATACTCATTGTTCCACGTGTGGGAAAGCTTCAGGGGATATGTATGTATATATATGTCGCTGCAACCTACCGATCGCCTGCCGGCGTATGAGACGATCCAACCGGAAGCTTCCAAACTTGGACGAATAAATTGAATATTCCGCGGCCCGACGTCTATAGCACGTATACACGTAACATTCATCCGGCGATGGAGATTGAGCATTGATTTGTGCGCGTGTGTGCGCGCGCGCGTATGAGCTCGGGACGCGTCGCGCTCGTGTGTATCCTCGTTATTTTTCGATGCGCCGGTGATTTTTCAGCCGGGACTCGTGTCGCGGCTGCGGGTATTGTATATATATACGCGTATGCCGATCTCCCTCGGAGGGATCAATCGTTCCAATTTCGGCGGGCCGGCGAGCGCGCCCGTCACTGCGCGGTACTCGCACGCGCAGAATGAATATGAGAGCAGAGCGAGAAGCTGGAAATCGGGTCGCGATCGACGGGGCTTTGTCCGCGGGGCGCGCTTGACGTACGGCCGCTGCGGCGGCGGAGAGCTTTGCGTCAACGTGAATTTTGTGCGTAATCAGAGGGAGATCTCGACCGAGGCCGCCGCTCTGTGAGCTCGCGCGAGTCGAGGCGGCTCGTTCCTTTGATCGAACGCTCCTGAGAAACGGACCCGGCCGATCTAGACCATCTCTCTCTCTCTCTTGGCCGCGGACACCCGCGAGCTCTATACCTTCTTATCTTCTCGTGTGTGTGTGTGTGTTTTTTCCCTCTTCTTTCTTTATCCATATAATTAGCGCGTGCGCGAGCGGCGGCAGGAAAACCGCTCAAAAACGCCGGCGCCAATTAGCTACGATCGATTCGGGGACACGCGCGCGCGCGTGTGTGTTGTACGTGTGTTCGGGGGACCACCCGATCAAGCGCTGATTTCCCCGAAGTCGGGCCGCCCGTTTACCTAGCTCGGGAATAACCGAATTCGAGACGATCGGCTCCCCTCTAACTATATACCGATCGACGCCCGAAACGCTCGTTGAAATTATCGCGCCGAAAATACTCGCTCGCCGATCCGATGATTGTAATCCGAACGGCGCGGTAATTAATTAGGAACGCTCGTGAAAGAGCTGCCGATAAAAGACGAGGAGCTGCTGAGGAGCCGTTTCCGAGAAAAGCCGTTCGCCAAGCGAAATCTCAACGGGATCTCGATAGGATCGACGGCTCGGGGACGAAGTTGAGCCCCCGAAACGTATACACACCACAATCGAATCGAGTGCGAGTGTCTTTTTTTTTCGCTTCTTCTAAACCGCGGCCAAGGTCGTCCCGTCGAAAGAAAGGGGAAAAAAGTGTAACTCTGTCGAACGAGCAATTAGTGCCGCGTTGCGGGGCTCACAGTCGACAAATCACCATAATTTTAATTGCCGCGAGCGCGAGCTATGCGAACGTCTGGCCGCGCGCGAGCGACCACTGGGATGCCTCTCCCAGGCCATTACTCGTCCTTTTTTTTCTTCATCTTCTACTCGCGCAGCCGCCGACTGCAGCTCGAGCTTTCGCTTTCCCTCTTCGCTGCAGCGCTCGAACGTCTTCATTCGTCAGGATCATGGGGCCTGCAGAGGAAACGAGAGGCTTTTCAATCACCCCAGCATGTTATGATGCGCCGGCAAAAAAGCAACCGTACTTGGCTTTGTAAGTGATTGGAATTTCGTCCCGATGCGACTCCATCTGTGCGCGATTAGTCAGGCGGAGTCGCCGCGAGCCGGCCATATTTCGATGCCGCGTGCGCGCAGGTGCATCGCAGAATTAAGGTAATTTCGTTGGGGTTTTAGAGTTGGTTTTACACGAGGGAGGCCCGTGTCTTCAAAGGAAATTCCCCAATTATGCAAATGTTTATGATTGAAATCTGCTTGAATTGCGATTGGAACTTGATGATGGCACTTTTCATAAAAAGACAATTGCTTGGTTGGCAATAATATTTCATTCGGCAATGTTATATCGATTATACAGCTTCGGTCCAAATCCTGTAACGTAAATTCGCAAGAGTTGGAGTTTATGAAATGAAAATACACACAATTGTTAAATATTGAAATCACTTTTATTCTTTTATACTATTACGCGAATTTGTGGATAAATTACCATGTTACATTTATACAGAGCCCGTAGGTACAATCGAAGTTGATATCGTATAATCTTGACAATTTTCTACACGCTGCATCGTTTCTCATTTTTTTTTCTCTTTAAATTAGCGTCTCATGCGTAAATACATTATTTACACGCATCTCGTCTTTGTTTCGGTAAATGCTCGGTAATATATATGTATAATTCTTATATACAAATCTTCAATAAATAATTTTTCACTCCCAATGGTCTATTTTACGTAGAAAAAGAAATCTAAGCATCCGTGTAAAGTGGAAGAAAACCTGTGTACAGACATCTATCAGTCAATGAAAACGTGAACCCGCTCAAATAATTATATCGTGTCAATGCAATCAAAACGCATTCACAAATTGCGCAGCGAAGTATACAGTATGATGAACGAAATCAAAAATGTGGAATCTAATTCTGATCTAACAGATGCTCTATCGCTATAATTGCCTTTAGAATTAGAAATGCAATGGAAATAAATATCTTACCCCTACAGTGAGTTATAAGGTCGAGTAAATCGCTAAGATCGTTACAATTGGAGTAATAATTACATGTTCCGATATAAAAGTCAAGCAAATAGGTCGAGGTTCGCGTTTTGTAAAAGTCGAATAATCGAGGTGGATTTCGAGTTATATGTCTGTCTTTATGAAAAATAAGCGAGCTTTGGTTGCACCAACATGTTCCTTTATTCCACGTATAGTCACCTTGAAGTTGGGCATAAAGTTACTATATTTTATGTACACTATTTACATTCTAAAATATTTGTGCATTCTCACAGTGCACCGTTGTACAACGGCAATTGTTATTTCAGTGTTCTCGTTTGTTGATTTCCAAGCGAACTCTTATTCACAACCAGTCTGTAATCGATACACACTCACACGTTGGCGTGATTGACCTTGTGAAATTTGGAAATACATCAAGATCGCTTGCGCGGCAACCGACTCGGGCTACCCTTTAAAATCGCGAAATCATACCACACTTTTCCATTATATCCAACGTGAATATGACAGTTGTCAATAATGGTCGCACTATAACGTCGCAATGCCGATCTCCGAGCATTGATATAGGCCTCTGCATTGCCGTTTATTAGTAACTGAATCACCAGTCTCATCCCAACTTGATCAAAAATGTTTTCCTCCCAGTGATTCCCCCCAGCGAGTTGGGCAAGACAGAGAGAAACAACTGTTCTGGAAAGACGCGAGGGACTGATTCGTTGAAAGCGCGACGCGAGCTGTGGACGATAATGTACAAGCGTGTGTGACGAGACACGAGGACAATGAGATAACAACAACGTGGATAAGTCGCTGAGATCAGAGAGAGGCGGGTGGGGGGGGGGAGGGAGGTTCAGGGCCGGTGCGAGGGGGGCGCCATGAACATGGCCGCGGCCGCGGCGGCGTGCGTGTGCCTGGCCATGGCCGCGGCGATGAAGGGTGGCACCGAGGGGCTGCCGCTCGGGCCCACTCCCGAGAACATCAGGCCCGAGCCGAAGCTCGGGTGCAGCAGGGGACGCGCCGACAGGCGCAGCTTCTCGATCTCCGCCTCCTGCAGCCGCTTCGCCTTTGCCCGCCTGTTCTGGAACCAGATCTTCACCTGAAACACCCACATACACGTTGTCCAATGGTGCCTTGGTTCGCAAAAAATATGTTTTCAAGCTGCATGATTTTTCAACTATAATCTCGTGTGGAAGTGTGGATAATGATTGGGGTGTAAAGTTCCTTTATGCTTATTAAGCTGTACCTGCTGCAGTTTCCAAAATTTTATAGTCGTACCTCAACTACCCTCGCGCACTTTCTCCCTAAGGTTTGCAATTCTCCACTGAGGAAAATTAAAACTGAGATGAGTTAGTGATTAGGGGCCCGCATCTGCTCTAAAGTTAAGGTTTTCTCGGCAAACGCGTATCCGACCCCACTTTTCACTGTTGGCGCATTGGTCTGTGCATACGGTAGACCCGTATACCTTTTCAGCTAATGCACTGGATCAGCTGATTAGACATAACTACTCAAAATGATTCATCGTTTCTGTTATGATGATGATTATTCGGTGTCTATCCTTCACTACAAATAATAATAATCTACCCGAGTACTCTTACGAAGTCGTGTCTAACTAATTCAATGTGTTTCGTTTCATTATATCTCATTTGATGCTCATGTCAGCTGAGACTATGCATTCGTTTATTGTAGAGAACCTTAAAAATTGTAGAGCTACTGATAAATTTGACCAGTGCCACCTGTGAAAAGTCGAATTATGTCGCTGGGGTACCGCTAGAAACTTTAGACTACATGGATGGGACAGAGAAAGAGTCAGATGAAGCTGAGAAGTTGGAAGACTGAGAAAAATAGTCTAAAAGAAAGTCGCAAACCGTAGTAATTCTACTTGGATCAATTGATTAGATTTTGCTTGATCAGTTGCAATACTTCCAAGAAGATTCGGGATAAACTGACAACACTCTATAGGGATGACAATGAAAACGCCAAACAATCAGCATGAAAACAGTATTTCGCTTTGCGTTTAATTGATGGAGAACAGATCGCCCTGCAAATTGAATATTAGAGAGTATTACCAAGGAGCTAAAGAATGTCCAATGAAAAGCTCACCGACGATACTTTGATTTTCTAATTACTCGACAGTTTACGACCAAGATTTTCGAGTAGAACTGCTTGGAAATGCAGACCAAAATCAGAGATCAGCAAGAGCAATCTGATTGATCCACAAAGATAGGCGCTTGACTGATCAAGAAACGGACGTGTCACTTGCCCTCCGTGTTCAAAGTCCATGAAGCCGAAGCAAAACTACGAAAGAGATGCCAAAGATCACCGCGAAGAGACAAGAAGGAAATTTGATGATCTGAACTTCAACTCTGACTTGTTTGTTTATCGACCGATAAAATAACAAATTTAAAAATCGAAATGCAGCTGAAACCAGTCTACTTGGTTTAAAGGCCTTTGAATCGAACTAGGGGTGATCTGTTCCATATATAATTAAGGATCACTGGCCCTTTTGACCTTCATGCCTTTCTACTAACTATATGCTTGAAATTTTATATTTTGATTCTCAAGAACATTTTGGTTCATCGTGAAACAATATTCTCATTATTTTCTGTATAAACGAGAATGTTATGAAAAAAAAAAGATTAGATATAACTACACTTTCAAAAATTGTATCTACCGGAATAATTTTTGGAGATACGATCGTTTGCACAATGATGCAACAATTGTGAATCATCTAATGCTAACAGAATATCTTCATGGACACGTTATGAGATTTTGAAATATTTATTTTTCAATCTGAAAACATGAGAAAATCTACTGTTCAAATTTACGATTTTCTCGAACTTGAAGATTCAAATAATTGTAAAATTGTAAATCGCAAATTTGACAATGTTGAAATTGTAACTTAAAAATTCTGTTAATGGTAACTTGAAGGCTAAGCCTTCCGATCAGAAACTATCGTTACAACTACTATTTGTCCATTTTAACCAATCCAAAAAGTTAATAAACTGAAGTAACTTGAAAAGGCCATGATTGGACACACAGACTCTATACGCCTGGATGGGCGGTCAAATTAGAATTAAATTAACTCAAAAACATATTTCCATATATAATTATTGAAAACTATTGATATCCAACCGAAAAATACGTATCTAAATTATTACATGTCTATATAAACTGAATATTTATCTCTTAGATCTTGATACATTTTACTCAGTCTTTCAATTTACAGTCACATGAAAGGTCACATTGAATACACTTATATTTCATGTGAAAAAGAGTTTTTCGAGTGAGATAGAAAATAGTTTGGGAAAAAGAGATGAAAACAATCTAAAGGTGAGATGTGTTTACATAACATAGACTATAGTCACATGTTGAGAAATGAGAATGACTACACTCAATTAATGCAATTGAGTTAGTGAAATAAGAAAAGGAGCTGAAAAAACAGATATTCAAAATTCAAACTGTTGTAAGAGAGTGGGTTTAAGGGTCATATGAGCGAGGAGACGATCAACATTTTTGGTTTTAATACTCCCAACATAACGCAACTACGAATCGTGCCCAAAGAGTACTGGAAATCCGAGAAAAGTGCCACATTGGGTAGTTCCACATTGGGTCCAGTAACTTCATTACAAAAACGAATTATATCAATCGAATGAAACGCTACTATTTTCAGTTGTTATACGCACTCAACAATTCTATCAAACAATTCGCACTCAACAATTTGTTCAAACTCGAAGTCTAAAAAATATTTCAAATGAGTCCAGAAGTATACCCTTTGTCTCTGAAGCTCATTAGCCTGATGCAACAATGGATCTTTTCACTATCAAGTGTCGGAAAACAATTACCAATTATTCAGCGAAATTCGCAGCTAAGGCTCTCGGTCGGTTTGGGATCGAAATATTTCATCAATTCACCACGGTCGACTTTAGTCAATTACCTCTTTGGTATTCTAAACCGACGGTTCTAGGATAACCCTCTCGTTTTGAACTCGAACGAGCAAAAAGCCCCGTGGCACAACGAAATTCGCAACGACGCGGCAAAACGAAAAATCCAACTGTCAGAATTATATCGAGAGGCAAATATAAAAAGCAGTTGGATCGCGAGTGTAAATTGGCGAAACACGGGTATATAAGGGAGGGCACATGGGCGTTTTTATTTGGAGCGCGGACAGACAGGCTAAGAGGAAGCGAGGAGGTGGACCGCGTCGAGCGCGCGCGCGCGCCGCCGGGGACAGAGCCGCTAAAATCAATACGTCGCGAGCAACGCGACGCGCCGCCGCCGCTGCTACTGCTGCTGCTACTGCCAACCATATAGATATATATAAGGTCCGCTTCGCACCGGTGTCATGGAGAGCCCTGCGCTTCGCGAGCGATATACGTATATATATATACCTTCTGCTGCAGCCGCGCGCAACACCGGCCAGTTCAATATGGCGCGCTCCGAGCATCCACTCGATCGCGTGTATTGCCTTTTGAAATTACAATTTCGTGATGACCATTGTTTGACCAAACTATTACCGGCGAGAGATTTAGTATTTAGTCCGTAGCCAAATACGAGAGAGAGAGAGAGAGTACGTGGGTAAATATATAGAAGGGACGTGTGTGTATATGTGTGTGTGTGTGCGTGTGTATAAATATAGAGTATATTACCTGCGTTTCCGTGAGATGAAGGGAAGATGAGAACTCGGCCCTCTCCGCAATAGTCAAATATTGCTTCTCGCGGAACTTCTTCTCCAGCGAGAGCAGCTGCTGCGTCGTGAAAGGTGTGCGAGGCTTTCGATTTGGTTTGTGCTTCCTTAACGTACACCTCACCGGTCCAGGACTCGGCCCGGGCATTCGTAGATCACCTGCAACAACAATCGTGTTTTATCATAATCCGTTCGTTATACTCTCGTGCTCGCCACAACGGCCACGTTCACACTACACACGACACAACAATTCGTACTTTCTTCAGAGACACGCGGGAAAATGTTTGCTGTTGCAAATTTTTCTTTATTTTCATGTTTGTCGGATCGAAGTTGGCGAGATTATCCGAATTTTGTACAAAACGCCTTATTGACATAGCAAAACGAGGGACTGGCTCTTTCTAATCATCATGTCGGGTCGAAATAATAATTTTAATGCAAAGACACGATGGATATTCGCACGAGTATAGTCATTCATGTTCGGATGTGAGCTCAAATCAACGCCCAATGTATACGCGATAAAACGAGGCCCGTTCCCAAGATGCCGCGATGAAATCTCTGCCCCGCCGGAGAGAAATGACGAGATAAGCACGGGTGGGTCGAGAAAAAAAATTTGGTAATTTCAAATGGATTTGTTATCGAGCCTCGCGGCGCTGACTTGTGCTGTTCCGGATGGAATGCGTTGCGCGGCTATATCCCTAATCGCTCACATCCGAAACAAAAAACTCGAAACTCAGTCGGCTCTTGCAGCTTATCGCGCCTAATGAAACGTTTACACTACTATAGTCCGCACAGTAGCCTTCTCTCTTACGTAAGTCGAAAAAAGAGTGCGGGGGGAAGCGCGGAGAGGGGGCGGGCCAGCTCGACTTATCGTTACCAGCAGCCGAGTAATGTATTGTCGACGGCACAAATCACTCGTCGAAAATTCTTAAATTTCCGGTAATTGCGATGGGGAAAAAAAGCAAACTCGACGGATAAGCGCTATCTCAATGTTTTTTTCTCGCCGTCGATCAACGTATATATATTTCAAGTGGCGTGAATTTGAACGACTACGCTGAATCTCATTTCGTCGACACGTGCCTCGATTCTTTTGAGCATGAGAAATTTCATTCTATCAATATTTCGTTGGAATCGACTTTCGAATCTTTCCCCCGTTTTCAACGCGTGGCTATGAAGATGGGGCGAGCTATTCGAAGTATAGAAATCATACTTCATTCTCGTCCAATTTGGACAATAGCAGATTGGTCAATGTTACGTTCAACTCGGTGTATTTTGTTATCATAATTGATCTTACAACAAAAGAGAATATCTGTACATCCAAGCAGTCTTCGACCCAGATATACTTACTACGAATTCATAAAATTGTATAAATTGCCAGAATATTTCTGGGAATTGAAACGTTAAACTTTATAGCTGTCGATATTAGCTGGTACCCCAAGATCCATCTCGCAAGTTTAATCGTGATCGGTGCGACTCAAACGTTGTGCAGCCAATTTTATTTTACCTTTACTCATACTATGCATGCACAACCATTGTTACCAAATATCCAAGAAATATTCAATAATACGCGCGAAGGAGTCGATAATAGCAACGATCAATTTAATTCATCGAATCAAAATCTCGAGCGTATACAAATAAGCATCGTCTCAGCTCGAGAGGGCGCAATAGAGTATATCAAAAGTGAGGATATTTAATTTTGAATGGACAGCCAACCCGAGCTGATCGAAGCAGTCTCCATAATCAGGAAGGACAAGTAGCTCTCGGCCGACTTGTCCACGGAAATACGGCTATATACGCGGGTGGGGGGGGGGAGGTAACATTCGATCCGTGCGCCGTGTGTCCGGCCGTTCTCATTATCATTTGTATTTCTCGATCGCGGCTCGCGCGTAACACACGCCGACGCTAAGGCCCGCAGATTTTTCCCCGATGTGTGTGTGTGTGTGTGTGTGATTCTCCGGGGCCGCGAGCACAATTAGCGGGGCCCGCACGGGCGGCGCGCAGCCGAGCTCTTGTGCCAACGGAGCAAGCGCGTGTATATACATCGGAGAGCGCGCGCCCCGCCGCGAGCGGACGCAATGACAAATCACCTCGATCACGTCAAGCCAAATGAAATAATTACAATTTACGTCGCGATCTCTGTCTCTCGCGAGAGCGAGAGGAGCAGCAGCAGCAGCAGCAGCCGAGAACCCAATTAACAACAACGCGCGTCCGCCGGGCAAAAAAAAGCCCCGCAGTCTTTTTGCCTCGCTCAATTTATACGACTCTCCCTCTCCCTCTCTCTCTCCGCCTCGCTCCAGCTTCCATCTCTATAAAATACTAATTATCTATCTCTCGAGTTGTCTAATCCAGTATCGCCGCGCCTCATTAAGCCGATTCGAATTGAGAACGATATGCGCGCCGCGCTTTTTTGGCTCGAGAGCTCGAGACTCTGATTGTATCAATTTGGCGCTGCTACGCGCGCGCTTGCGCGCATAGACACTGCCATCGCAACGAGGCTGTGGTATTCCTTTGATTCAGATATACGAGCAACGCGACCTGCTCTTCTTGCGACACAATTTAATAAGTACGCTTACTCTATGCGCGTGTGCGCGCGTACGTGATATTGATGTATGGATCAATTATGAATTGACAGTGTTTAATTGATGTGGACAGAGATGAAATGTTTCCCGAGCTAATAGTATCGCGTGCACAGTTAGACACTTTGTACCGGGAAAAAGAGTCCGCAGAGGAGGGAACAAAAAAGTTATCGACCGAACGGCAGAGGAACAAAGCAATTAACAGATTAATGAGGCACTATCTACAATTCGTTCTGATTCTTTCCCGTTGTTTTTCCGAGATATCAGCTCGATCGCCGCGCTGATTCGAATGAAGAAACAAACAATGGATCCCGAATTATTTCCGTTACTCTTGGGTGGACTTGTATTCTTCTGCGTTTGGTATAGTTTATGGAGGTGCAAATTTTGAATTTTGATCATGTCTACATATTTTTGTACTCTATTGTAATCTAACAGTGAGAAACCAATGTACGAAAGTGAAAAATCAAAGTATTGAAGTGGACGAATGATGGAGTCGAACTGCAGTTAATTTTTCATGTAATGGTAGTTAATTTTCACTTCACTACCAAGAGTTTTGATTGCGAAAATTGTCACATAAAATTCACAGTAAATTGTTGCCAACAAAACTCATGCAACAAATGAGAAAATAAAATTAAAAATGAAATGCATTTAACTCAATCATTCATCCGCCTTTCGTACAGTGATTTTTCACTTTCATACACTGGTTTTTCACTCTAAGATTTTAATAGAGTACCGTGGGAAACGACAATATTAATATCTCGCTTATTATGGGATAAAATGCGCTCAGTTGCGAAATTCATTTAAAAGTCCAAATATGTGTGTGTATGTAACGAAATCTCACGATTCACACTTACTTTTCTTTGCGGTAACGAATTGGTATAATGTGACAGCCGGCTAACAGAAGAATAATGATGTCATATTGTAAGAGAAAAATATATGATTGGATATTTCAGAGTTACATTTGATCTGAGGCTTGATATTGAGTGAAAGTCTTTGATAGAAAGTTTCTCGGTATACTCTCGTTTACCTATGCGAAAATACTCCTGATAATTTGAGCAAAGCTTGAAATATGCTATTAGATCAATTTATGGTGAAAATTTTGAAAAGGATTGAAATATTTTGAACAAACCTCTATAACGAGTTTTGAATGTTGAATAAGTAGTGGCTTGTTGTGTAACATGAGTTGTAAATGAATAAATTCATAAGAATCGTACATGATTGCCGTTTTTCCTTGTATGACGATAAAAAACGTATTTACAAACGCCTTCTGGGTAAGTATGATTAACTAATCGTAATTGATTAAGCTGAGCTTTTATGACAGATTTAGGACGCAATCTATTAAGAAGCTGTAATTGCAGAGAGTATCAATAATTTTCATCACGATAGACATTAATTCGAAGAGGTCTCAGTTCCAAAAACATACAATTGAAGATGATAAACATGACGTTGACGCGTTTCTTAACTTGATTCATTAGGCATGAAAATATTGTATATGATTTTTATTAACCAGTTACTGATTTATCATTTTCAACTAATTGTCAGAACAGCACAAGAGTTTGATTACTATTCCATTCTTTGTATGCCCACTTTTGATATATTGATTTATAATACGGGGGAAAAAAATTATACGTCAGTTCAAAAAAAAAACTGTTATATAGTAATTGATTGAGATATCATTAACGTATTCGCAAATTGAATGAATGACATTGATTTCCTCCAATATACACAAATTAATCTGTTCCTATTTTTAAATTTTTCGATGGTTTAATGGAGCAACTTTATCCATCGACTTGATAAATCGGTAATAGCGCATTGAACGGTTATCCGGCTTGAGAGTCAAATTATCTAAAGCGTACCATCCGAAAATGCTGTAACGGTTATCGCGTATAACCACTGATTGGGTACAGGAAACTGTTGAAAAGTCTAATTTTCCACCGATCCAGCGGCTCAACGACGGTTGAGTTGTCCCTGACCGACAATCGAATTTCCATTAGTTCGAATTGAGCCGTACATACACGTGCGTACATCGCGCGGGACTAACGTCGGCGCGCCGCGGAGAAATCGGGCACGAAGTAGAACCACAATCGAAATGGAATAATCGAGGGAACGTGTGTTGGTATACGTGTATCGCCCTCCTCGTGAAATAGTACAATCGCCTCGGCGCGCTTTGGTGAAAAAGTCTCGCGATCAAAAGATCGAGTTGCCGGACGAATTCTTCCGCATATACGCTGCCAATAAGCGGCGACGCGGGTAAAAAGCCCATCACGATCCCGAGCGCCGCCCGCGTCAATTTACTAAAAAGCGCGTCCCGCCCAATTACCCGTGTGCCAGTATATATATCCGCGAACGAATGAAGTCTCAATACCGCAATAAGAGAGGCAGCCGCGCATTATGCCGGGCTTTATTAGTACCGGCCGCGGAGCTCCGGTGAGATGTGTGTGTGCGTATATATGTATGTACGCAAGGGCTACAAAAATCACGTGATAATATTCCGGGGCTGGCCGCGCCAAACTAACAAGCGGCCGTCTTTTTAACCCCCCGAGACAGAGTGAGAGAGAGAGAGAGAAAGAGAGCTGCAGTTGCATTATGGATGGGCCACGTTATGTATGACTCTATCTGGCCTAGTGTGCGCGAGCGCGAGCGCTCGTATATACATATGCCTCGTGTGTGTACACCCCTATATCTATATAAAGAGAGAGAGAGACCCGAGAGCGTATGGCTCGGCGGTGCGCGCAGGAAGCGCAACCACGTACCGATTCCTATCCCTTCTCGGACTTTATAAGTCGACGATCCCGTAATGGCCGGGGCTTTCTTTCTCGGAAGCGACGGCTGCGGCGGCGGCGGCGCGAGGCCCTCATTACGATCTCGCGCCATCCAGCCAGGCCATGAGCACGAGAGCTCGCGCGCGCGCGACTGATAGAAGCCGCGAGCGAAAAAGCAACGCGCGCTGTAGTCGGAATCCGCGAGCGAGCTAATTGCGCGCGGGGCCGCTCAAATGCGGCCGATTTGAATGCGTGCCACCGCCTCGCGCGCGCGCGCGACACGAGCGACCACCCGGCCGAGCGGCAAAAAGCCCGCGCGACGTGAAAATTGCGACATTCACCGGCTCCCTCCCTCCCTCCCTCCCTCCTCCGCTATCTCGCTCTCCTCTTCTCTTGTGTCTGCAGGGGAAACGTCTTGGGCGTCGATTGTACTTGTCGGCTAATCGTCGCGAGGCTTCGGCCGTGGCCCGCCAAAGTGTTGGCTCTTTTTCGGCCGACGGAGGGTTTGACCCGCGGTCCAATTGGCCGATATAAATATACTTTTCCATGCGAATATATACGCGCCAACTCGTGAAAGTCGATCGTTCTCATGCGTATATAGCGTATATGAAATCGCGAGTGTCTTGCGCAGTGGTGGACACGCGATTTTAATACTTTCGGCCGCGCTGCGAACGGAATTCGAGTATGTGTATGCGAGACGCCAAGCTCACTCTGAAAGTCGTCTCGGCGAACGGTTGGACTGATTCAGCGCTGATCGGTTCTAATCTTGAATCGCGGGATTAAGTAGCGAACGATCGAATCACTCGAGTTTCATATAGGAAAAAGATCCCTCGCGAATGCTTCTCCTCGAAATGAGATTTTGAAATTTAGAAAAACGAATGAACCATGAAACGAGGAATCATTAGCTGGAAAGCTACCGGCGAATCAATTTGCTTCGGATATCGTTGGTCAATGTTGTCCACAGATGGGTCAGAGGCAATACACTGATCTCTATACACATTTTTCATAAATTACCCGTAATTTTGCATTCAATTGTAAGTGTGATGATACGATACATGATTCAACTAATTAGGTAGGTTTGGTGCGTGATCGAACTTTATAAAGCGATGATCTGCAGTAACAAAGTTTTGCAGAACCGCGATATAATGATGCTCGATTTAGCATTCTGAATCATCGTTCTCGAGTCACGACTATCAAGAGGTTGGCGAACTCAGATATAGACATTTACAAAATGCTAATAATTCCATGTCCCCGAAGAAGCTGCTCTTGCAATTCTTGATGGAATAAAAATGTAACGAGAACAATGACACGGGCAAACAATGAATAATTTTTTCCACTCATCCGGAGGTGAAGACCTTTCAGAAAAAATACAATTTGCAACCGTTTTTCCAGGTAAATTTGAATATTTTGGCGCATAAAATAGTTTCTGCACGCGACTAATTCAAGTTTTCAATAGATTTTCTAGCAAATGCAGGTTAAACAGCAACTTCGGGAAATTGTATGACAAGGGCGACAGAACAAGGATTGAAAATGTTCTGGGACATATAGAAAAAAAAATTCGACGTACTTTACTTCCCAATCGGATAATCTGTGTTCAAAACGTAATTTTTCATATTTTAACATTTTATCCGGATTATGCCGGTAAAACGATCCGTTTGAATATATGAGGAATAGACAGAAAATCGTCGTTTCATCCGTATAGTCTGGGAAACATGATGACGTGATCGTGTAAAACATTGTGCTGAAACTAAAAATTCCTCACTAATTCTTGACACACTTCGAACGTATGCCCTGGCATGTGTTTTTCCATCTATTTAAAAGTGGATGATGTAGATAAAAGATAAAGATAAATCATGATTTTCTTCATGACCAATTATTCGACGGGATAAAAAAAATTGTGTCCGTTTTACCTGCAGGTAAACATGAGCATGCTCAGCCGCACTACCCGCGACCACCTTATATCTTTCGGAACTCATTTACGAAACGGTAATCAACACATTAAACTTGATCAATTTGAAGAACAAATTATAAATCAGCCGAGGAAAATTATCAGATTCAAGTTGGACGTTGAAGTGATTGATCAATCCAATCGCATAGGGGGTCGTAATAATATCGAGTCACCCCACACGCATTAAGGTATATCCAAATGGCTCAACGTAATGGTTAATTCAATCCGCGAGCTGGAGTCGAGTGTTCATTAACTCGATAGGATAAACTCGAGTTGTCCCGACTCGGAGCGTATGAAGAATCAATTAAGGGCCGTATTATGACACGCAATTCGGCGCGCTAACTGAATTCTTTGTTCTGTCGGTATATATTGAACCGAGCTGGGAGGAAGTGGAAGCGGAGATACACGCGCGGTACACAAAAGCCAAGCGGCGCATCGGAAAGGGAGGCCGAGCCGCGCGCGCGCGAGAGACTGATCTCGGAAAAGTTATGACATACATTATGCTTTTACGAGAGAGAGAGAGAGAGCGAGAGAGCGAGCGAGCAATACGATAACGTGGCTAGGGGGCCAATAAAACGGCGTACATATAAAACGACCGAGTCCGTTGACGTTGGCTCGCGCAGCTGCGGAGGATAAGCAGAAAATGATGTATGGCCCTGGGACGAGGCCTTATTCACACACACACATACAACCACGGGCACACACACATACATACATACGTACGTGTATACAATACGCTCCGAACGAGCGCAGCGAGAGTTGAAGAGAGAATCGATGATAAAGCTCGGTGCGAGCGGCGCAAGCGCAATTAAGCACGTCGGCCTCTGACAATGGGGCGCGCGCGCGTTACGTTTACACACTCGTTCGCGCGCACACGCACACACGGACAGGAGCGCGAGCGGCTTTTTTCGCGGGTCAATAAAGCTCGCGTTGCCGCGCCGGGATTTTTCAGCCTGGCTATATATGTCCTAGAGGCGGACGTGTCACCCATTTCGCTCGCATATCGGATCGCCGTCGTCGGTACGCGACGAGCTGCTAATTGGATTGACTCGATAGCGCATTAAACTTGACGAAACGTCGGCTCCAATAATAATCCTGCCCCGCGAAGTACGCACACGTGGACCGCGCGTGGAGCGGCAAATAGAGCGAGTATAACCAGTTGCCGAGATGCACATCATGGGGTCTGGTACTGGCTGACGCGACACAGCATCTTCCAGAGCAATTGCATCTCCGCGATGTTCCGCAGCGTTTGTGTGCCCCAGCAGTGGGCCGATACGAAGCGTGATACAACTCGATCGATATCTATGCGCCGAAGATCGGCCAGTCCGCGAGAGCGGCGCGCTAATTTGCGTGCGTATACGCAAGCAGATGAATTTCCCAGATTAGCGATCCGAGATTAGCACCTCGGCAATGCGTCGCGGCGCTTAGATTATCAATGCTCGCGGGCGCGCGTGGCCCCGTATATACCGATCGCCAATCGGGACTCCCCTTGGATTGAATGGTCATACTACATACAACCCAATCCGTTTTGTTCGGACGAGAACGAAACGATCGCCGATCCGGCATGTGGGTCCGGAGAGGCGCACACACGTAACCCAATGCGATCGAAGCGTATATATTTATATATCTCATATATATACGTATGTACAGACTCAGGGCTACTAGCGGAGCTGACGGCTGTGCAGCCGAGCGCTGTAGCAGCCTCGATTCTCACGCGAGAGCGCGCGACATTACAAATTCCGCGCGTGCAGCTGTGTGTAGTGCTGCTGCAGCTCGTCGACCGGAAAGCGCGATCGCGGGAAATGGTTGCGCTCGCGCGCTCGGAATAATCGCTGCAAACGGGCATCGGCTGCTGCGGCGGAGAGCGGTCAACGCGCGCGCGCGCGCCGCGGAGCGAGAGAGGAAGACAGAGAGAGAGAGTGGGATTTTCGCACAGCTATATAGCGGTGTCGGCGGTGTCGCGCGCGCATGCGCTCTCTCGGGCGTCCGACAAAAATGTCCTTGTTTTGGCGTGTCCGCAGGTGGCACTCGTTAGGGCTTCCTCGAAACGAGTCTGACTGGTTCGCTCGCTCGCTCGCGCGACTCCGCCGGGGCGACGTGCTAAGTGCAAACATGGCTCCCTGCATGCGCTCGCTACCAGCTATACGCGTCCGCGAGCCGGCGGAAAAGTCGCGCCGCGATTTTGACAGGTGCGGCGCGCGCGCCGCCGCCAAACGCGCGACTAACGCCCGGTCGATCGAGCTTTCCGCGAAGTGCCGCGTTGGGCGCCATGTGTGAGTCCCTGTGAGAGTCTCCGCGCGTAAGTGCATGTATATATCCCATCGAGCCCGCGGTGAAAGCCGCTCGTTAGGGCGACTTTACCCGCGCCGTGACACGTTGTATACACTCTCTCGCACTCACACACACGTACGACACGACCGAGCGAATCACGAAGCTCCTCCACGGCCCTCCCGATCGATTATTCCCCGCGCCATTGTCGCACAGTCACATTCATTTGTGGCTAACGCCTGCAGCCTCGGAGAAATGCCCGCCGTTGGCGAATCCACGTTTATTTTTGCTTACCCTAGGGCTCGAACTCCCGGCCGACACGCTCGCGATTAGCCGCACGTTCGATGTGAGCTTGATATTTTATAAGCGGTTACATGGGCGAAACGAGTTGGCCGAGCCGCACTCGAGTTGCGCATTGATTCGCGATAAACTGTATCTTCGTAATTAATTATTCGATACCCCCGCTCGTTGCGTCATACTTGTAGGGGTGATAAGCGACAATGCGAAAACTGTATATCGCACATACAGTGTAGCGCTATCACCGTACTTATTTTGAATAACTAATTGAAGATTGGCTCGCGCAAGTCCGAGTATTAACGCGCAGTTATTTTAATATTGGTCCCTTGATAAGATTACTTTTTCTTCGATATTTCACTCTTGATGACTTGAAATCGTTCCAATAAACTGCTCTTTTCTATTCCGACGCGCACAATTAATTTTCTTGTTCCCTGAATGATTAAAGGAGAGTATTTTTTAGAGCAACGGATCTAATCGGGATATTGTAGTTATTTTTTCATTATTTATTCAAGTTCAGGTAGTACCTGTGGTGAGGCTCCACGTTGGGAATCTTTTTAATAAATCACAGCGTGTGTCTATTGTGGAAATTGCAAGTATACAAAATTATGATTGGGCTCTCATTGAGATCTTTGAGGGAAGCTCGAGGACGTGATGGTAAACACCGACGCGAGTATGAAATGATTCGATTGTCAATCGACATTAGCCACACAGCTGAAGCGACATTCTTGAGTGAGGTACCGTTGGGTTGATAACGAACTTGGGCTCGCGCACGTATTGAGCTTTGAGCTTGGCTCGACTTACCGTTGGGACTGGTGGGCCCGCCGTGGGGGTAGAGGTGTCCGTGGGGGTTGTGCGGGTGCGGCGGCGGCGGCAGCCACGCGAAGCTGGCGAGGGAGTGCGGGAAGCCGGGCGAGCCCCAGGCCTGGGGCTGGGCCCCACTCATGTACGGGCCGGCGGCCTGCCTCTGCAGCCCCGGGTGGATCGGCTGCGGCACCAGCGGGCTCGCCTTGCCCTTGTCCGGCCGCAGGGCCGGGCCCTCGAGCTCGCTGCCCTCGTCCGAGTCGTCCATCACGTTGAGGTCCTCGCTGCGGGCCTCGTCGCGCTCCTCCTCCTCGCCGAGCTGCTCCTCGGCCGACGCGGCTCCCGCGGCGGTGGCGGCGGCGCAGGCGACGGCGCCCGGCTCCGAGTCGCCGCTGCGCTCGTCGAACTCGCGCGTCTGGCCCCGGGCCGGGGGCGAGGGCGAGGCCCGGGCCGCCCGGCTAAAGTCCTTGGGCACGAGCAGCAGCTGCCTGTGGTGGGCCTGGGGCTGGAAGAGCCGGGCCCCGGGCGCCGGCTCGTACGGCCCGGGCGAGGCCCGCGTCCCGCTCAGCAGCGCGTCCACGCTGAAGCTGATCTTGGCGCTGCGCGGCGGCTTGAGGCTGGAGGAGGCCGGCAGCGGCGAGCCGGCCCCGGGCCGCTCCTCCTGCCTCGGCTCCTGCCTCGGCTCCTGCATCGCGCTCGCGGCCTCGCTGCTCATGAGGGCTGGCCGCCGGAGCGGCGCCGGCTCGCCGGGCCCATCCTCCGCCGGAGCAGCGGCCAGCAGCTCGCGCGGCCCGGGCTCAGCGGGCCGCCGGTCCCGGCTGCGGCAGCTCGCCCATGGCGGCCGCGCCAGTGCTCCTCGCGCTCGGCTCGCGTCGTCTGCTCTCTCTCTCTCTCTCTCTCTCTCTCTCGCCCGCGCACCTCTGCCTCGCCGCAAGAGTGCGCGCGCGCGCACACACACACGGCCTGCGGCTGCTGCAGCTGCGGGATGAAACACGGCGGGCTGGCTGGCTCGCGCGCGCGGCAGTGCTCGGCTGCAGCCGACCGCGACCTGGCTCGGGGACGGCACTGATTACCGGCCGCCGCGGCTCCGCGGCCGTGGCTCGCGCGGCCTGCCCGCGGCCCCGCCCCCCGCGCCAATCGCGCCGGCCGCCCGGGCCACGCCCCCCGCCGGCCGGCCGGCCAGTAGCCGGGGCGGCCCGCCTCCCCCCACCCGGCCGCGCGGCCCGGCCGACCCCCACCACTCGCCGCAACCCCCACCTGCCCGCCCGCCCGACGACGTCACGGCTCCTAATTGTCTAATTCCCGGCAACGAGCCGCGCGCGAATTGATTGGCAATCCTGCGCGCAGCCAGCGGCTCTCTCGCGCGCGCACTGCTCGCGGGGACGCGGCCTCGTTGTCCGCTCGAATTGATAGCGAGCGCGTGAATAGCGGGGAGGGGCCGCCAAAGCCGAGCCATTATTAATACCCGAGAGAGCAGACTGCGCTTCACAGAAGCCAGCGCCAATTCGATTTATAATCATCGGACATTCAGCGAGTTCGTCCCCCCTCCCCTCCGCGCTGCCCTGCCAGATCATCCTCTGTGTTCGCTACTTGTTCGCGACCGGCTGTTTCAATTCACCCGAGCTGTACGCCATGCCCCTATACCTATACCACCATTGTCCGGTTTTTCTCTTGCAGGAGACTTTGGCTGTATGCGAAAAACTCAATTACTAATTCAGTCCGATGATTCTACTATCCTCATAACGTCCATTTGGATAATCGCAACACTCGTACTTGTCTATTGTGAACTGTGGACGGATCTTCCATTGTCCTTGTTAAAAAACCTTGGTATTACATATGAATATTGAAAATAATGTTAAATCTGTATCGTTTTCATCATTGCCCAGCTTTCGGTGTTGATTGAACATACTAACCTAATATGGAATCATTCGAAAAAAGGCAATATTCATTGCACGTTATAATATCTACAACAATTTTATAGTTTTTTTTCCCATGGATATCAATTTCATAAGTTTTTAACCAACATCAATGATTAGAAAAATAAATTCAATCAATGATGAAAGTCATTAGAAAACGTAACTGATATCAATATCCAACTCATACTGGGGAGATAAGTTTTTTAAGAAAAATTAAATTTTAAAGATTAATATGTTTTACAGTTATATTTTTTTATTATTCGTGAAGAATAGTTATTTCTGACGCAAACATTTCCGTAAAAAATGTCCTACAACTATATAGAAAAATTTTTGAACCTAAAATATTGGATGAAAACAATGTTGCATCAATGCAATTATCATTATAAATTTTAAATTGATATTAAATATTGCAATTGTAGATCGACTTTATATTATATAATTAATACAATCAATATTGGATTTCGGTCGATTCTGCATTGGGATCAAAATAGATTAAACATATTGTGAATGGTTTTATTGCAAGCTAACAACAAACATTGAAGATATTACTTCAATTACCATCATTCAAACCATGAGAACTAATCAGCGTAGTTTTGACTCTTGTATTATGAAATAATATCGACGTGTCTTACGAAGAAAGACACATCTCAAACTGTCCGCGAAGAAAGACACATCTCAATTTGTCCGCGAAGAAAGACACAACTCGCAATCTAGCCACGAAGAAAGACACAACTCGCGTCTGGCCGCAAAAAGGATACATGGCGCACATCCCACAATTTTCCGACGTAAAAAATATATGGAATGAAAGCTTAGAATGAGTAGGTTATACTTGACAAAAAAACAAGCCTTTTCTACAGTTTAAACTCTTTTTTCGTTAATATTCGCGGGAGAATAATTCCGACATTTGTCTTTCTTCGTGGACAGATTGCGAGTTGTGTCTTTCTTCGTGGCTAAATTGCGAGTTGTGTCTTTCTTCGCGGACAGATTCGGATATGTGTCTTTCTTCGCGGACAGATTCAGTTATGTGTCTTTCTTCGTAAGACACGTCGATATGTTGGTGGTTGAGTCGTGTCTTATTATATATTTGACAACATTTTGCTCACATATCCAACATTGCAATTTTCTAAAAGAATCCCGTTTCTTATTTGCAATGTACATAGTGTAAATAATGATACTCATACTCCGATGAGCCACAACATACTATAAAGCTCGTGAACCGAAGAATGTATTTGTTATCGAATTTTTAATTATCCACAGGATTTCAAATTTCGCGTAGTATTTATATAATCATTACTTAAGGTAACTGTACCCAATGTGCCCCCCCCTAAGGGTTTTTCACGAATTTGACTATGATAGACTTCGAATTTTAAAATTCTGTGAATGGCATCTCAAAGCTTAGCTCAATACCTATTAGAAACCATCTTCATAATCATCATTCGACTACTTTAACCTATCGAAAATCGCAATTTAAAAAAAAAAACGCAAAAAGGCTAAATGCACAAAACGTGTACCCAATTTGGCACAATTTTTTAATCATTAGCTACAGCCTATATAGGCCTACAGGGACGATCCAATTGGCATTGAAATAAACTCTCAATCATGTTCCCAGTGATATTTATACAAAATTTTTAACATACAACTCAAAAATACGCGTCTAAATCATCGTAATATGTCTATACAAATATTCAATGATTTCACTCAATCTTCCCATTTAAAAACGCGTAGAGGGGCACATTGGGTACACTTTTTTTTGATGCGAAAAACAGCAATTTGAGTAGGATAAAAAATAATTTTAGGAAAACTGATGAGACCAATCGAAAGCTGAGATGTTTTTACACAAAAAAGAGTAATGACACTTTGAGAGATAAAAATTATTGACACCTGATTTTTGAGGTTGAGTGTGAAAAGTGAAATAAGAAAATGGTGAAAAAATCAGTAAGTGAAACTTCAAAGTGTTGTAGGAGAGTGGTTTTAAGGGCTAAATGGGCGGGGAAGATACCGAAAATTTTCTTTTAATTCCCCCAACATAACCCAAGAGCGACTGATGCTCAGAGAGCACCGGAAATACGAAATCTGACGATTGTGCCAAATTGGGTACAGTGCCAAATTGGGTACAGTTACCTTATATCAAGATTCAATATTCATCATATTTAGTGGGACGGCTTTTCTTGTTTATAATGAAAAATGTGTATCCCGGTGAACACGATGAAAAACCGCCGAGTTCACCAATTTGCAAACTAGTAATCCAGAAAAGATATTCCGCGCGAGAGTGAGATCTCATTAAATTGTAAGAATCGGTATTCGCGGGGTATCGTATAAAAGTCGCACGTGACATTTGCACCTGACGTATGCATCGATTGCCCCTCGTGCAAGCGAGAGCGGGGAAAAAACATTTCTTCGTTAACGTCAACGGCAGACAGTTGTAAAGGCCCCGGAGGAATTGATTCTTTCCAGCGCTGTCTCATATACGTGGCTTGAAATTAGAAGGAGGCACGCGAAGCCCTCGCTCGATATAAAAAGCGCCTCTCTCGTTCGCCGGAGCCGGTGCTGTGTTCCGCGAGCGTCGGGTTGAAAGAGAGAGAGAGAGAGGGAGAGGAGAAAAAAAGCAGTACAGCAAGAAGCCGCGCCATTTTCCAACTGTCGCGTCGCGCACGGTACATAATCCGATCAGTCAGCGGCGGCACGAAAATGACAGGTCTTCGGGGACAATAAGCTTCGGGGGGACGACGAAAATCGCCGAGATTATGTACATAGTGTTATCCAGCGCAAAGCCGGCGAGTCGAGCTGCTTACAGCCAAATCTCGTTAGCCACTCACCGCGGCTCCATTCACCTCGGCTTTTTTGCCGCGAGGCACCGAATCCGGACGACTGATTGAGCGATGCCGCGCGCGCGACGCCTCCGCCTACTTTTCAAAACTGGTCACTGGGTCCTGCGACTTAACTCCTGCGCGAGCTCGACTCCGTGTATATATATACCCAAAGACAATGCACCCAGAGGGTAAACAATCGTAATTCGTCCGGGGGCTCTTTTGGATATACGAATTTCGCATGGGATTTCTCACGACTCATCTGCCATGTGTACAACAATGGATATCTCGCGAAGAATATCCTTCGTTCACATACCAATTCGTACCGTTTATTCACAAAATTAATATTTCATTAATTTGAAAATTGTTTCAAGTGACTCATTTATCAACGCACTGGATTAGCTCGAGGACCTTGAATAATCTATTTACTATTTTAAATAGTAATTCAGTGACCAGATGGTCATTATAATACCTATGTTTAGTTTCCTTTGGGAAATGATGAAAAGAGAAGCAGGTAAAGTAACTAGAATTTATCCAATTTTCCCTATTTTCTGTTGTAAATTTACTACTTTTTTCAAAAGTCGTTTATTGTTAAAAGTATCAAGATGAACATAAAATACTGGTTTTTGCAATATGTTTTTTTACCATGTAACATCGATGTTCTCTTCGGAATTTCATTGTGACTGAACTTTTCGCTTTCGCGGTTCTCTTTTCTCTTTTTATTTCAAGGTGAGTGCAACCAATGTGACCACAATGGTTTCTCGCAAATTCGGCTAGAGATGAGAATAACAATTTCAGAATTTTGTGAACGACGCGTTAGAATGTATAGTTCAAGATCTATCAGAAACCATCCGCTATAACCATAATTTACCAATTCTTAATCATTGAAAGTTTCGATGGTCCAAGTCACTCAAATCGAGTATTCGAGTGGAATTCGGGTAGATGCATCCTTCTTATAATTCAAACCTCTTGGATGGTCCAGCACGAGTCTCTTTCATTATATTTCCACCAACTGACGTCCGCGAAATCGACTTACATTGATATCTTCGTCTATCTTTAGCTAAATATTCATGGATTGTGAATATTTGAGTTATATCCAAGTGTTTCCATATGAGTAGCCGTACTCTCTTATCAAAAGCTTGCAGTGAAAAACCGCTGTATATAGATAAATAATCACTGTATGAAGGTTGATAAATTATTGAATGGAACTGCAGTGAGTTTGTCACGTAATCAAAGCGGATTTCCTCTCTAGTTTTATGAGTTTTGATTGAAACACTTTTACACAAAGTTCGCAGTGAATTTTTGGTATCAAAACTGGAAGTAAAGTGACAGTTCACTTTTATTCCATACAAAATTCACTGCAATCACATTTAATAATTCATCCGCCTTCGTGCAAAGATTTTTCACTGTAAGCTTTTGAAGGGTTGTTAGCTTTCTTTGGGTTGCATGCAAATTTGCATATTAATAACAGCATTTTCATTGAAACAGAAATGCTTTCAGAAAAAGTGATGTGACCTAACGAAAGATGAGATGTTTTTACTTTTTTGTAATTTAGTGTGCAGAGTGTGCTGAGAAAAGCACGAAAATAATTGTAGGCTGTAAAACAGTGATTTTGAGTTCGAAATGTGTGGATGCATCGACCAAAAATTTTCTTTCAATAGTACCATCATAACGGTAGGGTGACACTGGTGCCCGTAAAGCAGTCGAAATACGAAATACGAGAGAAGGAGTCACACTGGTTGCACTTGCACTTATACAATCAACTGAACGAACCTCTTCTGTCAATCCTTGGCAAAACTGGCTGTCCCAACCAATGTTTGATCAATCAATACTCTCGTATGAGACTCGTCATTTTCCAACGATCAATTTTCCACTCAACAAGTAAACCTCGAGAAGGCCGCACGCATTGCTCCGTCGACGGCATTTCTTCTCCGGCGCGCGAGATCACTCCGGTATACCTATTGAAAAAAAAAACAAATATAGCTGAATCAGAGCCGGCTATGAACCTTCCCTTTCCATCTTCGAACGACCAACGTCGAATTTCTCGCTCCCGACACTCGGCTCGCGCTAACGCCACGTCGCACGAGTCGTGCTCATACGCTCAAACAGCGCTTTGATGATGCAGGCGCGTTATACGCATGCATAATCAGCGGGATTACGCTCTGTAGATTGTGCGCGATCGCGATATTCCGGGCGCGTAAGTATACATATATATGTATATAAATCGCGCAGCGGGATATCGCGCTCGCGCGCGCGAGAACACGAGAGAGAGGGAGAGAGGAGCTCCGGCGAAACGAGGACGGCTCATTGTTATGCAAACACTCAGTTACCAATTATTTTATTTGTATCCCGACACTAATGAGACAGCGCGGCCAACAAAGCCCGGGGAGCGAGCCGCGCGCGACGATCCCGAGAAGAGCGGCTAATGTTTGTACACTCGTAATTCTCCATCTTTTTTTTTCTCTCTCTCTCGTCTCTCCCACCCCCCGCCCTTGCCGTCCCTCGAAGCGCCCGTACCTATATAGGTATACGACGTATAGAGGTACTGCGCATCACCCTGTCGCGTACCTCCTCGGAAGCGGCGGGCCATCGAGGCAGAGGAGGGCGCTGGAGAGCGTGCGAAAGCTTCGGGGGATGCGCGCCCGTCATCCCCGGGAGCGAGCAGTTAGTGAGTTGGCAATCCAGTTTAGGTACAAAATGGCTGTCGTTTACCGAGGATTAATGGTCCCCGCGCACGTATAATGGGGCAGATGCGCTCGCGCGCGCCGCTCGACTCTCTCTCGCTCTCTCGCTCTGCAGCTCATTATGTACACCTATATCCCCCCGGTCGCCGCGTGCATTATGCCCTTTTTATACGCTCGTATAATAGACTAGCACTTCTCGACTGAGAGAGAGGGAGAGAGCTAGAGAGCGGCTATGAGCCCGCGCGGCACGAGCAGTTCATATTTGGCTGCGCGCACCGCGTTTCACGCTCGAGTGGCTCCCCTCTCGTGCACACACACACACACGCGCGCACACAGCCGCGTATTATACACTCTGGGTCGCTCATGCTCCTTTGTATATAACGCGAGCCTCGCGCTATACGGGGCTATATGTATATGTGTATGTATATGTATACGGATGCGCGCGCGCCATTATAAAGCGCTGACAGAGATTTAGAGTGTATTTAACGTTGAATTAGCCCCGGCTCGAGTGAGCGAGCACTCGAGCTCGAGGTGGTGGATCGAGCCAGACAGAGAGAGAGAGAGAGAGAGAGCACGCGCGCTCGGGGCATCTTCGCAGCTCCGGGGGTATTATCCGCGCCTAATAAGCTGCGCCTAATCGATTGACTTTTAACGCGACCGGTCGATCGTTTGCCCGGCCTCTATATACGCCGAGAGCACGGCTGTTTGAGCGGCTAACTCGATGGGAAAAAGCACCCACCCCCGATAGCGCCCGAGCCCGCGCGCGCGCGCGACCAGATCTTTTCATCTGCCTTCCAATGCCGAGTTACTAATAGCTCGCCCCCTCCCTAAGTGACATCTTATTCCGCCAGACTGGACTATTAGACATTTTTTATTGACCGACATGGATATATATATACACGAATATATCAAAGGCCAGCCGCGAGTGTCGACTGCCGCACGTTTTTTTTCTCTCCGCTCGTTGTGAGACGCCTGATTTTCTCGGATATACGACGTACAAATGAAGGCCCCGAAGAGGATCGTTAATCATAGCTCAAAATAGATCTACGTACGTTGCGTCCCTGAGAAAATCCCATTCGCACCTGTCCGTGAATGGATATCGCACTTCAAGATTCGACTCCTGAGAAACGGGTATACACTGTTTTGATATGCCTCCGTTGAATTGGGTTTAAAACGCAACCGAGTTTCATTATCGGACGACGTAGAACATTTTACAAGGTAAAGGATCGAGATACAATGGACGAGTGCTTTTTCACAAATACCCCTGGACTACCGACAGTCAATCACTGTTAAATTCGAGCTTTCATATAAATATATATGCTGAGTTTTTATGAGCATAATGTTACGGACACTTACGATTTACAATCGTTTCTGAGTAGTGTAAAAATATCATCGTTTTTGATAGTATAAAAATATTAAAAATGACTGGGGCATTTCCAAGTTCATCAAATAAATTCTTTGGTTGCGAAAGTGCAATTTTATTACTATAAAAGAATGGCGAGTGCATCAAATCAATAACTGTTTACAAATACTAATCTTGAAAGGATCTATAATACATACGTTGGGTTAAACTTATGTCTGTGAATACATTGAATTTCGCGTAACATGGAATATCGATTCAATCAACTTTGAATCGCTGAGGACTGTACTACAGTTGACCTGGGTTAAGGAAACATCATTCGTATATTTTTCATGAAAATGCCACGCAACAAAGATCCTATTCTACAAGGCGTAAATTCAACCTTGTCAATTTTCAAACAGCAGAGAATAAATGGTATGCACTATGTAGCGATGGTGAGAATTGATTGATCTTCAACCTCTCATTGCATGATAAAGCGAATATTTATTCGGTTAATTGCAAAAGTATAAGACAACAGATCCTGGGGAAGGCACACAGGGCGGCCAAAACAAACCTGCAGTGGGTCCGTGCGCGCGCGCAACAACAGCCGAGTTTGTTTATCCCTTTGTTTGGAGGGGAAAAAAAGTCAAGTACCTTACGCGGGTATCTCGTCAAACATCCCGCGGAGCGAATCCGGCGACTTCTCTCTGCCCCCCCCCCTTTGCTTGAGCAAGCAGCGGTCTAATCCGGTAACCCACTGAACTGATGGCGGCCGCCGACGTGTTTGATATTTTAGGATCGCGGCTGAGCCTCGGCCGGGAGAGCTGGCCGCGCGAGGACCCACCCGGGACAAAAGCCGACGCTGCGCGACTCTGTGCAGTCGGAAAAACAGCAGCGACAGCAGACGAGATAAGTCTGTCGCTGGCTGACGCCTCCTTCTGGCGAGTTTTAAGCACATCATCACCTGCTGCTGGGCCCTCGGCTCCCGGGGGACGGGTTGCCGCGAGCGGCTGGTTAGCGGGCCTTTGTCTACGTTTAACGAGCGGCATTATACCGCTAAACTGAGGGCGTGCCCCCGCCGACGCGAGCGCGCGCGCGCGCGCGAGCTGATGCCTGTGCGGGGGCATTTGGATTTAGCGCGGCACTCGCGCTCTCCATCGCCCGGGGGGCGTTTCTAATCCAGCCGCGAGCGCTAACAGACAACGTCGGCCAAAGCTGCTGCGCGAGACGAGCCACACGGCTTGCCGAGGCCTTTCCGCACGTAGCGATCGCGTTTTTTTCGAAATGCCCGAGAGCAGGGGGAGGAGCAGCCGTGAGAACCGTCCCTAAAAATCATCCGAAATGAATTTTGGAGGATTTCTGAGGACGGGTAATTTTTCGGTTTACTCGTGATGGAAGTGGCTCGGAGCTGCGCGTTCTCTCGAAATTGGGCGGCAGCGAGTTATCCAAGTCGAGCGGCTACGGAAAATCCTTCGAGGAAATTTACGATGTATGCCTCGTCTAATTATAAGAGAAACCAATGTTCGATGGGGCATACTTAGCTTTCAACATGATTTATCCCGATTCACGACTTGCATTTGCCTTGCTCTCGGTGAAATGAAATTTATTTTGGCCGTGTAAAATTTGTTTGACCGCGCTAACCAAAATAGATGATATCGAACGTGTGTTATTTCAAGCGCACTTCTATTAGTAAAAACTCGTTGGGCGTCCGTCTAGTAAATCAAATCGTGTAGCACTAAAATTGGACTAACGAGTAGATAAAATGTTTGAGTGCTCGAGTTTATTATTTAAATGTCGAAGGATCGATATTCTCTTGGATATCGATGAAAATTGTTGGCCGTACGCGCAATATATGGACATTGAAAAGATCCAGGAGCATATATCAAACAACGGAAAGAATATACTGATGAAGTGCAAGAGAACTCGGGACTATTAAAGGTCTTTTGAGATTTTTTCAAAGTTTCTTCTGCAACAATACGATAGAACACTCGAGTTTTGTTGAAATGAGATTAATTGTTCTGCATTTGCAATAAAATATTCTGAAAATCGTTTATGAAACATATATCCGACATTTTTGAGTCGATCATAAGACTTTCTCTGCAATAATAGCCCTAGGATTTATCGGTAGACAAAAAAAAGTCGACTCTTGCTCAAGTCGATGCGGTACATTATCCACAAAATGGTCTCTCTACGGAAGAAGCCGAGGCCCGTGGTTACAATAAAAGTGTCTTCCTCAAAACACTCGAGTGCCCGTCTTTTCAAGCCGATCCAAAGAGCGGAATATGTTTTTCCAAATAGTTTTTGAATGGGGGCCCGCAGCGGCGCGCGCGCGCGCGCGCGCGAGTCAGCGTGTGTCAAATTGTCAAATAAGCCAGAATTGTAAGGCTCATTGTTCGCCGGTGTGCGCGCGCGCGCCATGAAGAATCACGGCGCGCACAAGCTGCGCTCGCGCGAGCAACCGACCCTCGCAGCAGCGTCTGCTGCGCGCCCGTTTAGTCGGCTTTAACGAGCCGCGACCGTATGAGCAGTTACGCCGATTAATGCGCCACGACGCCGGCTCCCCCCATTGTGTTTATTCATCATTAATAGCAAATTCATAGCAATCACATAATGGAAAGCTGACAGTTCCGCAGTGCAATAAAGGATCCCCGCGCGCAAGCACACACACACAAAAAATAATACTCCTCTCTCTCTCCCTTCCTCCCTCCCTCCCCCCTTCCTTGCCCGTCTGTTCCACGGTGTGTTGCGCGCAGCTTATGCTCCTCGCTCATTCTGTAGGGATCGTTTTTTCAATTCAATTAACTCGCACAAATTGTGACTCTATTTGTGATAAAAAAGGAATACACCGCGGTACCTCTTTACGCGCCGTCGACGTTTTATTCGATATTCTCATCGGAGCGTGGTTGGTATTATTTGGTTTCAGATATTTTCTTCCCCAAGACGAGCCGTCGCTCAAGGCGATTGCGTAATTTCTCCCTGACTCCCATGCGGACCTCGGGTACTCGAATTTGGTTCTCGAAAAAAAGTCAATATTGGTTTTATTTGGGTACAGACTCATTTCTGTAATGTGACATCCGCGAACCAACTGGAAGGTAGACATACTCTGTATCGTTTGTGCTGTTCATCGCAAGGACAATCGGCACGACGCGATTCATGTACTGGAACGAGACATGTCAAATGCGGATACGGGTTGTATGAATCCTCCTCTATTTCGAAGTAACGCGAAACAACCATATCCTCGGCGGATAAAAATGAGAGCGGAAGGTAGAATATTACGTATGGGTAGGCTACGCGCGAAAGACGCGTCGCTCGTCCCCTCCTTGGGAATTATAAGGTCGTGTCATATCAAATCATCACGTGTGCATTACGCGCAGGCGGCTGCGAAAATTGACTCTCAGCATTGAACGCGCTGCATACATATATCTATAGACACGCGTATACACGCCAGGACGGGGAGGGTCGGCGTGAAAATCGAAGCTCCGGGCCATTGAGCGCGCCGAGGCCGGGGAAAAAGGGCCGATAAGCGAGCAGAGAGCGATAAATGATGATGGGATTCGCAGGACGGCTCTGTGTATGTGTGTGTGCGTGTGTGAGGGGGTGTAAATTTCAGCTCGTTCGAAATTCAGGACAGGAAATTAGAGCGAGCTGGCGACGCCCGCGCGCGCGCGAGTGAGAGAGGCGGCCCATAGAAATTGCCGCCAAGCGTGTATGTGTGTGCGCGAGATATAACGCGCTCTCGCGTGTGTATACGTGTGTGTGTGTGTGTGTGTGTGTGTGTGTGTGTGTGTATATATAGAGCCGACGACGCGACGGACGGCCTATCTCTCGGTGCGCGTGTCCTTTGTACACGTGTACGTCAGGCGCGCGCTTGTACTATCGCGCCTCGATCTCCTGCCCCCAGATACGGAAGCACCGACGCGCCACGCCGCGCGCAGACCCGACGTTTCCCCCGGCGCTCGCGCACATATACCCGAATCGCTGCGAAACGTCGTTTATCAAATAATAACGCGCGCGGCTCTCCGAGTCCCCGGCTGCAGCGAGGTTATTTTTTTATTTTTTATTTTTTCGAAAACTCGACAATTTATAGCGAGCAAAGTAAAAGGGCCGCGCTCGGGGATTTATCAACGTCCCCTTGGGTCTCGCGCGGAACCCGGTGCATTTTTGAAAACCAGTCCGCGGTCTGGCCTGCGGCACGCGTCGCAAACCGAGTTGATCCAGCAGAGCGTATAGCCCCGGATGTCGTCGCGGAACTTTGGTTTTCCGTGAGTGCCGTGTAGTGCCTGTATGGCCACGCGATGTCCGAGTCGATTCGTCCTCGGATTCATCAGTCGGTAGGAACATTCGAATGAATTCCATGTTCGTTTCTCGCACGAAGAATCGACAACGGCAATCACTCGGATATTGTCTGGGTCCATCATCACCTGCTCCAAATTGTCAATTCCCAACTGACTTTTATATGAGTTTTTTTCTGGGTCCTTCCTGTTAGAAAATCCCCGTGGAAAACTCGTAAAATTTTTATGAGGATGTTACGGATCTTCGCTCCACGCGTGGATTAGTTTCTACAAGAAAATCTGATCGATCCGTCAATTCGTTCCGATACACGGGAAATAAAGAAAAGAGAAATCGACCGTTGGATTACATTCGTCATACGCTGTAATCTTCGTTCCTAGACAGTTCAGAGAACTGGCTCGAAATTTGATGGATAAAAAGCGTTTCCTTGCCTGGATTCCGTTCGCAACCCAAATAGCGTGTATGAATCCGTGTAATAAGAATTCAAACGAGTGAATAGAGCTATTGGGTCATTTTTGTATTCGGAAGAATCATCGATCTGAGAGTTATAACACTTCCCCATCATTAAAAAAGTTGATCCGCCACATGGGCCGTACGTGTTCGGGACGCTTTCGAAAGCTTCGTACACATTTGTACTGGCGATGCAGCGGCTTGATTAAGATTTCCGAAACTCGTCGTGGTCTACCCGAGTGCAAAAAACAAAGCTCGATTCATTAACGCTATGCGAATTTCGGTTCGAACATCGAACGGGAACATCGAGCGGTGATTGGGCGATCGATAAACGAGACGGTATCACTTACGTCAGCTCGCGCGCGCCAGGCCTTCTTTAATTGCCCGTGTCGTATATGTACGCGAGCATTGATCAGCGAGCGCTTGGTCTCGGGCGCGCACACTGCACTGACACGTTTAATTTCCTCGTTCCCGAGTAATTTATTCGGCCCGTGAGCTCGCGCGCGGCCACATCGATTCCCGGCCAATCCATTTCATTTATTGCTTTATTTATTATCGTGTGCGTTTTTTTTTTCTTCAATTTTTTCGTATACTTCTTTCGTGCCTCCGGTCGATACTATTTGAACGTCTCGAAGGATAAATCACGTTTCGAATCGCCGGGCTGCCAATCGCGTGTATCGAAATTATTGTCGAGTGAGAACGGATGTAGCAATAAAATCGTAAACGAGAAAAATTTCGGATATTCAAATCGTGGAAATTGAAATCGAGCTGGATCCATTAGATACGGAATGTTCTCGGATAACAAGCTTCTTCTTTATCAGAACTAAGCATCTGCTTCATCCGGTAGCTTTCATTTTCATTTATTTCAAGTACGAAAGTACTTTTATCTGTAAACTTGAGGTTATCAGAATTGCAGAACATGATTTTTCCGACGTAGCGTCTATATTGTAGTCTGAAATCTAATCTAGCGAATAAAACATTGATATTCTGTATATTCATCAAATTCCCCATGAATTTAAATAAATTCACCACTGCGAAGTGTGTCCAGGTCATTTTTGCATTGAATTCAACATCATACGACTGAGTTTTGTCTTGTGCCTATGGCAACGGGTGATTTGTGCCGATGCAATGATGAAATAATCATAGCCGCACGGAAAGATGCTGACAAGAGCGCAATGCCGTTCCGCTTCAAGGTCTACGAGGTAGATCAACCCAATGGGACGAACGAAAATCCTTTTGGTTCAAATGCCCGAGGAGCCCTATGGAGGCCCCGTCGTCTGCGATCGTCACGCACGCACACGGTCAACAGCGCTCATACGGAGCAATCGCGGGCTCGCGCGCTCACTAATTGAACGATCGTCGCTGGTTTTTAATGTTAACGAGGCTAACGATTTGCGCGCAGGCTGGCCCGCGAGAGCCATGGTGTGGGCCCGATTCTCGGCAGGGCCGATGAGCCGGCCCGATTAGCCGCACCGGGAATCATCTGCATATCGGGCCCCGTGTGTAACTGTCGGCAGCTCCGCCCGCGATAAAACCGCCCGTTACTGCGCCCGCGCGCGCCCATTATAATGCCTATACGTGTGTACTCGGAAGCCCCGAATGAATATATATGCATCTACTCCCCCACCCCCAATATCCCACCACCTCACGAGACCTGGTGGCAAGTTTTGACAGGGCTCGCGCGAACGGCGATCTATCGATTGTGGACGTACAGCGAGGTAGAGCATTGAGTGCAGAGAGCGAGAGAGAGGGGATTAGAGCACGGATTTTCGGGAGAGGTGCGCGCAGGTTTGAGCAGCCGCGAGTAGCGAGTCAAGTTTTTCGCCCGACGCAGCGAATGTAATCCAAAAGTTTCTCGAGGAGACCGGCCCTGGGCATAATCCAATTTGCTAATCCCCCGCTGCTGCGAGCCGCGACTCCGTTTGTTTTCCGACTGTCCCCGGATAAGCCCAAAAGCTGCGACAATATTTCATAGCAGCCAACAGCTCCGGGGCTGCGTGTTTTTCCGGCTCGCTCATATACCTGGCGCGCTTCTTTCCCCTGCGCGGCTCGTATTGTCACTGCGGGTACACACAAATATTTCAACTGCGCGCACCCGACTGCCCCGCGTATATTTGCTGCGCGTTCGCTCTCGGGTCAGCCGATATTGCTGCTTGTACTTTTGATTTTTATTTCAATCGGAGTGCCGGACGCGACGAAGCTCTCGCGTCACGCGAATCAAGTCAAGTAGCGGCGCCACGTACCTGTTTTAACTTCGTACCGCTCATAGAGCAGCGCCCGGAGCAAGTATTACTTGCAGTAATTACTGTATATGAATAGTACGGAAAAATGACGAGTTTTTTACCGGTTGCGAACGTTTACACCAGCTGTCGTTAGCACTCAATTGACGCATTTTTTCACTTATTCCAACTTTTCATCTAATTTCGTCCAAGGAGTAAGAAAGCTTCCAATACACTTTACACTAGGCCGAAAAAATCGAGCAACATACCATTCGATGCCTTTGAATTTTACACCTTTACATCGTCAGGTTTTTTTTCAGCATACGTTCTTTTTATCACTTGTTTCAATAGTTCTTCTTTCTTTTGTCAAGTGGACCCAATAACGCATATTTTTCTGAACCATTGATTTTTCTCTCGAATTTACAAGTCTAATGACCGAAAAAGACAATTCTGTTGCAAATTACGTTACTCAGCATAGACAAATTTAAACCAGATGGGACTTGGCTTCTTTTGAACGTATAATGAGTATACCTTTCTGTTCCCACGATCAGCGTTGTGAAATCGACACTTTTATCGCGATGTACTGACTGTTTTAAGGTGGTTCATATTGAGTACTCCTACCTTACATGTATTAATTCCAAACCTTTAAAATTGAAGCTCCCCGCGATGACCCTTCATAATTTTTTATATATTCGTTTAGCTGCAGTTATTCCATATGGTTGAATGGTACCTTTAATGGTGCAGATTATTATAAATGTTTCAATCGGCATAGACAGCACAGTACTAAAAAACAAAGACGTTTGAGATCGTTGTGGGCTACTCGAGATTTTACTTGAATATTCAAGTTTACTTTCCAACGTCGTTTAATTGCTCCGACATTGCTTCCGTCACACGCGTTAATTGTGCTTGAATAAAGTAGATTTTCACGATGCATATAAATTTCAATTGCAGTAATAAGTTAACAAGCGCGAGCAGTTCGCGTGAATGCTCGCATTAAGGCAAAAGAGCTCGCGGATACGATAAGAGAGCGTTGATTACACTCTCTCTTTCTCGTGCGAGAGAGAGAGAGAGTCGACTTGTCAGAGAGCTGCTCGAGGTACGTGTTATACACAGCAGTTACAATGTGCGTGCCGGGGCCAACGATTTTACACATTTACATATTATATTCTTTCTCGGCGACTACGGACTCGTAGCAGTCCCATTATTGGTAGTTACGTTGAATCGTTTTTAGACTGACAAAAAAATAATCGTCGCGGATGATTTTTATGTCAAGTTTGTTGAAATCATGCTCTCTAAATATAAAACAGTAAAAATCTACTATTTAATAGTACAAATCGCACAACTGGTCAAAATATAGATATTGACTAAAAAATAGTAAAATTTACTGAAAAATAGTATAATTTTAATTAAAAAATAGTAAACTTTCACTAAATTACTAGAATATTAGTAAAATCTTAATATGTTTTTAGTGAATATTTACTATTTCGAACAGTTGTGCAATTTGTACTATTAAATAGTAGTTTTTCATTATTTTAGATTTAGAGAGTGAGTTCGGTGGAATAAACTAAATTGTTTCCCTATGACAGATATACCTGAGGTGGCCTGAACAATGTTCTATATTGAGATATTCATACCTGAAATTCACTATATTATAGGAAATTTCACTCCATTTATAGTAAAATTCAGTGCAGGATATCACTGTATATAATATAGTGTCTGTAATTATATTTCCGTAAGTTTTGACTAGTATACAGTATATTATATAGTAAATAATTATATTGGTATAGTTACTGGCATCATAAATCCACTAACTTTTGTATAGTACGATTCGCCATACACATGTGGTTGTCGCCTTTTTCTTCATATAATATAGTAAAAATATAATAGGGTTTACCAGATTTTTTTCTCAATGTGAGCCCAAGGTGCGATATATTATGAAAAGGCGTATTTTGTTGGAATGTTTCTATTCAATTTATCGAAAAATAATGTCTCTTGCCAAAAGAATACCGCAAGACAAGACAAAATTATTACTTCGACAGAATTAAAAGACATGGGAATTGAGAATATTTTTATTGACTTTGTTTTTTATCCATTAAATGAGCTGAAAAATCAGACGTCGTCTAAAAAAAGTTGAGGCCCGATAAATACTGAACCAATCTCCAGCGGATTACATCAAATCAAACGGATCGTTACATCAAATTACATTATAGAAAATACTTTAAACTTATTTTGCAATCAAGTGTACACTAGATTAACGAGTTTTGGTCTATTGCACTGACAATTAATTGAAAACAAGATAATTTCCGAGGAAATATGAAAGAAGCGATAATACGTCGAGTGCATTTAATCATTCGACTTGTTATGCTCCGCTATAATGAGCATAATTAATTCTTCGTTGTAGACAAATCTCATGTTGCAATTAGAATTCCGCGTTACTGATTTGCAAGTTGTTATTTCGTTGCGAACATAATGCACCGTCCAATTAAAGAGTCTCGTTGTCTTCTACATCTCTCACAATACAAATGTGGCTATATTATTGTTTTAATTGTCCTATTTTTAATTGGATGAATAATTAAGAAGCTAATGTGGAACAACAATAAAAGTGAAGTTTTTTCATGCAAATATTTGTGGTTTCCAGGATTTTAATTCTCTGATAGAACGTCATGGAGATAATTAGTCTACTGCGATTCGACATCATTCAGTGAGCTAATTCTAGCAATCAATTTTTGATGTCCCGTTTATCCACTAAGTATTACGAAACAGAGTAAACGTCAATATTTCGTGTTCACATAACATCCTATTTTAATCGTGACTGATAATGAAAATGTTCTATTTATATTATATATGTTCTGCTATCTAAATGCTAAGTCTTACATTATTCATAATTATTTCATAGATTATTTCATATCTTTTCCTAGTTTCTCATACAAATACTCATACAAATACCAAAAGAAACAACATTCAGTAGAAGCGGTTGGTAAACCTTTCAAAATGGTTTTTGGCTATCAGAAATGCCTCTGTATTTTTTGATGTACTGTTCATGTATACATTCAATAACGATTGACAGAATGTTTCTAGTAAAAAGAAGCATTGGCCTACAACCAAATTGAGTTCCTAAGAACTATCTCTCAAAGTTTACTGGAGATTGGTGAAGTTGTGGTGTTTCTTTCTGAGTAATAATTTGGAACTCATGAAAAATTTGTAAGATAAATGAGATCTGCGATAATCAACTATCACCTATAGCATAAAACTTTTCTAGATAAACTGAGTGCTTGATACCATTTGCACGTTACAATGAAATATGTTATTTCTCGAATGAAGAATCATGATTTATTAAACACGTCTGTAGTCAAATTACCGGGCTTTATTTTCAAGCAATTAAGTGAAAAAAATACCAAGTCGTCTTATCGGAGCAGGTATACAAGCTGTCAAATTACTCAATCGAATCGAATCGAAAACGGCAGAAATCAGTTTAAGAGCACGGAAGCATCATTGCTCGTCCGGGAAGCAACGGCAAAATTCAAACGCTCAATGCCGGAGTTGTTCGTACGGAGCATCTCGTTGCGGTTATTCGCACGAAAAGGCTATAGGCGCGGAGAAAATCGCTTTGCGTGAAACTCGCTGCGCGGCATGTGGCCGTGGAGAGCGGCTACTTGCACTTCCGGCAAAGAAATCCGCTCCCGAGAAGAGACGCGTCGTTTGCTGTAATTAATGCAGTCAGTTGTTTTCCGTTTGAGCAGCTGTTAATTGGCAGTGACTAATTACGCGGGCTTATCGACCGGTTATCGTTGCGAATTTTTTTCCAGGTCTCGCGCGTCATCGGGGGCTTCGCGCATATATGAGCACACAAATCACGGCCTTATTCCTCAGCTGGTCAATAACGCCTTTCAATAATATACTCCAAGATCTCAATTCTTCAAAATATCTCCTCTACGATCACAGTCTGCAGGCCAACGTTTTGTCTTTAAAACTTCTTCTCGGCTAGTTTTTTCACTCTACAATGTATCCCCGGGTATAGATAGCTCGCTAATTGAACGCGCATATCTCTCTGATAGCCAATTCATAATTTTATTCGAATGATAATGAGTGAGTTCATCGTGGACGAGTGAATGGTTAAGTTTGATTCGATTTCGATTTAGTAATGTGTAAGAGAATCCTATTGTAAAAAGAATAGCAAAGTCAAATGAAAATACTATGTTTACAAAAAAAAGGATCAAGATATCTTTCATCGCGAAAGACAACTATACATTTCAAAACTAGCTTGGTGAAAGAGTGAAATTTTGCCTTCTATATTAACATACTATTCATTTGATTCAAGTATCTATATCAATAGATACAACTGATCCTGAAATCATTAAACACTTCCAGAAAAACAACAGCTAGCCACAAATGGTATCAAAATGTAGTACAAATATATGCAAATATACAAATATCATATAAGAAAATCAAGATAAGAGGTACTCGAAATCTTGCATCTAACCACAACAGAGACATGGAGCCATGAATTCTCAGAGATAAAAAGGAAATTCAAGATTAACATTTATGATTAGACCGTTTAAACTTTGTTTAAACATTCGCTCAGAATTAAAAATCGACTTGTTCCGCGCACAATCGTATCAATTCAGTGCTATCAACATAGCCTAATAATCATTTGAGCCAAATGATGCAAGTCATTATGAAATATCACTAGTGAGCTGTATTGAATGACCGGTCTTCTCGTTTTGAATTTTAAAAAATTAATTTGCCCCCAAGAAAACGTGTGTTCTCACATTACAAACTTTTGGCCGGAACGTCTAGTAATTGAGATTCAAATTTTTTCATACACATGACAATGAGCTTGCACCCAATACGAAAATGGGTTACTAAAGCGAAAATGACTATACCTGTCCGTTGAACTCATCGGAATAGCTCAAGCGTACATCTATGTTCTATATCTAAAAAAACAGAGGACAAAAAAGGCCCGTAAAGCGAAGTCGAAACGGGCACGCAGTTTCACGCTCATTAGCCGTGCAGCAGAACCGATCGCTGCAACATAAAGAGTTCCGAAATGGGAAATCGCGCGCTGAGTGAAGGCGTGTAACCTGGTGCGCTCAAAGGGAGAAAAAAACGAGCCCGTATATACATATATACGTGTCTGGGAACAAAGGAGATTTGCGACGCTCATCCGCTGGTATATACGATCGGGGCTGAAGGCTTGGGAAAAAAGAAAGAAAAAAACCACGCCCTGGCGCGTCGCTGGCCGGATAACTCTCGCACGAAATTCGAGAGCGGCTGCGAGTGAAAGCGAGCTTCGGCGCCCCGTCTGACCGCCTCCTCTTCTGGCGCTCTCGCCAAGCCTAATTACAGCGATGATTAATCTTCCCACGGAAATCTAACGCCGCTCGCATCCTGCTTGCCACCGCAAATGTTGAATTTGAGGAAAATTCTTGGGGTCCGAGGCTCTTTCCACTTGTGCCACAGATCGTTACGCTTCCTGCTGGCCGCGCGCCACCACCGCCGGTGGCCGCGTGCATCGAAAAATCGACCTCTCTCTCGTGAATGGATTACCCCAGTTGTGAAGCTCGCACTATCATTCATGGGAGAAATCGACACTAATTGGCCCTCGGAATTTAGCTCCTAGCTGACACGGGCTAATTCAATGACAAACTAGCTTTTTTCAAATTAATCGATAATTTCCGGCAAAAAAGTAGTATGAAGGCTGCATGGCTTCATTTTGGTTTCCCACGGATCCTCCAAAACAGACTCGGCTCGAGCTTCCAAGCGTGTCTTTGTTCCTGTGAGATTATAATAATTCTTGAAATTTTAACAATATGAAGAAAAGAGTCTCGAGATCTGTGATTCACTTTGCATACTTCCCGGTTTCTGGTATTTTTAAACGAGGAAATTATCAAAATATTACGTGATATGGTATTATGTAATAAATTTATGTGACGATTTTCGCCATTCATGCACGAAGAGAAAGATTTTATTGAAGACACTGCAATTCCATTTCAAATGAAGATTAATTTCTACATAATTAGTTTCGAATTTGAACGTAATGAATTAATCCCATGATATTTTGACAGTTTGCAGCCGATATTCTCACAAAAATCCAGATCTCGTTAGCTTTCAAATCAAAATAGAAGTATGAGAATAGCTTCAATATACTTTGCGCATCTCCAATAAATTGTTTACTTGAAAAAGAGAAAATAATAATTCTTGGACTGAATATATCGTTGTATCGAATTACACGTTGAATTGACAAAGCAAGCGAAGAGCAACTCTTGGGAAAAGTCTGTATAAACGAGCGTATTCAATCGGAAATCAATGTATTGCTTACATATGATCCCCTCCGGTAATCGAATCCCTCGCTCGCCACCCCACGGGACTGATTAAATAATGCGCTCAAGCTAATGCGCTTGGTCAGCCTTGCATGAAGCGCTGATTGAAACGAATAGTATATATATATATATATATATGTATATACGTATGTATGTGTGTGTGTATGTTTCAGCTATTTAAAACTTATTGAAACGTCAGGAATCCGGTGCGAAAGCGCACTTACTTAATTAGCTACAAGTCGATGAATGAATTTCCTGCGCCGGACGTTGACTACCACGAGCTCGTTATCGATCCGGTTATTTCAGCGATTTGCGTTTATTCATCGAGCTCACATCGACACGTAAAGTGAATTTCTGGATAGGCATTAAAACGGGACGTATAAAATTGCGTACCTATATTCACTGCACGTAATTTATACGATTTTTCAACTTCCAGGGAGAGTAACACATCTTTGGGTGACCAACTGTATAAGTAAACTTTTAGTGATATGGTCTTTTTTAATCAGTACAGGATATTATGCGCGCTTAGACGTTTGGCTCAATTTTTTTTATGGGCCTGAGACGATAGTCAATCGTTATTCATTTTATACGTGTAGAATATATATATATTCATATATATATATATATATTATATTATATATATTATACATATTATATATATTATATATATATATATATATATATTATATATATTATATATATATATATTATAGAATATATATATATATTATGACGCTCTAGAGTTACAAAATGACACTATCGCAACGGAGTGCACAATCACCCATTTTGCATCCACGAAACTACCACGCGATACGTCATTTTTTATGCCCGTGATGAAAAATTGTATGAGCAACTCGCACGGTATAGTTGCCAATAGCATACTTGGGCGACATGTAACACTCGCTGCGCTCGTGCACCAACGCGCCCGCGTGTGCAATTGGCAACTTTCTGCGCTTGTTACACAATGTACTATTCTGATTTATTTTTTAACGGCGGTTTCAATGAGGTATCGACCACACCGGAAAAAATTTGTTTCAATTTTTTAGAACGTACTTGGGATTTTTTTCTCGGCTCCTAGAAGTCCAATCGCAAATCCGATACGTACGTTTGTGGACATTGTATTGAGGAATCCTCAAAAATATGTTTTTATGACGTTGCAGAATGAAGGTGAAAACGTAATGCAGGAGGAGGTGAATAATTGAGACTTATTTACAGTGGTTTGGGCTGAAAATTTTTTTATGGATTCCTCAATACAATGTCCACAAACGTACGTATCGGATTTGCGATTGGACTTCTAGGAGCCGAGAAAAAAATCCCAAGTACGTTCTAAAAAATTGAAACAAATTTTTTACAGTGAAAAAAATGAACCCAAAACCCCGGCGATTATCTGACTGATTTCGTTTTAGGTTGAAATCTAAAAAACCTTAAAATAGGTGTTCCAGGGAAACCATACAATCACCCATAAGGGCTCATTTGAAACAGAGATTTTCGTACCTTAAGTGCAATTTTACGCACTCTAATCGATGCTTGAGGGGGTGGTAGCCTACCTAATTTCAACATAGTTCAAGAAAAAATCTTACGAGGCTGTAAATTTATATTCTTATTCATCTTTTTACGGTGAGTTGAATGACGTATCGACAATTTTTTCTCAAGTACTTTGGATTTTTTCTCTCGACTCTTAGAGGTCAAATCGCACCGTAAAAAAATGAAAAAAAATATAAATTTACAGCCTCGTAAGAATTCGCGTTCGTTCAATATACCATAAAATATAGTATGCAACTCATGAAATACGATTCCATGCCCTCGTTCGCCTCGTGCGCACAGGCTAGTCACACCACTGTTACGTAAAATCGGTTCTGATGCACTAGTTGCATAATATACTATTTTAATTTAATATCCATACATTTGTCTCTTCAGAAATCAACCCGGCCTTTCAATGTGGACTTCAACAAGACGCCCACGAGTTCATGTTGAGTCTCACAGATTCCATTAGTACTGAACACCACGGCACGTCAAGCGATAATCTTTTCTAGTTGACAATATCTTACCATCATACATGTACAAATTGTAATGCAATTTCGCAAAAAATGATCTCGTTATGGTAAAGTGAAATAAATTTCCATTTACAAAATAATTCAAAAAAAAATAGAAACTAAATTTAACATGCAAAATTGTCAACAGTACTTGGTGGCAGATATAAAGTCACTAAGAGTAGAGATGATCAACAGTGGCATAACATCTTACATGAAAGGCAAACCACTGCAAAAAAATTGTAATAAATGCTTCCAAAAGAGCCCACACAGTGAGGAGATTGTGATTAAAAATTATATTATAATTTATAATTACTAGGGGGGTACCCCCCCTGCTCGCTTCGCTCGCCAACCCCCCGTGTGTTCTTTAGAAAATCAATAATTTCAATAATAAGTGTAGTAATAATTAAAAGAAAATTACATTCAAAACAATAAAACTTTAAACTTGAACCTTCGATTTTGTTCGATTGAAAAGAATACTGAACGAACGATCGAATCAAAATAAAAGATTAATGTCAGCTATATTCATGTTAAACGTTTGTTTTTTTAGATAAATAGTGGGTTTAACTTTAAGTTAATAGTGACATGTGCTAGATCAAATTTTTTGGTTTGGGTATTCCGCGTGTTCCATTTCAGATTTTCAGCCTTACTTTGCAATGGTTGCTAGGGAGGTAAACAACGGTTGCTATGGAGCAAATATAACAATTCAGTTTTCTTGGTCATCGAGTGTAACTTAAAATTGATTTTCCAACTTTCGAAGCAACGGTTGGTAAGGATATCAACAGTGGTTGCTATGGGAAATATCTCATCCGATTCTCTTCGATTCTCTTCGATTCTCATTAATTCTCATCAACTCTCATAGTCCCAATGAGCACTTATGAAGATTCGTGAGATAACACGTTAGGAACGGTTGCTAGGCAAATAAACAACGGATTTTATTGAAAATTGAACTCGGCCTAGATTTTGCCGCGACTAACCTGTGTGCAAAATTTCCAGGAGATCGTACCATTACATATTTATTGGGAATAAATAATTTATTCGAAGACACGGGTGGAAAAAGAGGATGGAAAAAAGAGGTGGAGAAAGGGGTGAAAAAAGAGGTGGAAAAAAGGGTGGAAAGACGGATAAAAAAAGGGTGAAAAAGGGGGGTGAAAAAAAGGGTGAAAAAAGGGGGTGAAAAAAGGGGAGGTGAAAAAAAGGGGGTGGAAAAAGGTAAAAAAATGGGTGGAAAAAGAGGGAAGATTTTGTATCCTGTGCAGTTGGAAAAACCACTGCCAAGTGCCTCAGCAGTGTGCTTTCTAAAAGTATTGCAATTGAACCTCAACTTGCATTAATCGCCACTCTCTGAGAAAACTAAAGGAACCTCTAACTCATTTCCTCCACTCCATAGTAACGGTTGCTAAGGACATAAACAACGGTTGCTATAGTAAATATCCGAGCTGCGATGTTCTTACTTCTTCGTCATCAACAATTCCGTAAATGGACCTCTAACTGACTTTTCCCACTCCATAGTAACGGTTGCTAAGGATGTAAACAACGGTTGCTATGGTAAATATCCGAGCTTCGATGTTCTTACTTCTTCGTCATCAACAATTCCGTAAATGGACCTCTAACTGACTTTTCCCACTCCATAGTAACGGTTGATAAGGACGTAAACAACGGTTGCTATGGTAAATATCCGAGCTTCGATGTTCTTACTTCTTAGTCATCAACAGTTCCGAAAATGGACATCTAACTGACTTTTCCCACTCCATAGTAACGGTTGCTAAGGACGTAAACAACGGTTGCTATGGTAAATATCCGAGCTGCGATGTTCTTACTTCTTCGTCATCAACAGTTCCGAAAATGGACCTCTAACTGACTTTTCCCACTCCATAGTAACGGTTACTAAGGACGTAAACAACGGTTGCTATGGTAAATATCCGAGCTTCGATGTTCTTTCTTCTTAGTCATCAACAGTTCCAAAAATGGACCTCCAACTGAGGGGTGGAAGAGGTGGAATAAAAGGTGAAAAAAGGGGGTGGAAAAGGGGGTGAAAAAAGGGGGGAAAAAGGGGTGGAAAAAGGGGCAGAAAAGGGGTAAAAAAGGGGTAAAAAAAAGGCTGAGAAAAGGGGAGCAAGAAAGGGGAGCAAAAAAGGGGAGCCAAAAAGGGGAGCCAAAAAGGGGAGCCAAAAAGGGGAGCCAAAAAGGGGAGCCAAGAAGGGGAGCCAAAAAGGGGTCGAAAACTTTCACGGCGGCGGCGGCGGCGGCGGTGGCGGCGGCGGCGGCGGCGGTCTGGCTTTTAATATAGAGAGATTATATATTTATAATATATTTAATAAGAAAGAAAGAAAGATGTCGTTTCATTAGTTCAAGCAATTAGAACCCTCAATGAGAGAAAGTTGAAACAAATGGGCGCTATGCGGTATAAGGAGATGGATGCAACTGAAAAGGAAACTCTCTTAAAAATGACTGCACTTACACTCGAAATAATCAATAATGATCACTCGTAAGTTTATATTAATAAGTGATTATCAATAAATTATTAATTAAAACACTATTTTAATTTTTTTAGCAACGATATGAAAGAGAACAATATTAATATATTAATATATTATATTATATTTTATAATATATTATAATATAATATATTATAATTATATTATATATTATATATTATAATATAATATAATATAATACTCACTCGCTATCGCTCGCTCGTGTCTTTCATTTGCTCTATCCAGAATAAAGGAAAATAATGAAATTTTTATTGGAATTATTGGTGAATAATTCAAAGTATCTACGGACGCTTTTACATCAACATGTATCTCACCTCTAGGCTATCAAAAATAAGGTCCCGATGTCTGATTTGAGATGTCAATTTTTACCTCATTCCAAAGCTTTGTCTTTGAGGAAGTAAAATAACATAATCAGAAATAGATTTTGTTATGATCATGAATTTTCGTCAAACCTCGAGAAATATCAATGGAAATAAATATAATTTCTACTATATTGCATCTTATTACTATATTGCAACTTAATAACTTTCGCCATGAAAACATGCAAATTTCTCATAAAATTAACGCCCACGCATCGACATTTTTCCATTTTTCACGATGGAAGCGGGGAGCGCTCAATCAGCTATATCTATTCGTCAGATCAGAATTTCCGACACGACGCTGATTCGTAGATTTTTTAACCATTTATGTTGCTCAACTTGCTAAAAGTCAGTTTTTACATATTTGTCGGACACGCATCGATTTTTCCAAAATTCTTCATTTCTTTCAAATATCAAGTATTTTTTTCAAACGAATTCTAACTTTTTACAAATTGAAACACCGAATTTTAAGTACATACTTCACGCCCATGCATCAATATTTTCAATTTTTTCACGATGAAAAATTAAAGCGCTCAATGAGCTCTATCGATACCTGCAATCAGAATTTTCATCACGACGCTGTTTCATACATTTTTATAACGGACTATGCAGCACGACTTGACAAAAGTCAGTTTTTTCCATATTTCACGCCCACGCATCATTTTTTCCGAAATTCTCTCCATGGATATTCAAGCCCATTCTATGTTCTTTCGATCAAACATACCCGACATTTCACCAAATCATAATCTCACGTATCTATCTGAAAGCATAAAAATCGCAAACTGAACCACCAATTTTCAATCACATACTTCACGCCCACGCATTAATATTTTTGAATTTTTCACGATGAATAATTGAAGCGCTCAATGAGCTCTATCGATACCTCTAATCAGAATTTTCATCACGACGCTGTTTCATAGATTTTTTCAACGGTTTATGCGGCACAAGTTGACAAAAGTTAGTTTCTTCCATATTTCACGCCCACGCATCATTTTTTCCAGAATTCTCTCTATGGATATTCAAGCCCACCCGATGTTCTTTCGACCGAACATACCCGACAATTCACCCAATCATAATCTCACGTATTTATCTGAAAGCATAAAAATCGCAAAGTGAACCACCAATTTTCAATCACATACTTCACGCCCTCGCATCAATATTTTTGAATTTTTAACGATGAATAATTGAAGCGCTCAATGAGCTCTATCGATACCCCCAATCAGAATTTTCATTACGACGCTGTTTCATATATTTTTTTAATGGTTTATGCGGTACTAGTTGACAAAAGTCAGTTTTTTCCATATTTAACGCCCACGCATCATTTTGCTTTCTCAAAGGGAAAGCTTTGTAATGGGGCAAAAATCGGCCCACCGAATCAGACCTCGGGACATCGATTTTCGTGATCTACGGGTCGAAAAACATGGAAATCCAAAAGTGTCTGTATGTATGTATGTGTGTGTGTGTGTGTGTGTGTATGTGTGTGTGTATGTGCGTCCCGTTTTTTTTCGTCCACGATAACTCTTGAAGGAATGGTCCGATCGTCCTGAAATTTTGCACACAGGTTAATCGCGGCAAAATCTCGGGCGAGTTCAATTTTCAGCAAAATCCGTTGTTTATTTCTCTAGCAACCGTTGCTAAGGTGTAAAATTTTTTGTTTCTTTTGTCTAGGATAACTTTCGAAGGAATCGTCCGATCTAGCTGAAATTTTGCACACCGGTTAGTTGTGGCAAGATCTAGCCCGAGATCAATTTTCAGCAAAATCCGTTGGTTATTTCCCTAGCAACCGTTCCTAACGTGTTTTCTCACAAATCCTCATGAGTGCTCATTGGGGCAAGCCGGAAAATCAGTTTTAAGTCACACTCGATGGCCAAGGACACTGAATTGTTGTATTTGCTCCATAACAACGGTTGTTTACCTCCCTAGCAACAGTTACGAAGGTTGGAAATCATTAATTTATGACCCATTTCTATTATTTTCGACGGCAAAGGACACACAAATCTTCCCAATTAGCTCCTTAGCAACCGTTGTTTACCGCCCTAGCAACCGTTGCTAAGGGAAAGAAAAATTCATGTAAGTTTCGTTTCCAGTATTTTCAACGTGCTATAGAGAAAATTGGGAAAATTTGGTGTTTTTTGCCGTCGAAAATGATCAAAATAGATTTTGAATTGATCATTTCGAACCTCAGCCGTCGAAAATGATCAAAATGAGTCTCCGAGTTTACTAAATACGGACTTAAGGGCAGGACGGATCGATTTTAACCACCATTATTAACCGTATGACAGTCACAAGATGAATTGATCGAAAAATTAAGCAGGTCTAAATGTCTCGCATCGTGTAGAACCTAGAACCGTTTGCTTTGTTGCATTTGATCAAATAATAAGAGAGCCCGGGCAGACATCAACAGTCGCGACAAAGTTTGGTCAATTGAAAAAGAACGACACTTTACACAGTCACAAAGATACGAATTGAACTGATTAAATAATATTTTTGTAATTTTTGAAAAATAAATGATAGTATCTACGCTAGTGGAATGGTGAAAATACAGTTTTGGGATGCGTTTGTGGGTGATGTTGAAGCCTCTTTGAGAAAGCATACTGCTAAGGCACTTGGCAGCGGTTTTTTCCGAAATTCTCTTCATGGATATTCAAGCCCATTCTATGTTCTTTCGATCAAACATACCCGACATTTCACCAAATCATAATCTCACGTATTTATCTGAAAGCATAAAAATCGCAAAGTGAACCACCAATTTTCAATCACATACTTCACGCCAACGCATTAATATTTTTGAATTTTTCACGATGAATAATTGAAGCGCTCAATGAGCTCTATCGATACCTCTAATCAGAATTTTCATCACGACGCTGTTTCATAGATTTTTTTAACGGTTTATGCGGCACAAGTTGACAAACGTCAGTTTTTTCCATATTTAACGCCCACGCATCATTTTTTCCGAAATTCTCTCCATGGATATTCAAGCCCATCCGATGTTTTTTCGATCGAACATACCCGACATTTCACCAAATCATAATCTCACGTATTTATCTGAAAGCATAAAAATCGCAAAGTGAACCACCAATTTTCAATCACATACTTCACGCCCACGCATCGATATTTTTGAATTTTTCACGATGAATAATTGAAGCGCTCAATGAGCTCTATCGAAACCTCTAATCAGAATTTTCATTACGACGCTGTTTCATATATTTTTCTAATGGTTTATGCGGCACGAGTTGACAAAAGTCAGTTTTTTCCCATATTTAACGCCCACGCATATTTTTTTCCGAAATTCTCTCCAGGGATATTCAAGCCCATCCGATGTTTTTTTCGATCGAACATACCCGACATTTCACCAAATCATAATCTCACGTATTTATCTGAAAGCATAAAAATCGCAAAGTGAACCACCAATTTTCAATCACATACTTCACGCCCACGCATCAATATTGTTGAATTTTTCACGATGAATAGTTGAAGCGCTCAATGAGCTCTATCGATACCTCCAATCAGAATTTTCATCACGACGCTGTTTCATATATTTTTTCAATGGTTTATGCGGCACAAGTTGACAAAAGTCAGTTTTTTCCATATTTAACGCCCACGCATCATTTTTTCCAAAATTCTCTCCATGGATATTCAAGCTCATCCGATGTTTTTTCGATCGAACATACCCGACATTTCACCAAATCATAATCTCACGTATTTATCTGAAAGCATAAAAATCGCAAAGTGAACCACCAATTTTCAATCACATACTTCACGCCCACGCATCAATATTGTTGAATTTTTCACGATGAATAGTTGAAGCGCTCAATGAGCTCTATCGATACCTCCAATCAGAATTTTCATTACGACGCTGTTTCATATATTTTTTCAATGGTTTATGCGGCACAAGTTGACAAAAGTCAGTTTTTTCCATATTTAACGCCCACGCATCATTTTTTCCGAAATTCTCTCCATGGATATTCAAGCCCATCCGATGTTTTTTCGATCGAACATATCCGACATTTCCCCAAATCATAATCTCACGTATTTATCTGAAAGCATAAAAATCGCAAAGTGAACCACCAATTTTCAATCACATACTTCACGCCCACGCATTCATATTTTTGAATTTTTCACGATGAATAATTGAAGCGCTCAATGAGCTCTATCGATACCCTCCCATCAGAATTTTCATTACGACGCTGTTCCATATATTTTTTTAATGGTTCATGCGGCACAAGTTGACAAAAGTCAGTTTTTTCCTAATTTAACGCCCACGCATCATTTTTTCCGAAATTCTCTTCATGGATATTCAAGCCCATCCGATGTTTTTTCGATCGAACATACCCGACATTTCACCCAATCATAATCTCACGTATTTATCTGAAAGCATATAAATCGCAAAGTGAACCACCAATTTTCAATCACATACTTCACGCCCTCGCATCAATATTTTTGAATTTTTCACGATGAATAATTGAAGCGCTCAATGAGCTCTATCGAAACCTCTAATCAGAATTTCCATTACGACGCTGTTTCATATATTTTTCTAATGGTTTATGCGGCACGAGTTGACAAAAGTCAGTTTTTTCCCATATTTAACGCCCACGCATTATTTTTTCCGAAATTCTCTCCAGGGATATTCAAGCCCATCCGATGTTTTTTCGATCGAACATACCCGACATTTCACCAAATCATAATCTCACGTATTTATCTGAAAGCATAAAAATCGCAAAGTGAACCACCATATTTCAATCACATACTTCACGCCCACGCATCAATATTTTTGAATTTTTCACGATGAATAATTGTAAGCGCTCAATGAGCTCTATCGATACATTTAATCAGAATTTTCATCACGACGCTGTTTCATATATTTTTTTAACGGTTTATGCGGCACAAGTTGACAAAAGTCAGTTTTTTTCATATTTCACGCCCACGCATTTCACTTTTTACAAAATTCTCACCATAAAATAGGAAAGATCTTCGATTGATCTATAAATCAGTGAAACTCAAATTTGCACCATACAACTATTTTACAGTTTTTTTCCAATGGTTTATCGGATACCAAAAGAAACGCAAATTGATTTTTTACCATTTTTGACGCCCACGCATCGTTTTTTTCGTAAATTTCAGTGTGAAACATGATACCGCAGGAAATTTCCTTTCGATCCGTCTCATTTGTTTCCATGGAAGTCAACTCCTTCATTGAAAAATCTTTCCATGAATTTTCCTAGAGGATTAACTTTATAGTATAGTATAGATATTATAATTATAAATAATATAATAAAATTATATTATTATTATTTTTAATAATAAAAGTGTTAATGGTCCTTGTCGATAGATTTGGCGACAGGAAAAAAAAATGATAAAAAAGTCTTCCTCGACAAGGACATTATTATAAAGACAAAGAGTGGCTCGGAAGCTAATTACACATTTTGTGCAGAGGTGTACCATGAAGGAGGGAGCCCACTCTCCGGGCATTACACTGCCGTTGTTAAATCAAAAAATGGACGTTTCTTTCAATGTGCTGATTTGAAGGTAAAAATGAATGTTGAATAATAATTATTAAATAAAAATATTCGATATTAATAATTGTTTATTTATCCAATAGATAAGTGAGATACCTGAAAAGGCCGTGGTGATGGAACAGCCATAAGTCATTTTTTATGAAAAAGTAATTTGTGGCCCATCATCTTTTTCAAGGTAACAAAATGAAACATTTCCTTTCAAGAGAGACACGACGATTTTTGTGGTAAATGTAAAGGTTGAAAAAAATAAAACATATTTTTTTAAAGGGACCTTGAAAAAGACGAAACGTCTCGGCCCATGGAAGAGGAACATATTGACATCAGCTGGGTAGATCGAGGGCTACCAGCGGTTCCTCGAAATGGGTATATGAGTGCCGTTTTTGAACTTATTTTCCATCTCGATAAGTTCATGACAAATATGCAAATCAATCAAGGTTCATACACATTGCTAAAGCAATTCATATGCAATGAAAATATTTATGGATTAATTATAATTTCAGGTTCATCCGAAACATGTTCATTATTAATGAATTTATACAGGCAGTATAGCTCCGGGACACAAAATGTAATTCCAGAGAGCCAAATGAAGGTGTTGGATGGTGAGTCCCAAATAACCCAAATAACCAAAATAACAACCCCTGAAATTACAATATTTATTTTCATGCAGATTGTAACAACAATCAATGTGATGCGTCGATAATGTTATCCAACATTTTCAATCACCTCACAAAAGATTCGTTAAATACTGTGCTTTACAGTTGGGATTACGTGACTGGATGCAAAGGCTGTTTAACAAAAAGAATACACAGAAAACATGTGACGGTGAGTTTGTATGCTCATCCAATCGTATGACTCGATATGTATATGTATATTAAACGTCTTGAGGGTTTTCAGGAAATTCATTCAACAATTGATGAAAAATCAATTAAAAACATGGAGGATGCCCTTGATTGGTGGCAGTCTTCGACGGAAACCCCAAATTGTGCGGTTTGTGGGTTGAAAACCACCATGTTGAAGAAAACCGTCTACAATAATCCAATTTATTTGGTGATATTTATTGAGCGTTTTTCTCAACATGGTAGGATCAACAAAAAGATTTTTATCAACGACCTCCTGGTGAACAATTACATCGAGTACAAATTGAAAGGTATGATAGAGAATCTTGGAATGACAACCAGTGCCGAAGGGATGTACAGGACGTACGTGTATGATCCCTCGAACGTCCTGTACGCCTTCATTGAAGAAAAACCTGAACTCACCAGAGAAATAGAGGCGCTGAATTTTTCTATTCCACAAATATTAGTGTACGATAAAACCGGTAAGAAAATCGATTTCTTCAACCATTTTCTACGGAAAGATACGGACATAATTGTATACCGCCTTATGTTACTTCTGGGCTTCGGCATTGTTACCATAATTATTTGGCAGTAGGGAACTGGGATACGAAAGATCCCAGAAACAGGCTGAGCTTATTTTCAAGCTCTCCTATATAGCCGATAGAACGCTGACTCTCTTGCGAGAGAGCGCCGCACTATACCTTATACACGTGCGACTCAACGCCTCGCCATCTACTGGCGCGCCATGGTACTTGGTCGGTTACCTCCATCACAGAAAAATGCATTGTCTATTTCTCGGTTTCTACTCAAAATTTTAAGACGCCACATGTCCATAAACATGCCTGGAGTGGTCAAGAATCAAGTATCAAAATTTCATGAAAATCGGTCCAGTAATTTTTTAGATTAGCGGCCACAAAAAAACAGGCTATCCTTTTATACAATAATATATATATATATATATATATACATACATCTAACATACATATATATATATATGTGTGTGTGTGTGTGTGTGTGTGTGTAGCTTGGTTTTCTCATTCTGGTTTTCTCATTATGGCTTTACAGACTTCAAACCGACAAATTCGGATTCTACGGGAGAAAATACATAAGAGAATATTCGTTTATTCATAACTAGCCCATGGGTATGATATTCAGTGCATTAGTCCAGTAACGGGAGTCAAGCGATAATGAGCTAAAACATGGCAAGATGAATCATTGATTATTCGGTTTTTCTCGCTGTTTTTGGAAAGACCAAGTTTATATTCGGATTCTAAGTTAAAAACTGCATTAGAAAACACCTTCAGATTCATAAATATTTTATTGTTGTTGCCATGGCAGAGCAACAAAGACCACCGACAAGTGGTCTTTTTCAACTTGAGATAATTTATAACTTTAGATAAAAGCATTTTTCATGGATTGTGCATAGGAATTTTTCTTCTTGAAATAAGCTAAATTTTAAGAAAAAAATTTTTCCCGAACCAAAAAAGTGTTATTTTGTTATTTGTTTAAACAATCGTGTTTTAAACAAATTGTATGGCTTTTACAGACTTCAAACCGACAAATTCGGATTCTACGGGAAAAAGTACATAAGAAAACATTCGTTTATTCATAATTAGCCTATGGGTAAGATATTCAGTGCATTAGTCCAGTACCGGGAGTCAAGCGTATAATGAGTTAAAACATGGAAGGTGAATCATTTGATTATTTGGTTTTTCTCGCTGTTTTTGGGGAAAACCAAGTTTATATTCGGATTCTACGTTAAAAACTGCATTAGAAAACACCTTCAGATTCTTAAATATTCTATTGTTGTTGCCATGGCAGAGCAACAAAGACCACCGAAAAGTGGTATTTTTCAACTTGTGATAATTTATAACTTTAGATACAAGCATTATTCATAGATAGTGCATAGGAACTTTTCTTCTGAAAATGAGCTACATTTTAAGAAAAAAATTTTTTCGAACCAAAAAAGTGTTACTTTCTTATTTGTTTAAACAATCGCGATTTAAACAAATTTGAAATTGTACCAGTTTTACAGACTTCAAACCAACAAATTCGGATTCTACGGAAAAAAATACATAAGATTCACTATCTATCTACCGGGGACCTCCTCTGGCCAACGGGAAGGAGGCTAGCTCCAGGACTAATGATAGTACCGAGAGAAATAATTTTTCGCATGTTTCAAGTGCCAGTGAGTGTGTAGATTTTCACATAAACGAATCCAAGGTGTTAGACTCGCAAACTCTTCGTTACATGACTCGACTTAGTCATTTTGAGCATCAAATACCACATTGGTAAATGTTGTAGACGTATTCTTTAAAATATCTTGATTGACGGATACTATAACCTAAAAACCAATTATTTAAAATGTAAAACTCGCTATTTTAATGAAGAAGACCGTCTCACTTTTAGAGATGTTATTTCAAAAACTATTTTCCAATCCATACTTCACGATTCTATACACACTAGGGGGGTACCCCCCTGCTCGCTTCGCTCGCCAACCCCCCATGTGTTCTTTAGAAATCAATAATTTCAATAATAAGTGTAGTAATAATTAAAAGAAAATTACATTCAAAACAATAAAACTTTAAACTTGAACTTTCGATTTTGTTCGATTGACAGAATACTGAACGAACGATTCGAATCAAAATAAAAGATTAATGTCAGCTATATACATGTTAAACGTTTGTTTTTTTAGATTAATAGTGGGTTTAACTTTAGGTTAATAGTGACATGTGCTAGATCATATTTTTTTGTTTGGGGTATTCCGCGTGTTCCATTTCAGATTTTCAGCAGCAGATTTTGAGTAAGATTGCAATGGTTGCTAGACACGTAAACAATAGTTGCTATGGGTAAAACGGAGATTTTGTGTCCTGTGCGGTTGAAAATACTGGAAACGAAACATACGTGAATTTTTCTTTCCCTTAGCAACGGTTGCTAGGGCGGTAAACAACGGTTACTGAAAAGCTAATTGGGAAGATTTTGTGTCCTTTGCCGTAGAGAACTATGGAAATGGGTATAAAATTGATAATTTCCAACCTTCGTAATGGTTGCTTGGGAGGTAAAAAACGATTGCTATGGAACAAATATAACAATTCAGTACCTCTGGCCATCGAGTGTGACTTAAAACTGTTTTCCCAGCTTCCAAAACAACGGTTGCTAGGGATGTAAATAAACGGTAGTTTCGACGAATAAGTGGATTTATATTGAAAAAAAATTGTCCAAAATAATATTTAGTCCTTTCCTTCTACTACAGCAACGGTTTCTAGACACGTAAACAATGGTTGCTATGGGTAAAACGGAGATTTTGTATCCTGTGCAGTTGAAAATACTGGAAACGAAACTTACTTTTTCTTTCCCTTGGCACCGGTTGCTAGAGCGTTTAACAACGGTTACTGAGGAGCTAAGTGGGAAGATTTTGTGTCCTTTGCAATCGAAAATTATGGACATGGGTCATAGATTCATCATTTCCAACCTTCGCAATGGTTGCTAGGGAGGTAAACAACGGTTGCTATGGAGCAAATATAACAATTCAGTTTTCTTGGTCATCGGTTGCTAGGCAAATAAACAACGGATTTTATTCAAAATTGAACTCGGCCTAGATTTTGTCGCGACTAACCTGTGTGCAAAATTTCCAGGAGATCGGACCATTGCATATTTATTGGAAATAAACAATTTATTCGAAGATACGGGTGGAAAAAGAGGATGGAAAAAAGAGGTGGAGAAAGGGGTGAAAAAACCGCTGCCAAGTGCCTCAGCAGTATGCTTTCTCAAACTATTGCAATTGAACCTCAATTTGCATTAATCACCACTCTTTGAGAAAGCAAAATGAACCTCTAACTTATTTCCTCCACTCCATAGTAACGGTTGCTATGGTAAATATCCGAGCTTCGGTGTTCTTACTTCTTAGTCGTCAACAGTTCCGAAAATGGACCTCTAACTGACTTTTCCCACTCCATAGTAACGGTTGCTAAGGACGTAAACAACGGTTGCTATGGTAAATATCCGAGCTGCGATGTTCTTAGTTCTTACTTCTTCGTCATCAACAGTTCCGAAAATGGACCTCCAACTGACTTTTCCCACTCCATAGTAACGGTTGCTAAGGACGTAAAACAATGGTTGCTATGGTAAATGTCGGAGCTTCGATGTTCTTACTTCTTAGTCATCAACAGTTCCGAAAATGGACCTCCAACAGACTTTTCCCACTCCATAGTAACGGTTGCTAAGGACGTAAACAATGGTTGCTATGGTAAATGTCGGAGCTTCGACGTTATTACTTCTTAGTCATCAACAGTTCCGAAAATGGACCTCCAACTGACTTTTCCCATTCCCTAGTTACGGTTGCAAGGGATATAAACAACGGTTGCTAAAGACATCAACAATGGTTTCTACGGGAAATCTCTCTTTGATTCTTATAGAATCCCATAAATATACGAACCCAAATGATCATTTATCATGAATTATATGGGAACTTATCAAAAACACGATAGCAACGGTTGCCATGGAAATAAACAACGGATGCTGCTAAACACGTTTACATCTTTCGGAGACCGACCTGTGTGCAAAATTTCAGGACGATCGGACTATTCCTTCCAAAGTCATCGTACGACAAAAAAAAATTTTGTATCTCCATAGCAACGGTTGCTAGGAGAATAAACAATGGTTGTTCCAAAATGAATGTCTTATCGATTCTCATCGATCATCGAAAAAATTGGAGACCCATCGTGCATTGATGATGATTTTTGGAGCTTTTATCAAAAACACGTTAGCAACGGTTGCTAGAGAAATAAACAACGGAATTGGCTGAAAATTGAACTCGACCGAGATTTTGCGGCGACTAACCTGTGTGCAAAATTTCAGGACGATCGGACAATTCCTTCGAGAGTTATCGTACGACAAAAAAAAGTGCACGTACGTACATACGTACGTACGTACATACGTACGTACGTACGTACGTACGTACGTACGTACATACATACAGACATTTTCGGATTTCCATGTTTTTCGACCCGTAGATTACGAAAATCGAGGTCCCGAAGTCCGATTCGGTGGGTCGATTTTTACCCCGTTACAAAGCTTTCTCTTTGAGAAAGCAAAAGAGGTGAAAAAAGGGGTGAAAAAAGAGGTGGAAAAAAGGGTGGAAGAAGGGTGGAAAAAAGGGGTGGAAAGAGAGATAAAAAAAGGGTGAAAAAAGGGGGTGAAAAAAAGGGTGAAAAAATGGGTGGAAAAAGAGGGTGAAACTGAGCAACCAGAAGGAGCAACCAGAGGGAGCAACCGGAGGGAGCAACCAGGGGGAGCAACCGGAGGGAGCAACCAGGGGGAGCAACCGGAGGGAGCAACCAGGGGGAGCAACCGGAGGGAGCAACCGGAGGGAGCAACCAGAGGGAGCAACCGGAGGGAGCAACCGGAGGGAGCAACCGGAGGGAGCAACCGGAGGGAGCAACCAGAGGGAGCAAAATGACGACGGCGGCGGCGGCGGCGGCGGCGGCGGTTCAGCTTTTAATATAGAGAGATACCTATCCAACCATCATTTTTACACTTATTCAAGTACCTCATACCTATACACATTCTTTCATTCATATTAATTCGGAGTCATACACCTCGTATTACATACCTCGTAATACACCTCACTCATCTGTAAAAATGTAGTAATGAACGATCGTGGGTTGTTGATTAAAAAGTATATGTAGTAGCACATATTAATTATACACCATGCATATGCATATAATCGATGATGCTTAGGCAAGCTGGCTGTTTAGATTACAATCCATTTCGGTATTCAAAAAAACATTTCAGAGAAATTCATGATGATTCGAGAAACGAATATGTGATATACTCCCCTGACAGTGCATATGGATCATTGTGTGTATGAATTCTTTTATGCAGAAGTCGACGACAGAACAATTTTTGCTGAAATCGATAGGATTTCATGATTGTAATCATGAAAGGGATTGAGAAAACACAGTTGGCCTGCATTTCCAGGAAGAATGGAATTTGCGATTCGAGGGGTGAAATGCGCGATTGGCTATAATAGGATAGTATTACAGAAGTCGGTTTGGGGCGTGCGTGAGTGTGTGTATGCGTGTGGGGGTGCTTTATAACACCCACGTCGCCCCTCGCTCCCTATGCATCCGTCCTCCACCCACCAAATCAGACGAGCTGCCACATCGCGAGTTAGCTCTCGGATTAACCCTCATCGCTCTTCATTTGCCGTCAAAGGGAATCGCGCGTGTTAGTCCGCGTTATTGACCCTTTCACTGCCTGTCCCTGTCCCGCATGGATATACGCTGCTCAAATCCCCAGCTGTTATTACTGTCGATCGTGTAAACCACACGCTCTTAGCTCCAATTGTCCTACGAGTCAAATGCTGAGCGTGACTTTATATCCGAATCTGTTTTCGTAAGGCAAACAAGTTGCAATTAAGAATCTCGAGCGTCTATTTCGAATCGAAGCTAATATTTGATTGGTTCACGAGGTAATTTGATTACTCTTCGATAAGTCGATTGGAGTGAATCTTTGCTCGAATAACTGTTATTCTTGATTTTCTATTTGAAACAATTTTGAGAAGAAAATTCGATGCTCGATGGAACTTTGGCAGGATCGACACGTTACTAAATATCCAGAAATCTCACTGTCACGCTTCATACAGGTGAAGACGCGCACTCGATCATTGCATTTTCGAATCAGATGATGGTGATATTTAATTCCGAATAACATTTGTGTGATTTTTTACAAAATACCCATAGACACAAAGCGAGCATAGGTGAATCCCAAACAATTCGCAAAAAATACGACCAAACGAGTATAGGAAATTCATTTCAATGCGACGGAGAAAGAGAGAGAGAGAGAGACGCTCGCATTCACAATTGAATTGATCAAAATATTTATGGATCTTGGCGAGAGGAGGACGAGCGGGCGAATCGAACCAATAAATTATTTCGTCTGTCAAATAAAACACGTGGAAGGTGAATTATCCGTGCGTGGCAGTGCTACATTTCTGCCGGGCACAAAGGAGGAAGCGTCCTTTATCTGGGCGGATGAACAAGCAGAAAAAAACGAACGGCGTCAAAGCGCACTGATCAAAATACAGTTAACTAGTAATAAAACTCATGCCCTCGACATTTATCACCGCGTACATAATGAGCCCGGTGACTTTTCGGGGCGAACGCGCCCAGTATCAGGGGTCCCATTTATAATCGAGCCGCGCATAGCGCTAATTTGTACTTGAGAGGATATACAGACACGCGGCCGAGGAGCTGATACGTCCAGGTTGCGCGCGGAGGATGCCCGTGGGTGTGGGTGTCTGTGTGTGCGCGCGCGCGGCGGAACCTAGCGACGCTCGTGGCCGATTTATGAATTGCCGAAATTATTTATTAAGCGTAATTTTGAATGGGTCCAAATTGAATTTGATTTAAGTACAATGCGGCATTGTGGAGCGTGGCTCGGGCGAGCGATGAGACGACCGAACGTTTCTTCGGCGGGCGGCTGCGCCCGACAGAATGTGGCTTTTGATTCGAGCAGCGCCTGCGAAACACGATCTCCCTTTCGCTCTGTCGCCCCCCCCCCCCCCCCCCCCGAGAATGAGAAGCTAACTAGCCCGCGACTCCCTATGTGCCCTTAAGCCTTTCGACTTGCCTCCTTCTTTCTCCTCGCCCTGCGCCCGTCTTGTTATGATCGCCGTGCGGCTTCCATTATGCCATCTTTCTCTATTTTATCATCGTCCCTCACTGACACCGGGGCTCTTTCATCCGCCGCGGATCGACCAACGCGGCTCGACAATCCGTTTTGATTAATGCCCCTACCCGTTGATCCTCTATTGACGTTTGATGAGTTTCTCGATCTGCACAATCACACTCGCGTATGTGTGTACATACGTCTGGTCGGATTTGTTCGATGGCCAACGGTTGTGGAGTTGAAAATAAACCGTGTGGCTAGATGACAAAGTCGCGGAATCTATGTACATTCCAATGCCGGTACTTTCAAACAGATTATGCTTCTATTCTCAAGAAAAAGTCTAGATGAGGTCTGAATGAATACAGGTAGTAAATGTTTTGAGAAAAATGCGAATTTCAATATCAGATTTTAACTGTTTTGTTACATTGTACAATAATGTTTCCAATCAATCAAATTGTTAACCAGTCGAGCTGGTCAACTTTTCACGATAGATTCAGCTTCTCCCGAGTGCATCTCCTAGTACTTATATATCAGGAAGGATATTTTTTCTAAAATCACGGAGTGTGACCCCCCCTTGTATTGACAAGTATTTTTGACCGATTGAGGTGGTCTTTGAAAGTTTCGCCGGTGAACAACTGACACTGCGAATTCTAAATTTATGGGTCTGAATAAGACAGTATCATACCTGTCTCGATTATGCCTAGCTTGCCAGATAAATGATTGAAACGTTCGCCGGATGGCTCGAAAAAAGGCAGCTCGAGTTTTTTCGTCCGCTAAATGGTACAATAGTCGAAAGTCGAACAAAAAAAATGCCGAGATTTCGAGGAGCCTCATTGATCGCTTCATCATTCATTTGCGAGCCGAGCGAATCACTGAGCAATTTTCACACTCTGTCAATTACGATGTATTTTTTTAACGACGTAATTAATCAAAATATTAAAGAGCCAGCTGATTTGAAAAGGAACGATTCACAAGGGGCTCATTCGATTAGGCGCGTATATCCAATAAGGCGGGCAGCCCGAGAGAGCCGGCGAGAAGAAGCGCGAGTCATCGGAGGAGCGTTGTGTCGATGCCGTGGCACAAGGACCCGATGGTCTTTAGGTCGCAGGCTCGCGAGGAATTCAATTGCGTCACGCCGGGTTACGGCAGAATGGTACCGATCAAACGCCCCGAAAAGTCATCGGTCTGCGTGTGGCCCGCGCGGCGAGATTCCCGCGTTGAATCGAGCGCACCAAAAGAAAATATAACGTTTGCGCGAGCGAGACACATTTACGGCCCAATCAACGAGGTATTCAAGCCGCGGCAGGCACACCTCGCGGCATCACTCTTCCATGTACAGGTTTGCCCGCAATTTTACCCCGGACAATTTGCATAGCTCCTCACTCACCATCAGCGCTGATTGTTCTTCGTTCGATCACTGAAATGCAACTCTCGTTCAGCTGTAACGACGCGGTATATATTGATTCTTCCTGTAACCGATAAGGAACGTATGTCGGATACACTTGTGGACAATTTATAGGAAATTGTATCTTCGAATATTTACAAATTTTCAATGCACTGAAGCTGAATACTGGCCTGATTCGAGAATGTTCAGATGAAGCCTCACTATTCGGGGCAATCGATTTTTTTTCATATTTATTCAATATAACAATATTTGTTTCAATCTTCTACTCAAAACTTGATTAAACAATATGAAAACCAAGGAAAAGCTAGTTGTCAGTATTGATACGAATAATTATGAATGAATATTCGAATAGAGATCCGTAAGGTTAATTTTATAATTCTACGTTCCCTTTTTCCAAGAATAAACTCACTCTGATCAATTCTTACGGGTCTTTTTTATAAACCGAATCTCGAATCGTAACCCGTAAATAATCTCGAAAGATTTTACAGGATCAGTTTGACAAAATAAAAGTCAAGAGCAGTTGAGTTTAGAGAAGAAAACGTCCAAAGATAATAAGAGCTAAACGTGCATGAAAGACCACCGTGTGCGGGATGACACTTTAAAAGTACTTTCAGGCCATTTGAGCGTCTTTACGGTCATTGTCGTGGAAGAGGGTGATTTTTCGATTCGGTCCAAGTTATACGGTGCGCGCTCGAGATTTGTTAAAAGGACTGCTGGCTCGTGACAATGAAGCTTCTCTCTCTCTCTCTCTCTCTCTCTCTCTCTTGAGCGCGCGCGCACGAGGCTCGGAACGGGAACAAGCAGCAGAAAACATATCCAGGTGTTATGTCGCGTTCGGTGCCATTACAAAACACTATATCATTTTAAGGTGGGGGGACCAGGTGTAATGTGTATCTATGGTCATCGTAATTTGACTCGCTCCGCCCCATTCATTAGAAGCATAAATTCCCACTTTTTCTTCGGGCTCCTTAAGTTCAACGGGGCCCGCGGGCCTCGAATCAATGCAGGCGGCACTTATGTTGTCCGGGCAGCCTCTCCAACCTTTTTCCCTGCGACAAAGGAAGCGGAAACAAATTTTTTTTAAATCGTTTTCGAATTATACAAAAATATGCCCGATGCATCTTCGCGCACAATGATTTAGTTGACAACGCGAGAGAAAAACGTGGAATTCAACTGGCAAGGCAGATTTTATTCTGTTAAGAGGATCAACATTTTCAGAAGGGTCGGCCGACACTTATTCAATTTTTTTTTCTTCTGTAAACTTTTTCACGTAAAAGCTAAATTGAAAACACTACTTTGCTTGGGATTCAACGTACATAGTTTCATTACATGCCATGGATAGTACGTGACCCGTGCAAGAATCAAATGATTTAAGATGGTAGAGGGTATAAAGTTTCATGGATCTGTGTAACGTTTTATTATATAGTTCGCTATATTTTGCAAACAGCATCAGCATGATTGAATATTTATGAACTGTACATCTATTTAATTAGTCCCATTGGAAAATTATTCATTCGTGAATTTGATCATTTTGCTTCAAAATTTATTGAGACGTAAATCTTGCATCTGAAGAAATAGGAATTTACAGTCTCGTTGGTTTTATGAAACACCATGTTTAGCTCGGAAATATTAGAATCCACATGTTTGTTGAAAAACAATTTAGATATGATGATTGACAATACTTGTTTCAATTGAAGAAATAATAGTCACATGTACATTTTTTCTTTCAAACCTCAAAAGTACAAAGTTTTATCGGTCAATAAATCAGGTACCTTCAATTTTTTCGATTATCCAATCCCTAAAACTGTATACTCGAGTGTAAACATCAGGAACTCCTTTTCCACACGGTTTGTTGTATGAGACGATACCAATTTGTACACCTTTGGCAACTAGAGGACTTCCGGAATCTCCCTAAAGATTATCATTTATTTTTATCATGGTTGAAGTTATTTTCTTATTTTATATCTGAAATATTTCGGCATATGTTGATGCAAAAACTCACTTTGCAAAATCCTTCATCTACGTTGTTGAAAGTACATAAATGTGATTCAGTTACATTATGTTTAATGTATGCGCGTGTACATTCACGTTGATCATAAGTATTCACAGTTATTTCTTGCAGCACATTGGAGTAGGTTCCGTTTAACTTTGAACAATAAATCACTTGTTAGTATCTATCGAATTCAATGATTTTGATAACGGATTGGCTTTCTATTGCTTGATTGTCCTATCCAATATCTCTTTAATGAACGATCTAGACATCATTTTCGGATGGATGTTTTCCCGGTGGCGAATATTATACGTTTCCGAAAATTCTGGCTAACTTGAAGATGCTATATAAAAGTTGAAAATGACCTAATCTTGAATAGTGCTATTCTTTGATTGCTTATAGAATCGTCCGTATATCTCTTAAAACTTAATCATTTTATATATATATATATATTAGTTTATCATGTATGATTTACCAACAATTTTCCCCATCCAGTCAGAACGGCAGGCCGTCCGGGTGTTTTAGAATTTCTTATAGGGAGACTGATTGGCTGGACTTTATCATTGAATTCGATATCTTTGTCAACATAAATGAGACCAACGTCGTTTATGAATTTCACATGACTGTATTCTTCATGGCATATTAATTTTTCAGCTTGATATACTTGCTCTTCAACACCCTGTAACAAATTGGTACCTGCTACGACACGGACCTTACTTGGTTCTCGTCTATAAAATTCGTTTTTTTCAGACACAAATCAATATTACTGGGGAAATGTTACTCAGAATTGAATCAAAGTTCAAATAAATATTCAATTTCCTATGGAAAAAATACCACTAAAGCTTATGGGAATTCATTAAATACCTTCTGAGACAATGAGCAGCAGTTAAAATCCATCGTTTGTTAATAATGGATCCACCACAAAAGTGTTCTTCTTGTCGCAGTGATACGACGTATGGATACTTCCCATCTGACACATCGGATCCTCCCATCATTCGCAAAACTTGCGATTCTCCCAATCCTGTAATAAAATAATCGGTGTCAATTGGGTGGGTTGCTGTATACATTATCACAGATTTTGTACATTGAGTAATCTGTTGAAAATGAAAGTTGTTCTGACAAAAAAAATTCAAAGAAATTAATCGTTTATGCCTGTTAATCGTGCTCACTCTGTGTCGATCTACCAAAACACGGAATAACACATTCGAATACTCTTACAGAGATTCAAAACAGATCAAATCTAATCGACTCTCTTCAATCAGATTTTTTTTTTCTATTCCATTCAATTTGATTCTCATGGATATCACCTATCAGTGTATATGAAAGCTATCAAAATCGTAGAGCTACCGGTATAATTCAACACGGTACCTGTAGCCATTGAGTTTAAGTACAGGAATGCTCTCTCATCAAGAGAGCTGTGGGGAGTATAACCTCAAATTTTAATAAATTTTTCTCTCAGTGGGTGGATAATAAAAATTGTTACTACGAATGTTCCCACAAATATCTATGCCGATTTCCATCATGTCTAAGACATTGGTTTATGTTATGTTGTTTCTATAAGTTCTAGTAATCGTTTCAAATTCAAGATGTTATTACGTGCTAGCGGAAATGTTTAAGTATACTTGACTCAAAATATACTTTATAGGAATTTCTGCTTCAACCAATGTCTAGAAGGAAAATGATCGAAACGCAAGTATTTACCATGATTATAAATTATATAGTATAGCAGGATCCCTCGTATAATTTTCTCCATAATCACAATACTATTTTCACAGACTCAAAATAAATATTGTTTGTATTTGGTGAAGAGTAATTCTCCTAAAACAATAACGCCGTCGATCTTTACTGTCGGTTCAATGAAAATGTTCTGCCAAGGTAGTGTCACATAACGTATGCGGTAGGAGGAACTTGACAAAACAGTAAATCATTCATTGCTAATCAGAGATAAGATATGTTAATATGTTCTTCAAACTTTTCAGTAGTGAGAATAAAAAAAGTATTTCAAGGGTATTAATACGTGATCGATTAAAACGTATTCCTAATCGTCAACGGACATGGTATCAATTAAATATTTAGCACTAAAATAAAATGCAACCAAATATATAGTTATGATACAATCGCAAAGTAATTGGACTGGAAAATTATTTATTGGTGGCATTTGCAACTGTAATTAACTATTATGAAACGATTAGAGAGTAAATGGTATAAATGATTCACTGTTGACATTCGCAACCAATACATTTTTTCATTTATCAAAGGTTATACATATTTTATTGAACAAGAAGTCGTGTTCATTATGAAATATTTTCAGGTGTGTATAATCGCTCTCTTCGCAATTTTATTGTTATGCCAGTATTTTACTCATAAAATATAAAGTTTTGATTATTACAGTGAAGTATACAAATTATTAACCAGTAATATTGAAAACAAAATATTAATCTATTGGTATGACATGAAAATAATATACGAATTGTATTGCTTTGGATTCCCTATAGTTTTTCTGTATCTCATCTTTTTTATAACAAAATTTGAATGAAAAACTCACCGTTTGAATTATTAATGGTAATATTTTATTTTGACATTTCGTTTAAGATTGAATTCTCGTGAAAACCCGCTACCAATTGCATTCACAGTTTGCTTCCTCAGAAAGGCTTTCTTTAAAAAACGGTTGCTATGAAGAAATACAGATTTTATATCTTTCGTCATTGACATATGGAGTTGGAACTGCAGATTCTCCACACTCCGTAACAACGGTTGCTAGAGATATCAACATCAGTTTCAATGGAATAATTGTGTCTTTTGTCCTAAAAAGTACAGAGTACAGAAAATGAACCTCGACACATTTTTCATTCCCATAGGAACTGTTACTATGTATATAATAAACAACGGTTGTTACGGAGCGAATCTAAAGATTCTGTATCTTAGGCGATAGAAAGTGTTGAAAATGAACTTCGAACTGATTTACCCTTCTCATAGCAATGGTCGCTACAAGGATATCAACAACAGTTTCTATGGAAAATATGTCATTGATTCTCGTCAATCTTCGTAAGTATTCAAGACCTAACAAATATTTTCGACGAATGCCGAGCATTATCGAGGTCCGAAGTCTGATTCGATAGTTCAATTTTTGCTCCGTCAGAAAGCTTTTTCATTAGAAAGCAAAAACTCACTGATGAGTTCTGCCAGGTGGATCTAGGTTGGAACGTTTAGAGTACTCTCTATCTATCAACGTTTGTCTAAAATATTATTAAATATAAATTATTATACCATATAAATACGCCGCACAAAATTGATCATACGCACACATTCGCAAACAATTACAAATTTATCATGTCATTTGGTGATACTGAGGGGCGAGGGGTTGGGAGGTGAAAATGTCAACATAGCCTTGGTTACAAAATGTATAGTGAAACACTTGAGTAACTTTGATTGATTTTATTGAGAATCAACTATGCAATACTCTGGAAATGCTGATAAAATGAGTTTATGAATGAAAAATTATACAATTAACAACTTGGGCGTATTATTATTCACGTTTCAATTTACTGTCGGTATTGATTGTGTATAATTCACTTGAATCAATAGAACTGGATTTTTTAAATGAATGATGAGAAAAAATGATCATGCAATTATACATGAAATATTATCACATGAAATATCATCACATGTAAATGAAAAGTTTACATGTGATGATTGGACACACTTGGAATTTACGTCTTTGATCTCGTTGAAACTTTTTGGAATGGTTTAGGTTACACTCCAATAGACAAAAGCTGCAATCATATATCCTATCGTTTCGATTTTCTGAAGATATGGTCATCTCTTTATGCAAAGAATATATATTTCTACGTACAATATTTCATATGTATGCATAGATATATATTAAATGCATGAAATTAGCAATAATCGATTAATATCTCAGACAAATCGCTTACGGTGAAAATCTGCTGTATTGAGGTTAATAAATTAATGACTGGATCGCAGTGAATTTCTCATGAGATAAAAGTTAATTTTCACTTTGGTTCCATGAGTTTTGCTAGAAAAAATTTAATTAAATTCAATAATTCATCCACCTCTATACAGCGGGTTTTCACTGTAAGATTTTATGAAAGTATTAGAATTAGAATTAGAATTCGAGATTGAATTTATTAGAACACAACATTTTACTCAAAATATTCATTTTTAGAAGTCATAGAAAATCACTTATTTTGATCAATAAATTGTACTTCTTGGCCTGGTGACAAGAGTCATCGTCAATATTTAAAAATAAATGGCTTCCTATAGAATATAGAGATAATTTGATTTTCCGTTTTCTTCCTGCGAATTCTAGAAATTTTTTTTTTTAGAAGTTTTTTGCTCCGATTCTATTTATTCTATCTTCAGAAGTATATATTCTGAAATGGAATGACGTTGTACGTACGTGGTATTGAAGAAAGACTATATTCTCGTTAGAAGATCATTAGAATCCCGAAACTCGCGACTTTTCTTCCAATATTTCAAGTCAAATAGCATGATAAATAATTGAATGCGCGCGCGCGTGTGTGTCTTGCCGTAAAAATCATCTATCACGTGGCAGGTCTCCAAATTGCAGCTGAATGGTCTTAAATTTCGGATCTGGCCACAAGAACAGGAAAAACACATTTCCTGTTAGTGGCTGAGTCGATCCCTCGAGTCGATTGTTGCCGTGAATGCGGATAAACGTTGGATTTCCCGTGGCCCGTATATATACGTGTATATTTATATGCGTGCGAGCCACACGCGAGCGAGGTGCACCGAAATCCGTCAGCCTGCTGTATACGGTAATTTTTATGACAAACACGTGAATGGCTGAGCGAGCATAGTGGAGTGGAAGATCGATAGTCTATCGCATTAAGGCAGTCGCATTCTTTCGCATCTGCCGGGGCGCGTTCACATGGAAAAAGTCAAAGAGGAAGAAACAGTGCGAGTTTGCCCGGGGCGCAGGGTATACGCCACGGTGTATGGTATAAGGCCCATAGAGAAAGAGAGCGAGAGAGAACAGAGCGCTAGGAGTCCGACTCAATTTCACTCTTTTGAGTTGGCTGACAATTGGTGCCACTCGAAAACGGATAGCGACACCCTGACCGCATCGTCCTTCCTTCTCTCTCTCTCTCTCTCTCTCTCTCTCTCTCACTCTCTCGACTACAAGGATTTAAACGGCTTCGAATGTTGCAGCGAGCACGCGGAATTGTGCCTCGCCAGCACAATGCTCACGGTGGTCCCTTTTCTCAAATCAAGGCTCTTCTCCATCTCCATCTCTCTTTCTCTCTCTCTCTCTCTCTCTCGCTCTCGAGCAGCGCTCGGCCCATTATTCTTCCTGCTGCCATATAGCTGCGAGAATGGCGAGGAAAGTGATCCTCGGAAGAAGGAAAGCCCTCACGCCCGGTTCCCCGTAACACCTCGCCAGCCACCTCCTGACCATTTTCAAAATTTCACGATTTTACGCACGCTTTGTCGAGCTGAGAAAAGCATCAGCAAAGGTGGAACTGTGATTTTTGTCCCCAATTCGACCGAGACAGCATCGATTCTCCGACGCATCACACACTGCACTCCAGCGCTAGTGGGAGGCTATTTTCGCGCCATTCAAACGCGAACAATTCGCTCTCCAAAACTCGTTAAAAACAAATACGTGCAGCCCGTATTTGTCCGACTCGTGCACGATTTACTGCATACTTTTCCACTTAATCTACGTTAGATCTTCGACTTTATGCCCTTTTGAAATTCTCGAAGATTTTCAGTACAATGCGTGCTTTGCGAAAAAAATGAGGTTCTTTACTTTCGAAGGGAATCCTTAAAAGCGAACGAGACAATTGCTTCTATGGATTAGATCATACTGAAACATCTCGTGTTTACTTTTATTACTCAAGATCTTGGAAAGTAAAAATATTCCTCACACGTTATTTTTTAAATATACTGAAAAAAAACAAGATCATATAACTATAAGTGAAGAACATTTGAATGACTTTTCGTATATATCATATATATTTACAATCGAAAAGTTCGCTTACTGAAATGAAAATAAAATTCATCAGACAAGTATACTGAATTGTTCTGTGCCATATAAATCATTAAAATCAATTGGCTGCCAATTTTTTGCAGAATCGCTGATAGAAGCAATTATATCAAAAATAATAACCGCTCTAAATAGTGCACAATTTTTCAACCTGTCAATTTTCAGTTAGTTGTTTTAAAGAAATATTAGCTTATATATTTCTTGTTGAAAAATATGCTCCACTACTGTTTATTCCGAAAATAAAAGTAAAATTTTCCTCTAGTGTTTAATTTTTTTTTCAAACTAAAAAGAAGAGCTAAAAGTCTTTTGATTTCTCGTCATCCATAAAAAAAACAATATTGACATCGAATGAGAATGTTTTCGCGAAAAATATCGTTGTCGAAAAGGTGCTTATTCTTATATTCTATGTACTATATTTGATAAAAGATTTTTTTTAATCAAACGATGAACTTCTATTCAAATTTCAATTTTTTTTCTCCGCAATTTTTTGATGGGAAAAATCAAGTAGTCTCAATTCTAGAGTAATCCTAATATTTTTGATTTGATACTATTTGATAATAGGATACGTTCAGCTTCAGTCAGTTTTATCACTAGTCGAGGAAGCTCAGAATGATGAGTTTTGTGTGTTTTAATGACCGAATCTATTTTCCAAAAGCTGGATAAAAAATGAATGTAAGTCTTGGAAATATTGAAATGGATTGACGAGTGCGTGTGGAAATATCAATAATTGAAATAAAATGTTGAAACTCGTGACCGCAGTTCACCAGCGAGCAGCGCGTTCCCGAACGTATAGCTAGTCTATATTAAAAGAAAATGAAGAGCCTTCGGTGAAACCCTCCCGCTCTACTCGATTTCACGTTTCCGGTGAATGGCGATACCGTGCGACCGGGCCATTGGAAGCTCCTATACTCGAAGAATCATTAGATCAAGTCATTGGCGACTAGAATAGCACGAGCGTGCATTCATTATAAAAAAGTGCGACTCACGTCCCGCAGTCCTAATCACTGTTCATCGGCATTGTACCGGCCAAAGTTAATGACGAGAGAGCGAGCAATGATCTCAGGGTCGTTCGGGGGCCAAAGAGTCGCTGGCTCTTCCAAAAATCCATGATGAAGAGTAATTGTCGTGGAATGAATGTGGAAATAGCCGGCCGTGGGCTGTGGAAACAAGCGAGAGGAAAGGTGGGTGCCAGGCGCGCGCGAGAAAGAGAGAGAGAGAGCGGCGTAGAGTTTTCGCACATAATGGGCCGGGCGCGCGCGCGCGACTCCAAGATCCCCTCCCGATTTTCGAAATTGGTCAATTGTCCGTCTCGAGTGGCCGGCTCATTGTCGAGGGGGGGCTGCTGCGGTCTGCTGCAGCTGCATACTGGGCTGTTGCGAGCGCGAGCCGCGGCGGCGCTCGAGCTGCAGCCCCTTAAATCGCAATTATGCGGGCCTAGCTCTCGAGAGCTCCGCCACGTATCGTCCGTGCTGTGTACCATAACCGTGACTATATAACGCACAGTGCGCGGAGCCCCCGAGAGCTGGGCCCAGCGGCAGCGGCGGACAAAGTGTATCTCTCGGCCGCGGGCATTGTCAAGGGCGTGAGGACGGGACCTCCGCTCGCGCCCCTCATTCATCCCGGGGCCCGGGCGCGCAGCGTGAAAAGCGCGAGAGGAGCGGCAGGTAACTCACACCCGGCGCACACTCGGCCGTGTGTATACCTGCGCCCCGCGGGCCCACGAGTCGGGAAAATCAACGGCCCACTCGACGCGCACACAGAGGACCAACTAACTTTTCAAGGATAATGAATGTGGTCCGGCGCCCCCGCTTCCTCGAACCATCCTCTCTCCCTTCCTCCGCCTCGAATAAAAACTCGCAAATCCACGTGCCACGCGAAGCACAATGATTCCTCCCTGGAATCCTCGTGGACGCGCTCGACCGCTCTATCGCGGCCGTCCCTCAATGCGCGCGCGCTTCATTTTGCACTCGGCACGTTTCTTTAAGCGGACCAATCGCACAATGCGCGTTTCGGGGCTGCATCGCGACAATATATGCGCGCAGCTATGGGCCCAAGTAACACAACAGTGCTGTATCGTCCTGCAAATAGCCAACAATACTGCACCAAACTGCGCGTAAACACCTATTCAATTGTGGCGCTCCTGCTCCGGCCGTCGTGCGCGAGTAGCTCTATAAGTATATCTCTCGTCGCTATCTTGTTACGAAGCCAAAAAAAAACGAGGCAAAAAAATCAAACTGGCTCGAACGATTTATCAGTCGTGTTTCTCGGGATCTGGAGGAAGACGGATACGCTGTTTGAAGACGAATACGCTGTAAACTCGGTTTCGGTGTATTAAAAGTCGCGGCGAGGGAAAAGAAAAAAAAAACGCGGCGCGCGAGGTTCATTTGTAAGCTACAAGGAGCTGTGAAATAAAAACAGAACGAGAGTGAAAGCTCGGTTAGTTGGGGGGTTGGGGGGGAGGGGGGGGATATTTCGTATATATGCCGTATATACCGCGAGTGGCATAGCGGCGTGCGACGTGTCAGTCCCGCGCGAGAATGATGTGTAATTTATAATGCGGACCCGAGAGCGAGCTAAACGTTTCGGAGGGAAACACGAGGGCGACAGCGTATGGAAATAGGCGGCCGCGTAAAAAGACGACTCAACGAGTTATAAAAAAGCGGAGAGGCAAAATTGATGCGACGAGCATCAAGTGGGACATAATTCTTCCGGTGCACGCGCGCACGCCCGCGAATGAGTGCACGCGGAGCTTTCGGTATTACGCATTAAAGTTGAACATTTCGAAACCCCAAAGTTCCAGCTGGTATTTTTTTTTATGAAAGGCGATTTTTCTCTCGAGAAAGATATACACGCGAGAGGCTCGTCGGTGGTCGGCGTCGGTATACGGTATACAAAAAGTGGGATATCGGCCGAGATCGCGAGTGGGTACATGGGCAAATGCAGCCGCGGGCAAAAGGGTCGACAATGGACCAAGCCGGTGGAAAAATCACGAGCTGCCGTGCGTGTACACAGAAGTACTTTGGCTCGCGCGAGTCGTCGGGGCGGCGGTTCGCGCGACGGGGCCTATAAAGGGCTCCCGAAATAGCTCGGTCGCACACACAGTCTCGCAGCTCGGAGTCATACGTCATTTCGGGATGGCTCGTATACACGCGCTCGACTATACCTATGTATACGTATATATATATACGTTCAATGCTATATACGCCCGACGGAAGGAGCGCGTTTATGTGTGTCTGAGCTCGCGCGTGTTCGACTGCGCATCCCCCTAATAGAGCCGGCTGTCTTCTTAATTGACTAGGTGGCGCACACACATACACACACTCGAGAGTGAGCGGCTCTTTTTCCTCTCTTTTCAGCTGCGGCACGCATACATATACATACGCTCGGGTCCGCGGTCGTTTGCTCGAGCTGCTCGCGCACGAAATACCACATAGCCGCTCGCTCGCGGGAGATGCATGGCAAAAATGACGCGTCGCCAAAGCGAGACGAGATATAGCTGCGCACCTATATTTTGTCAACGTCCAGCTGTGCTCCGTACGCGCGCACGCGAGTGAGAGAGAGAGAGAGAGGGAGAGCTTTGCCGTTTAATTGACTTAATTGACCGTGGAGTTCACGAGCAGATTGATGAGCAATGGCCAAGAGAGACGGAGAGAACTAACGAACGATTCTAATGACACGTGCTATATGTGCTGTTTCATTGTGCGCGTCTACGTTTTGTACACGCGGTCGTCCCGCGCACGTGTATTTTTAGTACTCGGAAACATTCACGTGTGTAACATTGAGATATGGCTGGGTGTTACACGGGTGAATTTGCGCGATCAACTCGTGCGATGCCATAGAGAGTTTACTGACAAAACGAAAATCTTATATACTATATAATATCCACCTGATGTTGGGCCTCTCGTGTGCCAAACTAACGCAATTTCTATCCAAAGCTTCTATTCAAAGCTTTGCCGAATACTGCAAATATCACCTGTTTTGGTATTGAACAGCTAGACCTCCAAAAGTTTCACTATTTGGAGACCCACTTGCTATGTGGTCTCCTGGTCAGTAGCATCAGTCAAATCAGTCGGCAACTCGAGGGGCTATTCATTTCGAAATCACTAGCGATTTTTTGTGATTTTTTTTTGTGTTTTTTTTTGGTAACAAACCGTGCTTCATTCAAACTTCATAAAATTCAAACAAATCACAAAAAAACCAAAGGAAATCACCAGTGATTTCGACGTGAATGGCTCCTCGCGGCTACTGCATTACAATGAATCTTCACTGTAAGAAATTTGGAGAGAAAACTTATCAGCTGTGAGCCACAGCACCAATTCAATCTCTTGATGGCAGAGCTTCTCGTCTCTGACTATAGATACATACACATCAGCGAGGCTTGGTATACACATTCTTAGCATATGTGTGGTGGTTATTTCGTTCGCGTTTGAATGCCATATACATATATAATTCAGAAGGATATATACATATGCAGTAGGCGCGTCGTAAGGTATCATCAACGTTGTGCCAGTGGATCTGAATCGCCGAAGGAAACCAGCCGTATAACACTGCGTTCGCCCACTTGCGAGAATCGTGGGCTGATGGTCGGTACGCGGCGCGCTGCAGTAAGTCAGTGATTTCGCGCTAGTGTCGCGAGTACGTCTCTGACAAAAGGAGCCGCGCATACTTGGCCGCTTGAGTCATGGAAGCCGAGAGTCGCCAGCTGGTGCAGGCTAACGTAGAGAGAGAGAGAGAGAGAGAGAGAGAGAGAAGGCAAACGGGCATAGCATATCCGGCCGCGACCAATAAAGAGATTGATGTATCGCAGAGGTTGCGGGCTCGGGCTGGCGCACGCGCTAATAAGTCTCGGATTACCCCGATTCATTATGGATTCGGCCGCGCGATGGTTAACGAGGGCCGCCCCCGCCAAAATCTACGACCGTAAATTTCGCCCGTGATGCATACACGTATATATATATATGTATACCATATACGCAAGGGCGGGCCATCACGTGCAACAAACTGACACACGCTGATATTGCTATTAGATAGTCGGCAAGTCGAACGAGGGACCTGGTCGACTTCTGTAATGGGCTGTCCAAGTTTCCAAATTCAGTCACTTTTCCATGTCAAATTCTGTGCAACGTATCCTACTCTCATCAGAGTGAGAATTCGCCGGTGATTTAATTTAGGCAACATTAAAATGCTTGTCGGTTATTGCAGAAGTTTTGGTATAGATATACCCTGTTTAACGGAGAAAATCTAATTTGATTGAAAACAAGCATTTCTGAAAATCGTTAACATACCAGCGGGGCCAAACCCAACAGTTATTATTAAAATAATGATTTCATACGGGTATTTTATCGGTTTCAGGTTACGCGGGTGAATTTCGAAAAATTTTTATTAATTTTCTCTGCGCTGATTTCAAGAAATTTCACGAATTATTATCAAATCGGACCATGAGCATGCAAAGATGATGCATGAGCTTGGAAAGAACGTGAAATATTTCCCCCAAAATACATGACTGTTGCTTTAGGATGCCACAATACGTGAATCGATTGGATCGTGTCGAAAACCGCGCGTTAACGAGCGACCGGATATATCACCGAGGCAAAGAGTAACGCGAGCGGACGGGCCGCGGAATAAAAATGAATCGCGTATGAAAATATACTGGTGTGCGCGGGTGGCGGGGTTCGAGCAAATTGAACGTGTCGTAGGGGGCTTGGCGTCCCTTGGCTCCGCGGTCGCTCGCGACAGCCGAAGAAAGCGCGCGGGCTGTCGCGATCGGGCGGGCCGGGGCTCCGCGATGCGTCTAATTGATGCTGGCTCGCGCGACAATCGGCGCGCGCAAAACGACTCTCGACCAACCGCCGCGTCGAGATATCAATTCATGCCGCGCTGGGGACGCGCTCAGCTCCACTAATAGACTCGCGCGGCGGCCTGCAGAGGATGCGCTACCCAACTCACACACACACACACACACTGGCTCACGGATATACAGCCGCTCGTGCGCGGTGCAAAAACGACGGCTCGCTCGAATTGCCAAGCGCGCATACCTCTTAATTGGTCCGCGCGCGCGGCCTCCCAATATTTTCCTGTGCCCCGGGCCTCTGCCCAGCCGAACCTTATGAAATATTCGGGGTTAAGAGAGGACGAGGCTGCAGCTCTCGCGGAATGCCCCTGAAAATTAATGATTCCCCGCAGAAAGGGAGAGAGGAGAGTGAGAAAGAGACGGAGACAGACAGCAGGGTTCACTCAACTTGGGTGAGAATATCTGACTCACACCATACAGTGTATAAATCTTTTGGCTTTGCAGCCCTAATAGACCGAGACGTTGTATATATACGCCAAGCCCGAGTTTTTAAGACCCCCGCACGCACGTATACGACTTGTGTTGAGCGACGAGTGGATGAGCCTTGTCGGGGAGTCCCGTGCACGTACACATCACTTCGGATCTCTTCATTATATGTCGATGGTCTTTTACGCGGACTAGCTTCATTTTGACACTTTTCATGCTTTGTCAATACTCTATTTCAAAAGCGTTTTGAATGTCATCGTGTTTCGAAATCTGCCTCCAAGAACCAATCTTGATTTTTTCCCGGGGGAATATCTCGAGAGCCAGATTCTCGGAGGGGAGCTTTTGAAAATCGCTTAATTTTCAATAACTTACTTTGGAAGGACCACCGACAGGCAGTTCTTTGAGAGTAAATATATTACTATTCAAATCTGTGTCGATTATCCGCAATAGTGACTAATTCATTATTAAGAAAAATCTTTTTTCGAAATTATCTACGCATTTCCGTCGCGTAACCACCGGCAAACAGCGCTCGACGCATCACGAAGATTCGTCGATCATCAGGGGTCTAATTCAGTAACTTTGTTGTGACGAGTCGCGGACGTTATAATTCAAATAACGTTTGGTATTCATGTACATCGCCCCAAATCAGGCTTTAGTACGCTGTCTTTCGTGCGCTGGTAGTGTTATCCCGTTATCGGAATTTTGAAATCTGGCTTGTTGGCGGTGATCGCGTAACCGGATAACGAGATTGGAGAGTGCGAGACATAGATTCTGCAGTGTACCGCGTGCGCGCGGCCATACGCTCAGTGGGACGGAGAAGGGGAGACAAGTGCGCGCTTATAGCGCGGGACGCACACGAAAGGAGGAAAAAAACACGAAGGAGAGCTCGAAAGTGCAGAGGAGGGTGGGGGAGACGTGCGCGCGGTGCTAGAGACACGAGTTTTGTTTTTGGCCGCTCCGTATTGCTTACAAATGTCGGCTGTGCCACGCATATCTCTATATACATAAAAAGGGAACAGCAGAGAGTCGCGGCTCCTAATGAGTCTGGTTTGTTAAAAGACGTGTGCCTCGCGCGCGCGCGCGCAAGCGGGCTTTTTTTCCAACAGCCACTGCTGGCGCCCGGTCGCGCGAGACCCAGTGAAAAGCTCCATTAGGCCGTGCGCGCCGAATGCCAGGCGGAATCTTAATGTTTCGACTTTCGCGGAAGGATCTGACGAGGCTCGCGCTCTTCCGCGAATCGCGTGTACGCGAGATCGAGATCAGCGCGCGACAAGCGCGCACCACCACGTATACACCGTTCGCAGAGTGCGGATGGCCCCGAGCCCGCGCGCGCGCGATTACCCGAAAAACCACGGGCCGCGATCGGGCAGTGTTGTTTTTCGCCGACGCCCCGCGCCCACCTCGCTTAATCGACCCGCGCGATCGTGCCGCTCGATCGCCGCCGGCTTAATTACAATTTCAATTAGCCAAGCTGCACGCCGGTGTTAACATGCGCGAGCCCGCAAGGCCTCCGCGCGCCAATTTCATGCGCCGAGCCGATGACTTACTCAACTCCACTCGCTCGGCTGTCACGCGTGCGGGGAAATCAAAAAAAAAACTCGGACACGCGCTTATACGCGTACACGCGGGACGCCCTTTTTACTTTCCATTGTTTCTGCTTCTTTCCCGCCCGCCCCCCGTACCCCCGACAAATTCGAGGAAACCGATTTTTGAGGTTTCGAAATTTATGATTAGAAAATAAAATTGAATCGGGTCGGCTGTGCGGCGCGCGGAATATGAATCCCCTCGCTTCTTTTACGACGGGAAGTGTTACAGACGCGCGCAAAAACACGTGTTTCGGAATTTCTTTTTCAATGTTCTGCAGCATCGCATCAAACAGCCAGTCCGAAACATCTCGTATTCCCAACAGACCCAAGTGCAGTGTAAAATATATCGTGCGCGTAAATGCTTTTTTTTCTCCTCGCCGACCCCACCATACCCCCCTTCTCGTCAATTCCAAAGCGACTCGTAAAAGTCCCTTCGCCGAAGTCAAAAGAAAGGAGCTTATCAACGCCATCAGATAAATCTGCATCACACTGGAGCGCTATAAAAGCGAAACAAAACCTGCGAGGATATTCAAAAATCGTCACTGGGGCGGTGACGGCGGCCTATTGTCGCGCGGTCGCGTGTCCCAACGGAGGCGTGTGTATTGGAAAGGCGGGAAACTCGTGCGGTCTGCGGTTTTCCGCGTTTGATGTAGCGACGGCGGCGGCGGCCTGTGAGCGGTGGTTTTTCGTGAGATATACACACACGAAATCGTAAGTCTGAACGGGCGCGACATTAATCTGCGGCTTTGGCACACGTCTCGGGGTGTAATTCGTCGCGAGGCGTGTGCGTGCCAGCGATCTAAATAGGCAATAAATCTCGCTTTAGCGCTCGGTTCTTGAAAAAAAGAGGAGAAAAAAGAGGAGAGAGAGAGTGGGGGAGAAAGAGTCGGAGGAGCGAGCGAGAGAGCCCAGAGAGAAAAGAGAGAGGCAAGACCACACCCCCCGAGGAAGTGTCGCCTCGGTTCAAAGTCGACGACACCCGAGAGCTTCTTCCGCGGCCCTTCGTGCTGGTGATGCCCCTTGGCGCCGTGCGTCACGCTCCGCTCTATACCCGGCTCATTACGTTTTTCTCTTTTCAACCCGACCCACACACTTTTTGCCTTTCTTTTTTTCCCTCGCTCATTAACGGTCACTTTTCGGCCGCGGCTTGGCAGGAAAAGAAGCGGAAAAAATCGGAAATCCTCCTAGTGACTAATGCTCTGTTTTGATTGATGATATGCTTGAGGTGTATGCGTATGTATTCTTCAGGTTCATTGGCATTTCTTACGTCACCGATCTCGACAGTTTGGATTGACTCTAATGGCTTATCGATGATGCATCATTCTCTTCCGTTCAACAGCTGAGAAACACCATGTCTGTGGGAGAGTTTGAGGGTTTTTGCCTCAAACACGTTTCTATAATAATGAGTTTATTTTGGCTAACAAATTAATCTTGTTCATCGCGAGTCTTGGATCTATTAACATTTACGTTGATTGGAACTTGATTGAACAGAAGAATAAATTTTGATGTGTAATATTTCTGAAACAACATTTTTAATCTGAAATAAATTCCATTCATGTCTGCAAATTTTCAACCCTAGAATAGATAAATAGAATAAGTTAATCCGTACGACTTTCAACGTTATAGTTATCTGTCGAACATCATCTTTCTGGCTTAATTTCCAAGATTGGCACCTGAGTCTACTCATTTTTAGCGGTAGCCACAAACTTTAGAAATCACCATAGCTTATATATCGAGCCGTACAGTCTCGATAGAATTCCTCGAGATATTCTATACTCGATTCATTTTCCATTTGCAGCATAAATAATATATCTCTATATACGAGAAACCACGAACACACATATATTGCAAACGCTCATAAAAGCTGATAAATTGCCAAAATATTTCCGGAAAATCGGAACGTTAAACTTTGTAGCTGTATAGATATAAGCTCCTACCTATGATCCATCTCCACAAAGTTTCATCGTGATGTTGTGCAGCCGCACTTTCGTAGTCGAACTTGAAATTTTCATCGTGTCGACGAGCAACCGTGCATTTCAGAATTCAGAAGTCGATGTGAATCAATGAGAATTGTTGAATGATAATTATAATCATACATTTATTATGTATAGAGTGGCCGCTGCCCTCTACCTGAAATTTTCCTTTACTCCCACTCTTCCTAGCTAACCGCGCAGGCCCAAGCTGTAACCTTTGCAGGCCCTGCAGCCCCCCTGCGAAACTCTCTGACCCCCGCAGGTCAGTTGGTGTCTAGACTGAGAAGCAATAGTAAGCACTGCGCTGCTTCGCTCTCAGATCTTTTCGTGTGTACTTTACTTGGTTATATTCAATAAACTATCATTTATATTCAACTCTTGTTTTTATTTATCAAGCTGATAAATAATCAACAAGAATCAATGGCCCATCGAATTTCGATGCGTCAGAAATTGAATAGCTGTTTTAAAATACGCAGGAGCGAGCGCACTCGATTCTCAGCTCCGACACTGTGTCTGTGGCTTGAAAAACGCGTGGGCGTTCGAGCTCGCGTTTTGGGTATCAATAAAACTCGGCCAATCGTCGGAGGATGAAAAATCGCGCGCATCACCCGATGAGACGGTGTAATAACACGTCTGGGGAGGAAGCGATCGATGCCCGATGGGGCTGCAAAGTCGGGAGCGAACCGAGCGAGAGGTGGCGAAAAGGGCAATTTGGGAACAGTTAGCTGGTTGGCGGTGGCCGCCCACTTTGCGCTGGCGCGCACGTGCGCCCGATACAAGCCCTGCGTACACGCGCGGGGTGTAAGTATATACCGGCGCCCCCGAGAAGCACAGCGCCGCTTACATATGTGCGAGTGCGTGTGTGTGTGCGTGTACAGCCGCATATACGCGCGGCTAACTAGCAACGCATGGCGCGCACGTGTCGACCTGTCGACTCTGTCTTATTTTTTTTCCTCCTCCCACGGCACCGCGCGCCTCGGTTCGTTTGGCTGAACGCGACCGCGCGAGTACCAAAATATTTTCCCTCGACTTTTCAACCTCGACTCGTTTGATCAAAGCGACGTTGCGTATCGGGCCTGTGCGGGGACGGCCCTGTGATATGGAAGCTCACTCCCGCGGCCTGTGTTGACTTTAGACCGCGTCTTTGGCGTTAGGAACTACTCGTCGCGGTGATGATGTTTGTCCTCCTCGTTTGGGACACTTATTCCGTCGTCTCGATATCCAGTGTTCATCGGCCGGCCGTCACACACGTCTTCGCGCTCCATTATTTTTGACTGACGAAAATCAAGAGCTCGTCGTCCCACTCACGCGCGCGAGCTTTTACTCGATTTCAAATTTCCCGTACCGCACTGCGGCATTACACACGCGCCGAGAGCTTTCACTCGTGCCTCTACATCTGTGATTCGCGAGAAAAAATTCGCCTCGTATAATTCATATCAATTATATCGACTGAACGAATTCGGTTCTTTCCAATTTAACGTGCGGCCAAATGGTGTATATGTGTATATACGGCCGCCGCGCGAGTACGCGCGTGGATTGAAATGCTATATGGCAAAAGCGAAATAGAACGGAACAAGCTTGTTATTTGTAATTGAACGCGAGTAAATGGCCGCTGCGTGTGTGTATAATAAAGCAAACGCGAGTGCGCGCGGCTAATAAGATACATTGCAGTTTAAAAGGCAGCGAGAGGCGCAGAGAGCCGAATGATTTAAGGATCGAAATTTAGCGGAGAGTCGCGCGCGCAAACGGTGAGGGGGAGCGCGGCCGCGTAAATAGCAAGTGAAACTCCTCTCTCTCTTTCTCTCTCTCTCTCTCTCTCTCTCGCCCTCGAGCTTGTGCAGTCGCTGCTGTATAGGTATAAGCAAATAAATAATGCATAAGCAGAGCGCCTCTCTCTTTCTCTCTCGCTCTCTCGCGCGCTCGGTTTTAACGCGAAAAATAAATAATGTTTAGCATAATACGGTTAAATCGGCGCCTTTATTCCCCATGACTTTGAAGAATTGTAAGCGCGCTCGCTCGCACCGCAGATGAAATTTAATGAAGGTATGGAGCGCGTATGCATATATCGATCCGATAAGATCGCTGCCGAGCTCGCACAGAAATAAGATGTCTCCTCTCGCCAGTCGCGTCTCTCTCCTCTCTCTCTCTTACTCGGCACAGCGGCGATTCAGCTCGTTTGTTTCAGATTCCTCCGGGACTCTTTATTTTCTCTCTCCCTCCCTTTCTCCCTCCCTCCCTCCCTTTCTCCTCTCCCTCCTCCACCGCCGACGCCGCTGCCGTCGAGGCTATTTGCATGTTGCGCGCATAAAAGCCGCAGCGCAGCTCCGAGACTTCGTTTCCCGGCTTTTTGCCCAGGCATCCGCCCAATAATTGAATATCGAGAAGGGCCGCGCAGCCGAACAAATGCCAGATCCAACGGAGGAAATGAGAAAATAGAGAGCAGACAGCCTCGGCGCCCCTCTTCCCCCCCCGTGTGTGTGTATATATATGCTGCACACGCACGCGCACACCTACATATACGAGAGCCGACTGTGCTGCGTTTTATTCGCGAAAAGCTCGACGCACAGAGGCAGGCCGGGCTCGGCTCTGTTTGTGTGCGCGCGAGAGTGTTGGTGAGAGTCGAGGGTCGGTGTATGCGCGCGTTCGCTCGTACCCAGATATTGTCGTCGACTTCCGAGAGGAAAAGTTGACGGCACGCTTGGCACGCGGCGTTGTCGGGCGCGTATTCTGATAAAATTATTCATTTCATGATCGTGCGCGCGCGCCCGCGTGGGACCCGCACCCCTTGCGCTCGCAAATTTACTGCCTAACCTGATAATTCAATGAGATCAAACATTCGCCACGGGGACAAACTTGCACGATCGTGTGAATGTACCCTATATTCGAATCGTTATCCTCGCAGGCAGGAGTGGATTGGTGTCCGTAATCTCGCGACTATAGCCCTTTTCCGTTGCTGTATAATATATACTCTTGACTCGACTGTCAAGTCTCTTCAGAGCTAATATCATACTGTCCTGGAGAAACAAAATTACGCAGTATACGGAGTCCGGGGAAAATTGTGAAATTCAATTGATTTTTATCGGAGACGTGAATTGTACAGGAAATTAAAGTTCAATACCAATAATTTGCCCTATTAATTTGGTATAACTATTTAGATATACTTTGGTTACAAACTTCTTAGTGTTTGAAGTCAACCTCTGAAATCGGTTCCAGTCCCACAATTTTGTCACTGACGAAACGGTAATTTTTACCGTGTTTTCCAAACTTGATTCTTGATACTTAATTCCGTGTGCAACCCACATATATTATCTATGAACGATTATAGAAAGGTGCTTGTTTCCTAAGCAACACCAATGGGATTAAGATACGTTGATCGATTGCTCTATAATCGAACCAATCATACGTATTATATAAGTATTTTAAACTAATGGATGTTGCTTAGGTTTGATATATAGTTCTCTACAGAATATATTTACGAAGCAAACAAATGCATTGTAAATAAAGTCGAACTATACGAAGTACGAGTTGGTATTTTTTTTTTTTCATGTATTCTATTGTGTAATTCTATAATTTCTAAGGAAATATTCAAAATGATCTAACCAGAAAATTACTGTGGCAACAATTACAATATTGAACTACTTTGAACAAAATAAATTATGCTATTCATACTTTGAAAATTAACGGAAATAACAGTGTATATTATCAAGGTAAACTTTAGATACGCGTAACACACGCAATGCCGCATATGTATGGAGCAATATACTGCGATGTTTTAATTGGAGAAAATAATTGGAAGGACGCTGTGCGCAAGGGATGAAAATGGAGATGATAATCTGGCCGAGTATAGACGGGTGGAGCTGCCGCGCAAAAGCTTTTTGTTAGCAAGTACAGCAGCGAGGCGAGGGTCGCGCAGGCGCATCCGACGAGCACGCCGTACAATCGAGCTGTGCCGAATAATTTTGCCCTGTTTAATTAAACTCACTTTGACTGGCCGACAGTTGCGCCGTATCAATTGCCGTCTGCTCTCGCTATTGGCTCTCGTTAGACCGTGACTATTGCTGCCCGCCGTCGCCAAAGTTTAAACCGCGCTATCTGATTCTCCGACCCTCGGAAATCCTCCGGATAACAAATGCTTGTTCAATATTTGAAAGTTTTTGTAGAATGTCTCGTAGAATCTTTGACTTTTCTGATGATATCAAAATACTCGAGATTGACACGGCATAATGTTTGGAAAAGTAATTCCTTATAAGGAAATAAAATATTACGAAGCAGTCAGACCAAAAATCATCTAGAACGATGCGATAATTTGATTACACAGTCCAATTCCAACTGGACGTTTGAAAACTCTCTAATCAACAGGACCAATTTGAACAAAATCTGGACGAAGAATTGAAGAAAAAAATTTGTTTAAGAAGATCAGAATATCGAAAACAATGGCCAAGCTTCATCGACGGAAAATGTTACAATGTTACAATGTTACACATGGTTTACAAATCAGGCTGTCTTGGGTAGAATTGCTCACGGTATCTGAGCAAATTCAGAAAATTCCATACGATACTTTACAAAAAAAATATGTCGAAGTATCACAAATGTCATGATACGTGAATTGAAATTTCAAAACACCACCTCTAAAAGTAGAATCTATTGTTGAAAAATCCACTTTCTGCATCACCTAGAAGCTATGTTGAAAGTAAAAATTATTAAATAACGGAAAATCCTTGAGTTTTATGAAACAAATATGCGTAATCCAAACGAATATTCTTTCAATCTTTTCAATTGTTGCAAATAATGATTCGATAGGGGTCACCACTATTTTGAAGATCATTCAGAATCTGGACATCTCAATGAATTTTGTTTGAACCTTTTTGTTTTGCGCTTCTTTACGTTTACTATTCTTGAATTTTTTGAAGATAAATCTATTTGCGGCATTTCATCAGAAATGGGCAATTGTGGTCTCCACATAATTCATCGGTCTTTAACAACTGATGAATTTCAAAAGTGGCTGGAAAATTGATACGTAGTTCCCTGAATAATTCATTCAATTGATTTAATGAATTGTCAGCTTTTCCAGGTATACAAATGACAAACTCCAAACTTCATAATTGCAGTAATCGGCATTTTTTGTCTTTTGAAATCGATTTGAAAATGCAGTGAAAGTACATTCGCTTATCAAGTTGTTACTGAATCTATAGTAGTGTTTAATGAGTATAGAAGCAGCAGAGGGTAAACAAAGTATTTGGATTTTAGCACCAAACATCCATTATTAGAGATGAAATAGATTTTTTCCATTACAATCGCCAATATTTTTTAACTGTTCTCGGTATATATAGGTAAGGTTTGGACTTCTCTTAGTAATTTACAATCTAATGATCGAATCGTACTTTTCCTTCGTGTAAATAGTACACAACATTAATTTTTCTGGAAGGATTTGTTATAAGAGAAGTCTTGCAGAAACTCCAATATATAGGCTCAAGATTGATTTAAAAAACAAAAATCTACTCCCAGTTACAGAAACAGAGACATTCAAGACTAACCATCGCGATGGAACTTTGTAAAATAATTTTTGGACACCGAAACAGTTTATATCTATAGCCCCATCGCTCAGTGCCTCGATTTCCGATAGATGTACGCGAATAATCATTGATCCTGCGTATAAGCTATATTCATGATTTTCTGTATATAGAGACATAATACATGCATGCATGAAATTAGAAATCATGCACAGAATATCACCGGGAAATTGAAGGCCCGTATAGAAGGTGTAGTGACTTCTTTCATGGTTAGATTTTGATGTGAATAAGTTTCATTAAATATAAATGTAACACTATTGTGCATTAACACCAGCTGAACATTATTTATTTAGCGAGCTAAAGTAGATTTTTTGTCCATGATCATTCTATGATACGCCTTGGAATACCCCGAAGATATCCTCGAATTGAATAGACAGCCGAATCTTCACCACAACTGAACATCGCCACAACGTTAGTTTTCGCGTGCTATATGAAATGCTTACGATTGAAATTCCATTGGACCAACTGAAAATCCACTGGCGGAATAGCGCGGCTGAAAGGCTCACCCGTTACACGACGATATCTTTTTCAGTATTCTCAGAAGAGCGGAACGATTCGAACCGGCAAAGAGAAAAAGGTGTGGTAAGCGCGGTTAAGCAGAGAAAAATTGGAGTAGCGAGGAATTCGGTAAGGCACGCGGTCGGTAAACGGTCGGGTGGCGTGCGCTTGAGTAAAGTCCTCTGAGAATAGAAGATCTAATTCGGTGGTGCTCGCGCGAGAAGAGGACTCGCGCGGAAGGGGTGACGCGCGGTGAGAAAGAAGAAAAAGAGCCCGACGGTGACGCCCCGGCAGGCCACCGTTGCATTGCAATTTTCTGGCTGCTTCGTCGCCTCCCAGAACACCGCCCCGCCAATTTTCTCTAATTAATCCAAGATCTTTTGTCATCTGATTTCAAACCTTCAATTGGAATCTCGACGGAGCCTGAACGAGTTCCCTCGCTCGTGGCCCTTCCTCCGACTGAGAGATTGTACAATACAGGAGCTGCGAGCTGAAATTGATTTTCGCACGTCTCTCGTCGTCGAGCTGTGCGCGCGTGGGCAGATGAAAACTTGCCTGAAGTACGCCCCGAGCCCAGACTCGTTAAGGTTCTTACTACTGCCCGCTGATTTCACAAAGGCCATCGTCGATAAATGCCATAACAAAGCCGGCCGTTAAAAACACGCGGCATTGTACGGGAGCTGCGACGGCCAACTCGACACAATGCGTATTTGATCAATAATGTATGCGCGCCGCCGAGCTGCACGTAAAATGGGAGTTAATTGCAACGCGTGTTGGAATCGCGCAGAGTCAACAACTGCGCACCAGAGTAGCGATCTTACTTATGTAAACTGCCAGCAAGTACAATGTCGTAGGCCCGCGCTGAACAAATACCGCCCGAGAGAGAGAGAGTGACTGCAGCTACGCTCACTATACGTATACCCACTTTTCTTTTCTGTTTGCGAGCGTATTTCGAATTTCTCGTGACAAAATAACGCATTCGTCCATCCGAACAACGGGAGAGATGTGAGCACCGCGGTTACCGTTGATAATCGTCAACGGTATACATGCACGTTTCTCCACGGAAACCAAATTTCCACGAGTAGAGGCCCTTTGGTACAAAGAAACCTACGCGCGCCATCGCACGGAACCGGCAGTAAATCAGCCTCGTTTCGCCCCCTCGCCGCCGAATTCGAACGCAATGCGCCCCGAAAGCCCGAGTGATTATTCGGTTATCGCGCGAGGCACGGAAAACCTCGGCGAGACGAGGTGAAGGGTGGGGGTTGGAATAAAGGAAAGGAACGAGGAGACAGAAAGGAAAAAAGGATGGAAGCGTCGCACGTGCACCACGGCGAATAATTACAAATCCCAACGACAAAGTCGCTGCAGCCGAGTAGCCAAGCGTGGTGTGTGCATACCAAGAAGCACGAGCGCGCGCGAGCGCAGACGGTCGCTGCGCGCACAATAATTAGTAGGCCGAATGCAAGAGAAGAAAAATGATAGCGTCGCGCGGGCCCCGGGGGAGAGTTTTGAAAAGAGGGGCATGCGCGCGCTCGCGCTTACAAATATAGCGAGTCGTATATGCCCGCCACTGTCGGGTGGTCCTCATTACGTTCGCCTCTACGAGTGCAGCCACTGCGCGAGCGCGCTATCTATTTAACGTATCGTTTGGCTTGGTAACCATCCAAATTGGACCAGCCCATCGGCCCTCCCTCCCGCGCTCTCTCTCTCTCTCTCTTCTACGTGTGAGTGTGTGTGTGTGTGTGTGTGTGTGTGCACGTGCGCATGTGCGCGAGTGCGCATTCCCCACTGCGCCGTCGCCGCCACCGCGAGACCCATCCATTTCGATCCGCCGAGCGTTTCGCGACTGCAATTATTCGCTCGGTGAGCGGCGCTCGGTTTGTTTAAATTAAACGGCTCGATTGCCGTTAAAAGTCGCGCTCGCCCGACCGACCGACTTGCGTCTCCGGCTGATGATCCCGCGTCGTCTCGACCGTTTCCCCGCTTAATTGTCCCAACTCCTGCGCAGTCTGGCCGTATAAACTTTGATTCGGTTCAGCTCGCTCGCTCTGCGCGCACTGTAATGAGCGTGATTATACCCCCTCGGCCGACTTTTTATCCGATGCATCGCGGGTTGAGAGACGCTCTTGCGCTCAATGATCCTCCAACGCGAATAACTCGGGAGGATTTGTTATCCCGCGTAGCTTCGCATTCAATCGTTAGATGTTTTTGGAGAAAATACACATGTGTCGAGGTGTATAAAGGTCGATGCTTGTAAAGGACAACAGACGAATCGAAAAACTCTTCTTTCGGAATGGATCGATAGAGAGGAGCGTGAATCAAAAACGCGCCGAGCTGCATGTTAAAAGGGTCCGGGAACAAAAGAGAGGCGAGAAGAGCCCCACCGGGCTCGGAAGAGGAGAAGAAAAAAGTCAGAGAGCCGCGAGCATAAGGAATCGGCCAGGAATCACGCTTGTTTTTCGGGGCGGACTTGTGCAACGATTTCCAGTAGGTTCTCGAGCTGATGCGGCTAATTGGTCAATTACGCTCATTACCGTGGTGTGTGCTGGCCCCCGTGTGGGGGGAGGGGGCTCGGGGGGCGCAGTCGAGAGCTGGTCGGATGGAATATCGCGCTCGAGTCGTTGGTCGGCCGCCGCCTCCCCCGGAGTGGCGCGGGCTGATTTGCATTGGGAGGTGGGCGCCAGGGCCCTTATCCCCCCGGCAAAAAAGCGACGGGTGCGCTGGGGAGCGGCGGTGGCAGCGGCCGCGCGGCGGCTCGGCCACGCCCACCGAGCGGCCGCTCGGCTGCCCCGCCCCTCGGCTGCCCCCACCGCGGGCTCGCGCGCCGCTCGGCCCGCGCGCCGCTCGCCGCTCGCTCTGCCAGTCTACCCGAAGAGCTCGACTTGGTCAGTCGCGCGAGCCAGCAGCAGCAGCAGCAGCAGCGGCGCTCCGCACACAACACACACAAACTCACCCGCACACTTACACAGCCAGAGTCGCAGAGAATCTAGTGGTGGTCGGTTGCACGCGCGCTTGTGCGAGTTATGAGCTGAGGCTCTGGGACAGTGTGGGTCTGGGTCGAGCTCCGGTCGAGCAGTGCAGGTGAAGATGACCGTTCTCAGGATGAGCTCGCCCGTGTCGCCGGTGGCCCCGAGCAGCCCCCAGCCCCAGCAGCAGCAGCAGATGCAGTACCAGCCGGTCGCGAGCAGCGGGCCCACCGTCGCCGCGGCCGCCGCGACCCGGCCCCAGCAGCGGCTCAGCTTCAGCGTCGCGGCCCTGCTGGCGCACGACGACGAGGCGAAGAAGGACCGGCAGTGGCCCCCGAAGGCGGCCCACCAGCAGCACAGCTGGCAGTCGCCGGTGAGCGGGCGCACCTGCAGCCTCAGCCCGACCGACCTGACCAAGCTGCGCTGCCCCGACTCGCCGAGGGACCTGTCCGGCGGGCCCAAGTCGCCCACGAGCTCGAGCCAGGAGGAGGCCGCGTCGCGCTGCTCTGACGACGACGTCGCCAGCCTCGTCGACGTCGAGGAGCTGCACGCGGCGAGCCCTGCCCCCCTCAGGCCGACCCCGGCCTACATGGCCGGCTTCTCCGGGCTGGCCGTTCCCGGGCTGCACCCGGCCCTCTGGGCGGGCCTGCCCTCCGCCGCTCAGGCCAGCTTCTTCCCCGCGCACTTTGCTCACCACGCTCCGCTCAATGGTAAGTTGGCCAAATTATACTACTCGCCCGAGTTGTCCTTGCTGTACGCGCGTCAACCCCTTTGTTCCCGAGAACGGCTCGTGAAAATACCCATTCCGACTCGGCTGCTATATTGGGACTTATTTCTCGCGGTCGCTACGCAGACCGGCCGATACGTTCTCGTGCCGTCGGACGGCGAGCCGGCGCCCGCGCGTTGCTGCCCACTTGTATATGTATGCGCATGTGTAAGAATTATCGCGAGTGCGGTCTATTTCGCGAAAAGCCTACCGCTCTCCGATATCCAAGAGAGTAAAAGAGGTCGAGACAAATAGCTGTAAATTATGCGGAGGATCGGGGGGCCAGACACAAAGTGTATAATGCGCGCCTCTTCAAACTTCACCGCTTCCGAGGCCTCCCTCGGAATACATATTCGCGCGAGGGCTGCAGCCGCCTCCCCCGTTCCACCTCGAGCTCGAGCGATAAAACTCGAGTTATTCGATATACACCAGCGCCCTTTCTCGGGCCTCTCTCGCTCATCGTATATTCGCGTGCGCCGGGCAAATTAAACGGACGAGCGGTGTATATCTGATGTGCGGGACGGGAGACGGTAGCCGAAAAAGCTTCGAGTATGAGTTTGACGGCGGTAGGAGGGGGGATGGGGGAGAAGGAGGAGCAGGAGGAATATGAAGAAAAAAAAAAGCAACAACGTGTCTCCTCGATTTCGGAAAGATAAGCGAGAGGCTGTCTCCGGGGCTACCGCGGCCCCATTACGCAACGACAAAGCCGCTGTGCTACTCGGCTCCCGATCATCTGCGCCTCTGGCGCGCGCGCGCCGTCCTTCGTGGAACGCCGACTTATCTCGGCGAAATCAGCTAATTATTTCGAATGCATTCCCGATCGAACTCGGATTAAAATCCGTCCTCGTCCCGGCGCTCTCGAGAGCTCGGGCCCGAGCGCGCGCGCGCGAGCCAAAAACCAGCTCCCCCCGCGCGAGCCAGCGCTCACGAGAAGAGAGATTCCGAAAGCCGAGACTAATTGGACCCTTAGCCGCTCTCTCTCTCTCTTGCGCTGCTTCGGCTGCAGCCGCGCCGGCACAGATTTATACAAAGGTTGTTCGCGCTTGTGTGTGTCTGTTTGTATATACATATTGTATCCATAAAGTGAGAGTCGGGCGGAATTTGAAATTCAAAGAGGCGGGATTACCCGAGCGCTCGATTCTCCAGCTCGACAAATCTGTCAATTGTTCCGGGATAAATGCCGCTAAGCGCGAACTTTGATTCGGGCCAAAATTCTGCAGTGCCCTCGAGTCCGTGCAGCACATTAATTTCGAGAATCGACACACGTGTCGAGCCGCGGGCTTAGCGTCAAAACAGCTGATCGCCAAAACCCGAGTCTCCGCGATCCGTCGCGTGCGCCGCGCACGGTTAATCGCTGCCGCCGGCCGGTCGAAGCGACTCGCTCCTGCCGTGTTCAATCGATTTACAAAAATAGCTGTTGCGCGAGCGGAATCTGCGGTGACGGGGAGGTCGATTTGCGGCCGCGGCGAAATCACCTGGCTTGTCGCTGCGGCCGCGGCTCGCGCGTGTCCCTATATATACACACAGCGGCGCAGCTGCCGTCGCTCCCCGACTCAGGCTCGATGCTCATGGGCGCCTGCGCTTTTTTGTGTTACAGAGCACGGAGAGCCGGCCAAGATAAAGTGCAACCTGAGGAAGCACAAGCCGAACAGGAAGCCGAGGACGCCGTTCACCACCCAGCAGCTGCTGGCCCTGGAGAAAAAGTTCCAGGAGAGACAGTACCTGAGCGTGGCCGAGCGCGCCGAGTTCTCCTCGTCGCTTCACCTCACCGAAACTCAGGTAACCATCCCGTTCACTCCGTCTCGCGGTCTATACTGCGCGGCTCGATGAATCTCATGGGCAAATTGAATCTAACGTGTCGTTTCGATGTTTTTATCGCAGGTGAAGATCTGGTTCCAAAACCGTCGAGCCAAAGCGAAGAGGCTGCAGGAGGCGGAGATAGAGAAGCTGCGCATGTCGGCGGTCCGCCAGCACCACGGTGCGCTGTACGGCTCGCACCCCGGCCTCCTCACGACGGCCGGTCTGTACCCGGTGGGTATGCTGTCGCACCCGGGCTTGGCGCATCACCAGATGGTCAGCCAACAACAGCAGCAACAGCAACAGCACCAACAGCAGCAGACACCTCAGACCAGCAGAGACTGAACTAGAAGACAGAAACAAAAGTCACAGCCGTGAGAGACTGCTCGTTCATTGTAAATACGCCTGTAAATACGTCCATTTTCGTCGCACCAAGTCGAGCCGTCGTCGTTGTCCTGTAGCCAAATGATCGATATTATATAGATATATAAATACATATATATATATTATATATAGATGTAAATGCCCTGTACATAAACGCGTGAGTGTGAACGCTCGACGCCCGACGGCTTATCATCTTTTGTATAAATGTAAACAGCGCTTAGCACGTAGGAAATGATATTTAATAAATGATCACAAGTATCGATAATGACACAGCTCGTTTTACTTCGTTGTACCCTATCAACATACAATATCAAGCTCGTTCCGATTCATAATTTCTATCTATTTGAATTATTATTTTCGCCAATTGCGTCGTTCGGCAACTGCGTGGTTTACAAGGCAGGTAAACTAAAGTATCTTTCCAACTGAATTTTCGATCGTAAATAACGGGACGGAAAAGCTTTCGAATGAATTTTCCAAAACTCGCAGACATGGTGGCGCGCAGAAAATCGATCGGCGCATCAAAACGGCTGGGGACGGGCGCACGTCGAGGGGAAAATCGGCTATTCTCGGCTCCTTTGAGCGGGCCAGCAAAAAGTTGGGGTTACGCGGAGTCGCAGATCCGAGATATATAGGTGGAGGCGCATAAAAACGGAGACGCCGCTGGCGGAATCGCGCGCGGGATAAATTAGCCGCGGGGGCAATTAGTTTTGGGATCGGCCCGGGCGGTTGGCGCCACCATCTTGATTAGCTCCCGTTTACGTGGAAAGGAGCTGCGCTACTGCTACTGCAGCTCGGTGACAGTGGGCCACTGTGCGCGACCAGCTAATTAGCGATGCCCGCCGAGATATAACCTCGCGCGCCGCGTACCAGTTCCACGCAAGCTAATACCGACACCCCACTGATGTTCGCCTACGTATATATGTAACTATATACGCAATCCGACTTTTCACTCTTCCCTTCGCGCCCGCCGCTGTTTTCGTTTGTACTGCTCGAGAGAGGTACAGAGGAGGCATTTGGTCGGCGAGTATCGATTAGCGCTTCGGGCCGTGCCGCGGCCAATCATCAGCGATCGAGGGACTCTCTCGACTCGGGGTATATAAATATATATATATATATATATATACGCTCGCTCGTACACACTGAAACTGGTTATGCGCGCGGAGCTCATTTGAATCTGAATAAACATCGCACGCGCTATTAGATATACGTTGCATGGAATTCCTTCTGCTGTAATTATACAAGTATGTGCGAACATACCGAAACCTCACGCACCGTAATATCCAACACACTGTTGCTTCTATTTCAACATTCACTCGCACAAATTACATGCTTTTTCAACGTTCCTCGCTAATAACTCACTCTGTGTGTAGCCGTTGCTTTTATCCCTGTCTCTCTGTCTCTCCCTCTGTTATTGAATCATTGACTCGAGCTGCAACTTCAGATTCGTCTATCAATGAACATTTCACTGACGCTTCGAAATCCATTACGTTTATATGTTTAGCTTCGCACGAGATACAAATTCGAATCGGATAACGAAAAATTCCCGGAGGTTCATATACTGCATTGATAATACAATTACGCTATCGACACTGTAAATGTATATACTCTCAATCAATGCTTCGTTAGCTTATCCCCCAACTCCCCGTTGAATAACACACACAGCGGAATATCGAATCGGTCGCTAATTGGTATCTTCATAATGAACACTTATTACGTTATATACACACGTAGGTGGGCGAAGTCGGATGGATCAGCGCATCATCAAGTGCAATCGCTTCGCCGATCAATTGTTATACAGTGTCCGGTACACTGCATTCGCTCGCGCTGCCAGTTCAAAAGCGCCAAGCTAATCGGCTTGAGCGAGCCTTAACAATTAGTAGATCATTAACACTGCACCGATCCGGCGAGGCTCTGGCTCGCGCAACTCGCGCGCGCGCACAAACACACTCACACAGGCACACACGATCATACAGTGGCGCGGCGCGTGAGACTGCAGCAGAGTATACGGATCGAAGCAGGCTACTTCATTTAGCGCTCATGGCTATTATACAAATATAATTTACTCGGACTTTCGCGCGCGCGCGCGCGTTATGCAACGCGCCTAATTGTTTATGAAAGTCACACACGCACGCGTATACACGATCGATCGCCGAGAGAGGAGAGACAGAGGGAGAGAGAGAAAGAGACTTGGCAGAGTCAACAGTACGAGCTAATTACGCCAACAGATTATCATCTCTCGGGCTTGTGCGGGCACGCATATATATATATATATATATATTACGATCTCAGGCCGAGCGAGAGAGACACTTTCGCTCCGACGAATTTTCGTGTATATATATACGATTGCGGCTCCCGTTTCCCGCGAGAGTCGAGTACGTAAGGGAGAGAGAGAGAGAAAGGTGGATTTATCCGTTGAAACCATACCAATTGCCGTAATTAGCACATTAGTCACGCTTGTTTTATCAGTCATCGCACGCGATCGGCGCTTTAAAAATATATAGCCCACAAGCCCCCGGGGCCCGTGCAATTTCGAATTTCGCGAGCTACCTGCGTATGCATATATAGCCGCGAGCCTTTCCTCTTCTTATCGCTAATTTACGTAAGCGATGCGTTTTTTCGTAAAAATATACGCGAAGGGGCCCACGACCTGGATCCGAATTCTCGCCTCTCTCCGGAACCTCGCTCTCGTCATTCAATTGCTTTATCACCGAACAAAAATTCGATGGAATGTCTCAATTGCCGAAGGAATCAGAATAGAATGACTTTGTACAACGACTATAAACATTCGTAAAATCGTTCAAAGTGTTTACTACCGAAATTATTCTACGGTACCCAACAGTATTCTCGAACGCGGCACTTCTGTGACTGTTGGTATACTCATTAATTAAGATCCAAAGGGTGGGTGTTATTGGGTACCCGAATCTTAATTTCTCTGTCATGAATGAGTGATTAGTCTCATCGTTTGTCGAATCGAATGGTCTGGAATGATAAAAATAAAATCAACTTTATTTTTTATATGAAAAACAACAATAACATGTTATTGTAGGAAGGTGAAAAAACTTTGTGAAATTCAGAGAATGGGTGGGTGGTCAGAGGAAAAGCCATGTCTGACACTGGGTAGATGAGTCGTAAAAAATAACCCAAAATAGAACCATGAGGTTCATGGACTTTCCCTAATGATTCAAGAATATCTCCGTGACACCGAAATGTGGACCGAAGAGCAGTAGATATATACGTTATTTGGGTATCCCCCCACTAACTAATTCAGAAATTTGACTGCGGCAACTCAAATTGCGGTGACCCGAAGGTACTACGGTCTCTCCCTGAAAGGTAGTATTTTTTTTACCACCCGAGACGTGGCATCACATGTTTTTTCGTCTATACTATACTTCAACTATAATCTTGAGAATTGAGGTTAGAGTACGACAAAAATTACCTGGTATTGTGTAATCGTGTATCAGAGTACAAGTAGTGCTACCTAACATAACCCATTTCGGCCCAATTTTTACCAGGTGCAGCCCAGGTGACTTGTAAAAATCCATCCATCATGATGTGTATCTGCCGTATCTACAACTAAATATATCCATAGCATATATATGTATAATTTGTTTGCCATTCGGTATAGGTACGTCGCGTCAGTGGAGCTATTGCTGCATATGATTGTCATAATGGAATGATTTGCATCTGTACAATTCGAGTGAGACACGTCAGGTGAGTTAGAAGGTTCATTAAATTTAGACTGTATCAATGTTGAGATTTTTGTATACATAGCATTTAAGTAATCTGGGAAAACAAGTTTTCCGACTGATTTGATGAAGCCACAAGTGCGTTTATATTTCCCACACTGAAAATAAAATTTCCTTGTTAGAACCAAACGGAATGACTACTACGATGTTGACAAAATGACAAGGAAGTTGAGTCAAAATGGTCGAACTTTTACAAGGGTCCTGGTAAAAATTGACCAGTGACTCAGGTTCACAATTATAGTAAGTATGGCCTACCCTAATAACTTAAATTTCCAACATGTTTTTGTCTCCGTGTACAATTATTGTGGAGGCTCACTCGACTGACTCATCAATCATTATTTGGTTTGGATTTGGCAAACTCACTGGATCTTTGTGATAAGGATTATGCGTGCAATCAGCAATTGCATCTGTATAGACGATACTTATCGAAAGTACGTTTATCTCTTTTATTATTTACCTGCTTGTATTCGGTTCTTTGATAATGACTAACGAGATCAATATCAGTAAAAATTCATAATTCAGCTCAATGCAAGACGTACATGCCGAAATGGTTTTCCCGGAAGCGACGTATTTTATACTTTGCTTGAAACTCAATAGAATTTGAATTTTGATTCGCGAATCATTGAGGGGGCAATTAAACGGCAGTATGGCGGGTGAAATTGGCATAACGATCCATACGGCTCGGGAGAGTCGAGGGAAAACTCACTTTGTTATCGGCATAAGCATCGAATCGTGCAGGCAACAACTAATTGGCACGTCTGTGCTCACACCCACGGATTCACGAGAGTCTCACGGATGAATCACAGCTGTGGATCCACGATTGGGCCGATAAGGCTCGAGCGTTATCATCTATACGTGCCGCTCGGGCAGCGCGACGCGGCGCGCGCGACGGCTCGAAAATGGTGAAATCGTCGGTCTGCAGATTGCACGACTTTTGCACCTCTAATGAACGATTAAATCGATTAGCTCGACTGATGCAATGAAAATTAATTAGACGCCGATAAATGCCGGGCGCGTATTAATGATCACGATAATGCCCCCAAAGCGACGGAGAGCACGCGACGATACACATTGTCGATTATTTTGGGTACACGCACACTTGAGCCTCGTGCCTCGGGTGTATGTATGGACGCGTTGCGTAATTAACAAAATTAGCCAATTCTCTGTCTCTCGAGCTCCCTCTTTTTCTGCCCAGTGCACTTTATTAAAAGTTGCGCGACATTGCTAATTATCACTGCGCCAACTTGTTATTTCACTCGTTCGAGAATCGGTTTATAATATTTACTCGGAGCGCGTTCATTCATCGTATTTTTTCGTTACGCAAATCGGAATACAAATTCGATTTAACAGTGAATTGGAGTAACTTCCTCCCGTATTCAATGTTCAAAGAGTGTCGAAATTAGGTCTCATGCTAATTATTACCGATTAATTAGAAAACATTCTGCTTTGTTGTGATAGATTTTTTATAAATTTTACAATTTCTCTTCGTAATAAATTATTGCAATACCTGGTAAGATTGAGATAGATTATAGATAAGTATTTGGAAAATAAGAAACTTTCCTTGATATGGAAATCTCAGTACGGTAGCCAAAATTTCGAAACTTCAATACAATTTTGCCATAATTACATTAATTGTATGAGGGTCTAGTGTAGTTTATTTAGGATTTTAATAAAAAATCCAGGAGCTATAGCTTCATGCCCATGGATCTGAAGCCAGTTTTCTATTTTCAACATTTTGTTATTATTTTTGAGGATCATTATAGAAAAAAAATATTAAATAATCTTCAATATCAACTTTTAATCTGAATGTAAGCCTCACGATGATGTCAATTCGTGATTCCTCTTTGATACATTCACCAATCACTATTTTATCATATGCCTTCTAGTAATCGTTCAGCGCACCAGTAATCTTTTCTGTTTTAATGTCTATTAATAGAAGTTTGAATTGTACACAATGCTATGTCCTTGAACGAGAAAGAGATTTTGACATTTCTTCATGAATTTACATCAGAAGAAACGATCGTCCATTTGTCACTGAATAAAAAAAGAATGAAAAATACGTGTGCACAGATTAAGGCGAGTTTTATTGTTATTTAGATTATTGAATTAACACTCAATAAGTATCAATTTCATACAATCATAAACAAAGTTTAAATATTTAATTTCTTATTCCAACACTATATGATAATTTCAAGAAACTGTCGACTGATTACTTTTTTTTATCTTTTTAAGAGAACCCTCTTAGATATAGATAGTATGAGACTTGACAAAACTGTTTACTTCGTATTAATTAATTTCAAATAAGAGATAATTTATAAATGAATGGGAATACTATCTTGTTGATTATTGTTTTGATTTTTCGCATTTCGTAACGTTTCCTGCATCGAGTAGAAAAATCAAATTTGCTATGTAAAATTCATCGAGCGGGAAACGTTCATAATTGAATATGAACAATGCGCCAGATCAAACCGCGCAATCAAGGCACTTCCCACGTCTTATTTTTGACTCTACATTCGGCTCTCACGATTGACAATTGGCCCACTTTATTCAAGAATTATCCGCATGACTCAAAAGTTCGTAGGGTTGGATATTATAATAATAAGCCGATAACGAGTCATGAAAAGCGTGTTACGAAGTCTTATTAATCGCAGATAACAATGTTACATTACAAGAGTATATATAGAGAGCGCATGAGCCGAAGCGACGTGACTGTTTGCGCTTTCGCTCATTATCACCCTGTTTGAAGCAAGAAATAGGACACTGACGGTATCGAACATATATACCATCGGCGGCGGCGGCGGCGCGCCGTTGCACTGGCTACTGCAGCTGGCCGTCATATATATATTTGCTGCCGAGCGTAAATCACTCGGTTTAATTCATTTTTAGCGCTCTGTAATTTGCTCCGTTTGAGATTGGCTCGTAAAGAAAACTCTTTCTCTCTCTCTGTCTCTCGAGAATTAGCGATATCAGAGCTGATTTATTCAGCTCTTAAATTCATCGCCGCAATTACACCGAGTCGGAGGCGAAAATTTCGTCGCTCGCGGTTTTCATTGGCCACCATGTGGCATTCGTTCGATTCGAAACGTAGACCCGCGACGTTTCTTCCTCTCGTTCCAAGGAAAAAAAAAGCTCGACGCGCGTTATCCGGCAAAGATAATACGCAGATGCGCGCGCGACAATAGTACAGAGCCGCAAGATGTTTCAATATTGATAATCAAACCTTCGCTCGTCCTCGTGACGAAAAGCACGCAGGTATATGTACACACACGCACGCGAGTTTCCCCTGGTGTGGTCAACAGTCTAGCCTGGTGCGCGGCGCATGCAGCGCATTATCTCCCCCGCGCGCTTATCTCCCGTAAACAGCTGGGGATTATTTGATTTTGAACAAACTCGGGAGACGCTGGATTGTCCGAGAGCGTCGAAGCATTACGTCGGGCTCGGCTGTGTATATGTATACGTATTCGCGCGTGCTCGAGCGAGCGCACATGTCGACATGGAAAAATCAGCGCGCGGCGCGATAGATTTCGACGGGAAGCTCAAGTGGACGCGGATCGCGGCGCTTCGATTTAATTCGATGACGTTATTGAGCGGCGAGTGCGGGAAAAACAACGAGGGCGAATGGTGTTGATTGAGCCCGCTCGCGCGCGCCTTTATAAAAGAGCCGTACAGTATATATGGTCGAGTCTCGCGCGCGCAGCGAGAGCCGAGGCGATTTAGCGAAATTTATTTGACCGCGCGGCAACATTTGCTAAGCCGTTGTTTCTGTATGTGCTAAGTGAGCGCAAAGTGGCAGCCCGTGTTGAGGCCTACAGGCGGTCGCTAACACGTGAGAGCCGACTGCGCGAGCGCGCGCGCATGTGTGTGCGTATGTGCGTGTGTGCCGCACAGCCGACGCACCGAGTATAATGCACCCGCGGCTACCGCGCGGCTCCAATATTTATTAACGCTATATACGTTTTGGCCGCGAACGACTCGCCCTCTCGCTACTTCCTTTGTTCCGACATTCTTTATCCCTGCGCGAGCGAGTTATTATATGACTCACAAACGACTCGAATATACTCGGCACATGCGCATTTAGATTATATCCCGTCGGTCGTTACGTACACGAGGATCGATCGATTTCTGTCGGGATCGCGAGTCGATTGTGTGATTCGGACTTTTCGTGGAAATAGTGTATCGGTGATGGAAGGGATGAAACACGCCAAGGGAATTGTATATGGTCTCTCCGACTCCAAAATACTACATTGTTCGATCATACACAATATTTGATGAGTAATTTGTAGTCGGATCAAACTGTCCATCAGTCAGTGGATGTTGCGAATGAGCCAACTCAGTTTTCATCTTGATGTAATATGATGTAATTCATTAAAACACCATGTCATCACTTGGTCGATTGATCACCGTATCTACGAAGTAGATACAGTTCATATTCTCAAAGATGGAAAATAAAAATAAGTCATTATGTTTTAGTTATACTTATGATGGAAAATGATTATTGAAGAATGATTTGAGATTGAAAAAATCATTTCCACCACACAAAGATGTCATCGTAGAGGGGTGAGATAATTGATTATAAATCACATCGATGATATTCTAGTGTCATGGAAATTATTTTCTTCTTTATAGTACCACATATAACAAGCTTATGTTACATGAGCTTGTCGTTCAACTAAAACTTGTGTATACCAGTTTTGCTGTTAGGATAAAAAATAGTTAATATAGAGTATTATGGATGAATCGTGGGGCTTCTTACTCCGGTACTCCCATCGTTTTTTAGTACTTCATAACACTAAACTTGATGGCATTCAAATTTTGATCTCGTCAGCATAAACTTATTGGATTTTTATCCAGCTTGTCCTAATCTGAGCTGATAGTTCTTGGTTGATATTTTCAAGAATGAAGAGTACTATTCATCCATAAATCCTCAATAAAAACTCTAGAAGAACAATGTAAGAACTTCGGACTTCTCATGTGAGAAGCCCCTTAGATGGAACGAATATTGAACATTCTCATTCGACATTTCACACTATAGCGATCGTAACACTGAACGAAAAAAGTAAATTTTTTAAAACTTTGCTTGTTCTACCTAAAGGGTGCATTGGGCCCTACCAGTCTACTAGATTTTGCATTTTACAAACATATTGGACACAAATAATATTTGTCGAACTGCCGAAAATACTCCAGGAAGATATCAAACTGAATCACATACGCATTTTATCTATGGACAGGCTTGATAAAGCGCGATAGGCGCTGGTAGCTCAGTAAACAATAATTAACGTCAGCGATCCGTCGATAATCCAACAACACTTCCTCCGGCGAGCTCAATACGCCTCCAGAACGGGGCATATCGCAATCGTGAGCACACGAAAACATTGTGTGACGGATCCAGTCGATCGCCCCGCGCCGGCCGCCTCCTCCAAATCCCGAGGCGCGTCGGACGAAATCACGCGAGCTCGCTCTCTAATTGATTCGTAAGGGAAAAAAGAAGCAAGAAGAAGAAAACGCGCGGAATAAAGGGGACACAAGATCGTCAGCCGTGAGAAAGATGCCGAAATCATAACACAATCCGTGCGCGGGGCTTCCGAGAGTCACGCTATAAATTACCGCGTCTCCGCGTGCGCGCGCGCGCGTCTCCTCCCGAGTGTACACGAGAGCGTTGGTGGTTGGATATACCCGGGTGATTTGGGAAAAGCGGAAAATAGGATACATCTCGGGAGCGAGCTCAAAGGAACCAGGGCTATACACACAATATAATGGAGAGCCGAGCGACGAGGACTCGATGCACTACAGCGTGGCATTGTGCGAGCAGAGTCCTTTCAGCCCATTTTTTTTCCTCGACTATCCTCGGCTCGGATAGAGGAGAAAAGCTAGAGAGCGAGAGGGAGCACTTGACTGTGCGGCTCTCTGTCGGGTCCGTGAATGGGGGGCACCCTTCTCGATTCTCCGCGCGCGGGCGCACACAATCGCCACTTATAAACTCGCTTCTCTCTTTCTAATATCAATCCGTCCATGCGAGTATGGCGGCACAATCGCGGCGACATTTTTATTTCATATATAGAATCGAGGCTGCGCCGTGGACGACGTTATAACGCCTGTGTATATACATACATACAGTCGCTGGCTTTTCCTCGTCGCGACATTATGAAATTCTCCATAGTGGAAATCCTATATACCGCTTTTGTGCCGGATGATACTCGACGAGTATACGTCTCATTCCGTGCGGCCACTTTATACGCGCAGCAGCTAGTGTATTCAATTCGCTCTTGTATACGAGAAAGAGAAAGAGAGAGAGAAAGAGAGAAGAAAGACAACACTTGGTGATTCCCCCGAGATTCGATATAATGTAACTTTGTCTCGGCGGAGTTTGTTTCCTTGATCGATCGTCAATTATGGCACGAGAGAGCGATAACACGACACATCGATTAATAATTTTCCTAATTGCGCTCTTTGATCTCGCCAGATAGAATCGGTATAAATATATCTTTGTGTGTATATTCATTAACTACGCCAATCGCTTGAATTTCGTTCGCTTGTGTTATCGCGCGTATATCGCGCATCGAATGATTATTGCGATGAAGCGAGGGGCTCTTGCGCGACTCAATATCTTTGCCGCGGTTGGAACGTTACTGCGATCGGCGATAAAAGAATTAGTACAAAATTAATTGTCCTGAATCAGCCGGCTGGTGGGTTTCGTAAGTCGGGAGATTACGTCCGGCGGCGAGAGTATGTTATTTTCGAGGCGTCCGAGCAATATATCCGGTGAGCGATTCAAGCGAATTAGCGATTAAAACGCGGGACACTCGGATATTGTCGGATTAGCAATTGAATTTGGACTGCGGTCGCGCGAGCTGATAGTGCTGAGAAACTCACTGGCCGAGCGAAAATTGTACAGGCTCTCCTCGGAATAATCACTAACTGGCCGTTGGTATATATACGCGAGGCTGCGCGATACACACACTTTGTATGGACTGCTATCTTTTGTGGACAGAATTAGTATGTGTTTGCCTTGGGCCGTAGGCCGCGCACTATCTACAAATTCATATTTACCAAAAGAGCCGGGAGATTATTTTATCGTAACGAGCGTCCCGTTATCCGCGTCGGTCACACTGCGCGCCAGATTGCGCGCGCTCGCCCGTGTGTGTGTGTGTTGACACGTATATATATATACGCGAACGAACGTATTATCGAGCGGTGGCGGGAAAATTACGAAAAATGGAGGCGAGAGCTTGCCAATAAAGTGAGACAGGGTGTAAAAGAGCGGGGGGAGGGCGCAATTTCGTCCGGGGCTTAATTACGCGAGCCTGCGCGCCGACAATCAGATAGCGTCCCGACCCCCGCCGAGCCTGCGCGAGCGCGAGCGCGCCCAAGAGAAAATGGAGCGCGCGGCCGGGGCGAAAAAAGGACCCGGCCCAGCCCCCGAGGTCTGGCTCTGTAATTACGAAATTTTTCCAACAAATTTTCGACTCGTTATTGGACCTTCCTCCCACGCCGTCTATTATTCTCAGCTTGGCTTGTCTCACCCGACCACAAGCGGGCGTCAACGCCCATCGGCTTCCCTTCCTTTCGTCTAACTTTTTTTCTTATCCGTGAAATCTTGTCCTCGCTATTGTCAGAATGGACGATAAAAAACTTACGGAATTTTATTTCAAATCGTACACTGAAAAAAATTTCAGGTAAACCCTACTATATTTTTACTATTTAATATGAAGGAAAAATGCGACAGCCATACTTTTTTGGTGAATCCTACTACAGAAAATTTAGGACATCTTGCCAGATTAATATGGTTCAGATTACCTCAAAATATGTTAAAATTTACTTTACAAATGGCAAATTATTAAGAAAATGAAACGATTTTTTCAGATTTTCGAACCCTTAATCCATTAAAGCCCACTGAGAATGTGGGCGAGCTAAATTCAAAGTAATTTTCGGAAATAGAATAAAACCGTGGATAATAGAATAAAGATGTCAGATGACAAAACGATAAACGACATAATTTCATAATTGTTTAAACAATAATTGTTTAAACAAATTATTAAAAAGTGATTTTTTCTAACTCTGAGGCCGACAATCGATTGTACGAGAAATATCACTTACAGAACATACTTTGAAAAGTTCATTTTTTATTTCTCGAAATGCTCATGAACAAATATATTTTTACTTCGGATTCATACTTCATATATCAAAACTATCTTGTTAGTAGATTTACAGTACCGATAACTATACATACATGGTTGTTTACTATATATTAGTAAGATGTACTATACACTACTGAAATCTTAAAAAAAAACCGCTGCCAAGTGCCTCAGCAGTATGCTTTCTCAAAGTATTGCAATTGAACCTCAACTTGCATTAATCACCACTCTTTGAGAAAGCAAAATGAACCTCTAACTCATTTCCTCCACTCCATAGTAACGGTTGCTATGGTAAATATCCGAGCTTCGGTGTTCTTACTTCTTAGTCGTCAACAGTTCCGAAAATGGACCTCTAACTGACTTTTCCCACTCCATAGTAACGGTTGCTAAGGACGTAAACAATGGTTGCTATGGTAAATGTCGGAGCTTCGATGTTCTTACTTCTTAGTCACCAATAGTTCCAAAAATGGACTTCAAACTGACTTTTCCCACTCCATAATAACGGTTGCTAAGGACGTAAACAACGGCTGCTATGGTAAATGTCGGAGCTTCGACGTTATTACTTCTTAGTCATCAATAGTTCCGAAAATGGACCTCCAACTGACTTTTCACACTCCATAGTAACGGTTGCTAAGGACGTAAACAACGGTTGCTATGGTAAATGTCGGAGCTTCGATGTTCTTACTTCTTAGTCATCAACAGTTCCAAAAATGAACCTCCAACTGACTTTTCCCATTCCCTAGTTACGGTTGCAACCGATATAAACACCGGTTGCTAGAGACATCAACAATGGTTTATACGGGAAAGGTCTCTTTGATTGTTATAGAATCCCATAAATATACAAACCCAAATGATCATTTATCATGAATTATATGGGAACTTATCGAAAACACGCTAGCAACGGTTGCCATGGAATCAAACAACGGATGTTGCTGAAGACCGAACTCGGTTCACATCTGCCGGTAACCGACCTGTGTGCAAAATTTCAGGACGATCGGACCATTCCTTCGAAAATTAATGTACGACAAAAAAAAAGTCAGTCTGAAGCTGAATTTTGTATCTCCATAGCAACGGTTGCTAGGAGAATAAACAATGGTTGTTCCAAAATGAATGTCTTATCGATTCTCATCGATCGTCGAAAGAATTCGAGACCCATCGTGCATTGATGATGATTTTTGGAGCTTTTATCAAAAACACGTTAGCAACGGTTGCTAGAGAAATAAACAACGGAATTGGCTGAAAATTGAACTCGACCGAGATTTTGCGGCGACTAACCTGTGTGCAAAATTTCAGGACGATCGGACAATTCCTTCGAGAGTTATCGTACGACAAAAAAAAGTGCACGTACGTACGTACGTACGTACGTACGTACGTACGTACGTACATACGTACGTACGTACGTACATACATACAGACATTTTCGGATTTCCATGTTTTTCGACCCGTAGATTACGAAAATCGAGGTCCCGAAGTCCGATTCGGTGGGTCGATTTTTACCCCGTTACAAAGCTTTCTCTTTGAGAAAGCAATATAGTTAGAGACACTATATTTTGTATAGTGATAACGTTCACTGAATTCAACTAAAAATGGATAGTATAATTTCCTATAAGATAGTGCATTTCATGTATAAATATAGTATGGTTTACTATATTTTTCTTTACTATACGATATAGTAGGATTTACAAACCAAATTTTTCTCAGTGTATATAGATGCGAACGAATTGAGCTTAATCAGTCGACATCAATGGTCAACCAATGAATTTGTTGCCTACAACATCAACTAGAAACCATAATCTCTAAATTGAAAATAGTTAGAAAGTATACTATTCACTATATTTTAGTGATAATTGATTATTACCAGGGAATATTCCTCATCAAATGTTAAATTTTTTCCCAATACCATGCAACAGTAAAAAATTCGATAGCTAAAGAAGTAGGTATGGTGAACTTTTCAATCAAATTGTACTATATATTAGTATAAAAGACTTAACTTGTCAAAATAGTGAATATTTACTAATAAATGGGTAAATATTCATTATTGTACTACTAGTGCAATTTTTGTTGATTAATAGTGGTCTTTAACTGAGGTATATGAACACAATATGTGCCACCTAAACGAGAAAGATCACTACACCGCGTCAAGCGTGAATTTTTTAAGGTGACTGGCGGAAAATGGAAGGTCTATACTCAATACCTTCGAAATGAGACAAGCCGTATTCAATTTGGACTTTTCTACGCCGAGATTAATTTCAGGGTAAAAATATTGTGTACCCAATATGCTTCCCCCAGAAAATACTTTTTATCATTCAGTCTCTATTTGTAGTTCTGTTGTTGGAATCCGATTAGATGATAAATACTGAAAAGGTCTATTAAATACCTTCAAATAAGCCGAGCCGCATTTGGCTCAGACTTTTATACGCATAACAAGCGCATTTTCAGAAAATGTTCTTTTTCGGTCATTAGATGCATAAAATCGAGAAGAAAATCAATAACCCATGATTTGGGAGGGGAGTGGCACTTATTGGGTACACTTGACAAAAATAATGGCCCGTTAAGACCATAGATTAGGACATATGATGAAAAAAATCAGATAATATAGATGGGATCCTAAGAAATCGAATTTTATGTCGCTCAATTTTTTGAGCGAAATCAGATGAAAAATTAGAATTCGTGAAAAATGGATAAAATGAGCTGTAACAAATTGGTGTAAGCGTTCGAGACCGGTCAAAATGTTTTTTTCTGCTCATTATACTGTATTCTCGACAAGATTATGTGCCGCGGCGCTGCTCTAGATGCGCGTAAATATGAAATACAAAGGGTGGCGCATACTGGGTATACATTCCTCGTTTTAAATTCAGAGCGAGTACTCCCTCAAATTTTTCAGTGGAAATTTTGTATGAAAGTTGAATTTCAGTGTAAGCGTGTATTTAATTTTTAGTGGAGTTAATGTTAAATTTCCACAGTAGTACCGGTGAATACTCTCTTGGGTTCCACGAAATATGCTAATTAAATTTTCCACGAAAATCCACTGTCATTTAATGTGAAAAGTGGAACCATATCCAAATCTCACGAATATTCACAGAGACACATTCGAAAGCTCACCTACCACCTACCCCTGCACCCGAATCTTGCTGCCGTACAGCGAATTTCCTATTTGAAAGGATTCAAGGGAGCAGACTCGAGACCGAACCGCTCGTCACCTGGCTAATACATAATCATCGCCGCGCACAGCAGTCAATTTTGACATCCGATTGGATTATTCATCAGGTGGAAACATAAGCGAAGCTGCGGGCACATGGTATTTTGCAGTAGGAACGAGATTGAAATATCGAGCGAGGCCTTGGCTGACATCTCGTTACCGCGACGAAGACATCACGGATAGCGCAGCCGGATGTGCCGCGGTACGCGGACCGATCGCGTCTCCGCGCAATGGAGAAATTAGACTCGCGGGCAGCAACTTCTCTCTCCCTCTCTCTTGTGGGCGCGCAATCGTGTGCCGGCAGGCGGCGCCGGGCAGAGCAAGAGATAGAGCAGGACGGTTCATAATTCGCTCGGCTCGCCGGCGAATGAAGTTGTCGGTGGAGCGAGCGAGCGGCCGCGCAGAGCCGCGGCGAGACAATGCAGCGCATAAATATCTCAGCGCGAGCGCGCGCAGCGAGTTGTCATATTATAGGATCGGGCCTTGCGCGAGCGCGAGCGCACGGCCAAGTGTGTGGCAGGACAAAGCGCCCCTCTCCCCCTCTCGATGCGATAAACACGTATATCTATATACATACACCCATCTATATATATGTATGTATATATACATACACGCGAAGGAGCAAAAGGCCCGCGCGCTGAAATATCGATAGCGAGTCCGGCTCGGCCGATCGGCCTGCCCGATAAGGCAGCGTTTTTGTCGCCCGAGCTCCCGCAGCTCTCTCTCTCTCTCTCTTTCTCTCCCCGGAGCCGGAGCTTTCAGCGATCCGCGCGTATACGAGTACGTGTCCATAACTCTTGTATATATGACTGTGCCGCGGCTATGCGCCACAGAGCTGATCCTTTCTTCCCCCCCGAATCCCTAATATCCCGCTGTGGATATCCATATCCGAATCGATCCTCCGCTCGATTGCGCGATTAACAACGGCCCGCACTTGATTGCACCGAACGTTTACAGATTAACTTATATACACGGTTTCGGATCGATTTCTCATTGGATGCATTAGCTCAGGCGCGATTCGAATCGCCATGCGATCGCTATTGGCAATTAACGAGCAAATTTGTCTATTTGATTTGACTTGGCCGCTTGGCTCTCCGGACATTCAACGTACGGTCCGCAACATCGAGCGTATATACCGGGAAAAGAAAAAAGTGAAAAAAGTCGCGGGTCAACAAATTTAGCGGTAGTGTTTAGAGTTCAATTCATCACGGCAAATGTTGAGAATACGCTGTGTCAATTTGGATTCCCCAGAGAGAATATATGTATACTGCCATCCAGATGTAACCGAGGAATTCCTGCGTACGGAAAGAGTTTTGTTTGTCTTCAAATACTCTCTAATACGGCCACTCAAATTTGTCTTTTGAGCCTACATTCCCCGGCCCCGTATATGCGTATATTGAAACGAGGGCAACCAAGACGTGCTCGTTATCCGAGCATCCATTGAATCAGCGAGTGTAGCGCACACACTCGTCGAATAATCGAAAAGTAAGTCGCGCAGCGAAAGTACACGCAGCAACACGAGCGGATGTATATTGGTATATAATATCTTCTAATTAGATTGGAGAGTCGGAATTGTGGGCGATGAAAGGGAGGGGGAGGGGGTGAGGGGGCGGAGGAATATTTGCTAAAGGCGAGGGGGAGGCTTATGGGTATAAAGACACGGGGAGGAGGGGGCGGCCGGAGAGCTGGCTCTGTCGGATGAAAAAGTGAAAAGATCGAAAAAGCAGAGGATAAACGAGAAAGGAGCGAAGGCCGGAGAGAAGAGGCTGCAAAGAGTGAGAGGGAGAGCGGGAGAGAGAGAGAGAGAGAGCACAAGAGACTAAGGGGGCGCACAGGGAAAAAGGATAAAGAAGAGAGAGGAGCCCGGCCGCGAGTGTATAAGCCGGCCATTAGTATCGCGGCCCGGCTACTGTCCATTGTTTCGTGTTTGCAGAAACAATTGACGGGTGGCTGTGCATCGCGCTCGGCGTCGTCTCGTTAGCGCTTGGCCATATAGCACAGGACACAGCATTGTCCGGGACGTTTAGCACTCGCGGAAAAATCCTAACGAGCTCGGGGGAGAGAAAGAGAGAGAGGGAGAGAGAGAGAGAGAGAGAGAGAGAGAGAGAGAGAGAGAGTTAGCCCGCCATTTAACACCTATATACCTCCAAAAGCAAAACGAGCCGCTGGCGCGCCGCGCAGAGAATCGCCCTGGACACGCTTTCGCAGGCGTTCGCCTCGCATTGCCGCCACCGCCGCACTTCGTCATTTCTCGAGCTTCACAAGACACCGCCGCCGCACGCATCGACTCAGGTGCGCCATTCAAACGTATGAATGAACCACAACACCAGCCTGCGCAGCTCTCTAATCGTGCGAACAACCCGCGCACACCTTATACGCATTCACTCGTTCACCGCTCAACCGCCCGACCGACTCTTCCTCGATTTCTTGCGCGAACCGCCGCGAGAGTGTGAGTCAATCCGCAAAGCCACACGAGGACACATTGTTTTCTCTTCCTCCCGTATCGCCAGATGCTTTCAGCTCTTTGTAGAGACAATATGTATCCTACTGGTGTAGATCGTGGTCGGAATGTGTTCCGACACTTGAGGCACCTCTTCGAGCCCCGGCACCAGTCATTGGGTGTCCCAAGCAAGGATCATGGAAATATCACGTGTGTCCTAGTACTTCACCTGTGGATCCCCAACCTCGCTGAATCTTTTGAGGTGGCCCAAAGATCTGCGTGTTTGTAACTTTGGATATGTTCGGAGACACGTTACATGGGTAAAACAGTGGGTTGGCTAATGCTTCATGAAGAATTCAAGTGTAAGGATGAACGCCTGCATGTACCATCGATTTGCTTGGTCATCAAAAAACTACCTCAAAAAGTTTCAGGGAAATCCAAGACTCAAATGTGAGGTATTATCTTCTGGTTTCCCAATGCAACTGCAAAAGTCAGAAAGGATTATCTAAATTGGCGATGGCTTTGAATTGTGTTTCATGGATGCGTTTTTACTGTTGAACTTGTTTTGATCTTTGTCGAACTCCACTGAAAGAGATATTTTGCCAAATCAATTGCCAAGCTTGGTGAAATCTTAGTAAAATTCAGAAAAACGAGGGTTCAGAATGTCATACCTCGAAGACTTGCAATCCGTCAGAGGGAGACGATAGGTGAACCAATGTTAGATAGTAATGATAATAAAATTTATATTATACGTGATCATAAACGCGAATTTCACGCATCGATTTCCGTGCGTGAAATTCGATTTTACGAACTAGTGCTTTAGCTCACTTTTTATAGCACTAGTGCGTGAAACCGCATTTCACGCACTCAAGTCGATGCGTGAAACCACATTTCACGCACTCAAGTCGATGCGTGAAATTCGCGTAGATCACTCATAACATAAAATATCGTATGCAACTCGTGAAATACGATTCCACGCACTCGTTCGCCGGCTTCGCCGGCGACTCGTGCAGGTTTGTCACACTGGTGTGTGAAATCGCAATTCAGGAACTAGTTTCATGATATAATATTTTGTGAAGTTTGTCTTAGTTTTGGCTGTCAAGGGAAAAATTTCAGAGGTTTTGAGATTTTCTTAGTTTATTTTTTCATCCCTAGCTTGTCTGGAAAGTATGGGAAGTCTGGGTCTGTCGGCGACGTCTGGCCTTCTCAGGGTTGATTTTGGCAAAGTCGACCGTACTTTGCTAAACTGATGCTCAGAAATGATATCCAGCTTGACCTAGCTCGCTTTGACGTTGTGTATTGCCTCATCACGCTTTGTCATTCTCTGATGAAAATCCATATCATTGAATTTTAGGAAAATATTTGATTTACAAAAGTCAGTCTTCTCTCTGCAGAACTCAAATAGGTAATTTTTACAGATGTTCGTCCTAACGTTTAGATTTTTTATGAACCGATCATTGTTGATGTTATGCATGTTGCGTATGTCTATATGAGGGGCGTTTTACGTCAACTCTACAGAGCCAGCTCGCGGACGCTGAAACCTCGCGTTTTCGACGCTTTTTTTCTCCCCTAGAAGGCCAGAAACTAAACAATATGGAATACGCTATCGATGTAGTTTTCTTCTCAGCTTTCCGATGGTGAATTTAGTATTCCAAAATAGTCTAGATCAACAGCTGACTTTTTTTTACGTTAATAGCCCTTCTAAATATGAGACTTTTTTGGTATATCAAGTAATTGAGTAGTGAACATGAAAAAATGCGCGGCATGGGCCGCGCTAAGCTCCTCCACGCGCTCAGGCACCGGTATTGGCCCGGTGCGGCGCATTTTCTCATGTTCACTACTCAATTACTCGAATATACCGAAAAAGTCTCATTTTTAGAAGGGCTATATTACTGTGAAAAAAGTCAGCTTTTGATCGAAACTATTTGAAAAAAAAAATAAAAAAATGTTTTTTAAGATGTAGCATGTTTTAGGCTTTTTATTAGGAAAACGTGAAAATTTTGGAAAGCTAAATTCACCGTTGGTAAGCTGAGAAAAAACTTCATCGATATCATATACTCGTCATTATTCAGATATCGGTCTGATAGAGTCGAAAACACGTCAAAAACGCGAGCATCTAGTGTCTGCGCACCGGCTCTGGAGAGTTGACGTAAAACGCCCCATAAGTGAAATGTCATACGTGTAGATATACACTCTTTGTCTGGAAAGACGAAAATATCTTTGGAGAATCGAAACATTAGGACGAATAAACCCTGACAGTATTAACTATTTGGATAACTCAAACAACCTCCAAAAGTTTTGGCAAGATCGGACATTCAAATGCCAACAAGTGGATATTTCTCTATAATAGACATTTAGTCTAAAATCCATCGATCTTTATGATGAATGCAATGTTTAGTTCTTTAATGTCACTTTGCAGTGGTCCAACACTGATTGAGCGTATCGGCTATTATAGCTATTATAGTATACTCTAGTTACCAGTCGATGTCAGATTGGTACTATGTCTATCGTTAAAAAAAAACGAGAATATTGAGATTCCCTCTCAAGATGGATCATAATGTTCAAACGTGTCTTTTATCGAGTTTCTAGATAGTTCATTTGACTGTCGCGTATTCGAGCAATTAGAGAGTCACCACCAGGTGCACAAGAGCATAGGTTCATTCACGTCGCTAATGAAAAGAGGGTAAAAGTGATTACCCCGTAAAGCCGACATACACGCGCCCAGCCAAATTGTTAATCGAGCTTACCAAGGGGGCGATATCAGTTGGCGCATTACCATTTGAATGTAATCGCGCGCTCTCGCTCTTCCCCACTCTCTCTCTCTCTCTCTCTTTCTCCCGAGGAATGGAGGGGTTGTAAGCATCAAACGCATTACAGCACCGGCGCGGCGCGGCGGTATATAATGTAATAAGGCGCGCAAGCAGGGGGGAGAGCTTATCTGGCGGGCTCGGCCGATAAGCAGGCCGTTTTCGCACTTATCCAGTTAGCGGGCGCTCATTGTTCGATGATTTTCGAGAGATCGCACGCAGCCGATAAGAGCTTACGTGAGGGGCTGTGCGTACATACACGAGCGCTCGCCTCGAGCACGTGCCCAAGTTAACGGGACCCGATGACAAATGACGCGAGCCACCTTATCTCGACCGTTCGCATCTCTTTCATGACTTCTCAACTGATTCCCCATTAATCAAACTCGAGCTTCTATTACGCTCCGGCGAATAGATAGAAATGAAAATTACCAAGATTGCCAAAGGAACCAAGAGGCTTTTCCTCCCTGCTCTATGCGTCCCTTTGCTCGATCGATAAGAATTTGAATCGCCGTGTCCTGGGCACGCCGGAAGGAGTTTACAAGCCTCTGGTGTGAGTCGATCCATACGTACTCATCGCTAGAACCACTCGGAGATTTTTCCTATAAGTAAAAACGGATTTTCCCGTCATTTAAATGTGCGAATGTTGAATTCATCCGAGTCTTGTTTACAAAAACATTATAACGGATGAAGCGTTACTTGGTATTGTTATTTGACCATTCAGCATGAATTTACGACAGTAATATATTCATTTCAAATGCTTGGTTGAGAAATCACTGACATGTTCTCGATGCTACGATGATCACCGAGAAAGATTGTAGGCTTACATAAAAGAGAAGCTTATTACAGCAAAGGTGTTTATTGCACACGTGTTTTACGGTCGCTTTTGACTCGCATATTCCGCAGATATAATCTTTACCTGTATTATAAATCGCACAGTAACAAGCTCCTAAGTATTCTTCGAAATAATTGGCTATATAAAAACAGATTCCTGTCTAAATTCCTTTGATCACGATTAAACCGTATTCGAGGCGTTAATAAACAAAAAAGGTCAATAATAATTCTGTCAGAGTATTATCTACTCGGATATTTTTATCGGTACATCGAGCGGTATAGGTTCAACTTTTCGAAGTGTGCAAGTACATCCTAGAACACAATGATTGCGCAAGTTTACAGATATCTTATTGTAAGTAACTTGATGACAGTCGAATCTTCAGAAATTTCATCTACATCGTCAACAATTTTAATGAGGTTAAGACGCCAAGATACGAAATTCATAAAAATTTTCTATTCTAATTCCTTGTATATGTTCATAGAAAATTCATTATTCGTGTCTCTTTGTTTCTAGGTCGGCGGTGTGATGGTCAAATTACTGTGATCGAGAGTTCAAGTTATCGCTATAACAGTTAAATAACTAGTGATATTTTTCAATAAAATTTTCCATTTGAAAAAAGTATAATTTTGAAAATCTATAATCACTCGGCACAGCTCAAGAGGCTCTTCAAAAAGTACGAGGTATAGTGCTTGTTATCGAAATACCGTCTACTCTTTAGTCTCCGAGCACCTATTAGGTGTTCTTTTTATCAAAGCGCGTTTTCATAAAAGCGAGCCCTTCGAAAGTTTTAATTAATATGAAAATTGCTTGCTCTCGTGAATTTCAATGAGAGGGCTGGAGAAAAAAAGTCGTCCCCATATATAGAGGTCTATCCAACGGGTAGTCGAAGAAGGGACAAATGATAAAACGTATCCCTAACAGCCAATTCAATGATTAATAAAAAAAGGAGCATGTTGGCGGATATCCTGTTAATTTCGGGCGAGGCAATGGCTCGCGAGGGAGCAAGAGCTGGCGAGTGGAAAAATGATGGGCCGAGAATCCGCGGGGTGGCAGGGCAGAGCCGAGGGATGTTAGGAATAGGGGCTAACCGAGCGTGAGAGATTAAGCCCTCTAACAGTGGCTGCCGCCCAGTATATATCAAGGCGCCCGATAAAACGACGTCTTCTCTATTCGCGTCGACGGCCCTAACTGCCTATATACTATATACATATATCGATAGTCGAGCTGGTTTTTTTCCGCAGAGCAGCCGATCCGCGTTTATGCGACGTGTGAGCTCGCATAGGCGACGTGTATATACACACACAGCCGTATACACGCAGCCCGGTATAGAGCTCTCGAGCAGATGATGAATCCGCGCTTCCGTCGTCTCTAAACTGCCTAATAGCTGCGTAAACAATAGAGCGGAGGCGCTTTGAAGTCGGTCGGGGCACCGCCGAAAATCCGAGCCGCGGAAAGCGGCGGTCCAGAGTTTGACTTGTAAGCCGATAACGTTGAGTCAACGGCTTAGTGATTTTTCAGAGGGGAGCAGCTCTGTATCGACGCACACGCACGCACGCACACATACACATGGACGCAGACATACATGCGCACACGCGCGAGAGAGAAGCTGCGTATAGGAATCACCGAGACTGTCTGTTATTTGGCCAGTTGGCTTTGATGAGCGACGACCGAGGTGCTGTAGAAGCCAATGCTGAATTTCATGTTTCCTTATACCTTTCAACGAGCTATCTATAGTTTTATTCCTGTTTCCCGACTTGCGCTCAGATCATCGTTTTATTCTAGTTAGATATTTCATCGGCTTTTATACGTGATACGTTGGGATAGGGTACAAAATGAAGATAAATCTCTCTGTAATGGAATAACAATTGATAGTACAGTAGAGAACAATATTGAGGAAAAGGGCGTGGCAGATTAGAGTCAGGGTAGAACAAGAGCCCTCTACGTCTTCTCAAGCCTCCGAGTCGGAAACCACTTGTTTCCCTCTTGGGTGACACTTATTCCCCACCTTATTCGTGTAAGGGAGATTTCGTTTTCGTTTGATAATATCTTCTCAAACGTAGAAGTAATTATGCTTCCTCCAAAAAAGCATACAGTGCGTCAAATTTTTAAGCTCATAATTCAAGCCCTTCTAACTCGAACTACTTATATGCCTAATCATCATATTTTTTTATAATAAAGATGGGAACTCCGATCAGAGTAACATTGTTCAAACCTAACAATCGAATTAAATCTATTCTTCTTAGCTATGGGTTTATAAACGTCTATATAGGTTAAATATGATTTGAACTTGAATGAATTGATTATATAGAATTTATTCAGAATTTTGAGGCTATATTAAAAGTTTTATGACTTTGTATGAGATATGATCTACTCTGATAAATCGTCATATGTAGAAACCATTGATTACCTAATGAAATCAACCGTAATACAGTCAGATGAAAATTGGCGTGAGAATTGTTGAAAGAATCGTTGGACAAAATCTTCATGAAAATGGTTGCGTAGGCACGACTCGATGAAGTGTAACGTGTAGTATCGGTTTTCAGACGTTTCCGTTAAAGAAATATTGTTTTTAATGATAAGAGTTTGTGATTATGTCGAATATTGTTGAGTACTCGTCAGTTAGAGATTAAATCCAGTTTTTCCCGAAGTTCCAAGAACTTTTTCAATATGTCGAAAATGTAGACGGCACCTTCGTGCGATAACCGATACGATTTACGAAATTTCCCCGAAAGATTTAGTTTGAATGACCCATTGATGAAGAAGGCTTCACATGCATTCGTATTAACTCAAAGTTCTTCTTTGCAAAACCATTTACTTCTTGGGTGATTGACAGTGGTTTCTCAATACATTTACTATTTTCAATCGATTGCACAACCGACATGACACCATTGGAAGTGAAAAAAAATATGAGTTTCTAGATGAAACACATCGAAATGAGGGGGAGCACAAAGAGACAATTCCGAATTGGTAATTGTCCAGAGGCAATGGGAATAAAGGCTCTTCGAATGACGCACGTATACAGATCCTCGTCACCGGCTTTATGAAATTTTATCGAAAAACTGCCAGATACATTGATGGAACTTTTTCCCGCGAGCATAAAACGAATCGAGCGTGGATGACGAAAATTGCAGATTTGTAAAACAACCCTGGCTGCTGGCGGGAAATCGATGAATCGAGCTCCCTACTCTGGGTACACAGCAACAAAAAAGCTCCGAGCTTCCGTGGGCTTTTGTCGCCGTTGCGGGCTCGAAAAAAAAAAGAAAAAAAAACACATTCGCGCGATCCGAGGCGCCGCGCCGGAAAAATGATAAGGCTTTTTTGCGCGTGCAATGCAAAGCCGAGTGTCGATGCGCGGCGGTTGCGCCCTGACATTTATACAGATTTCGCCGGCGCGTCCAGCTGCAGACGCGCGCGAATAAAATACTCGTCCGTGAGCGCCATAAAAGTGATTTGGAGGACGGGAACGAATGAGGAAACGATAGAGCGAGAAAAATCGCCTGGCAACGCGCGGGCTCGCGATGGGTGGGGTATACGAGAGGGCAGGGGCAGGGTGGGAGTGAAAAGAGAGCAGGCAGAATCGAAGCGAGGGGCGGAGATAAAGGGCGTTTTATCAGCCCGGCCCGGGAGAGCTGGCGCACGCGTACGCGACTTTTTCGCTCTCCCGCGCGAGCCCTGCTGCTGCTGCCGCGCCTGGCTATCTGCATCGAATCTCTCAATAAAAAATTTTGTATCCCCGCCCGCCATTTTGCGAGTTTAAATGGAAATCCGGGCGCGCAGCTCTCGGCTCTCTTAGCATGCAAATTAAAGTGCCGCCGCCGACGCCGCCGTCGTTTGGCTGCGAAAAAGCTGAGCCGAGCCGGGGCTTGACAGATCGACGCGCGCTCCCGCATGTATATACATACCGTGTACAGTGCCGTGCAGCTATCCCGCCCACGCGATCGACCCTCCCCCTAAAACGCCCTATCGAACGATCCGATTTCTTCCTAGCCAATTCACCGCCCCGACCCCCGCGATACACGCCAATTCGACAGCGGCCCAGGAGGAAATGCCCCCCCGTGCCGGAATTACACCATTAACTCTCAGACGCGCCGCGCGTTTACTGTTCTCGTGTTTGTATGGGCCTCGATCCCGATTCAAATTCGATTCGAATTCTAATGTCCGTCGATTTTGCCTATGCGCAAATGGCCGATGCGTACATGCGAGTGTAAAATCACTTGCGTACCTTGTTTCCAACGACGGACGTTGCGTCGACTCCCAGCAAAAACTTTCGATAGTTTGATTTTCCCCACGCTCCAAGTGTTCAAACGCTGTGGAGGATTTTTGTGCAACCGAAAATCGACGTAATAGCAAGAAACCGACATGGTCCCCCACTCGAGAGTACGCTGCAGTACGCGTATATACACAGAGCAGCGCGAGCTCACCGCGGCGGCCTCGAGCGAGCGATGAAGTATGCGGTCTTTAAAAAATGGCGAATATGAGTTTTATTAGTTTTCTCGAGAGGGTGCGCGCGGTTATTCCGGGGCGTCGTATTTCACGAGCAGATAGCGAACGGAGGGTCGCCTCGGAGGTACGATTCCCGCCTTATTACACTCGCCGGGCTATTCCTTAATGCGCGCCCCCTCGAGATCTCGAGGAGCCGCTGCAGGCCGCTCGGCCGAGACAGTTATGAAATTTCTTCGGAATTATTATTCCGCCCCCGCGGCCTTGCAAACTTCAACTTGCCAAGCAGGAAAAGAGTAATATTTTCCCGGGGTAATTCGCGCGGGGGAAATAAAGAAACGTGCCAGGGAAGATAAAAGAATGGAGGGAAGGAGGGAGGCAGAGAGAGAGAGAGAGAGAGAGAGAGAGAGAGAGAGAGAGAGAGAGAGAGAGAGAGACAGCCACTCGGTGGGATTTACAGCGGCTCTTATGAAAAGCAGCATCCCGTTGAAAAGAAAAGAAAAAGACTTAATTGTCTCCGCGGCTCCCGCGTAGGACGCGGCATCTCGGCGAAATTATGCGCGACAGCTGCAATAAAGGAAAAATCAAGGGGCGCAAAGAGTCTCGCTCTAATTCTCGCGGAATTCAATATCTCGCTTCGTCTCTCCGCGCCTGCTCGAGGTGATATTCCCGCCAGGCCGCAAAGCTGCATGCATGCATACATATATATATCTTATACGTGCAGTATACGTATATATAGAGCGAACTGGTGCACGCGAAATGGCAGTGGGGGAGCTAGAGGGGGAGAGAACGAGAGAGGGAGGGAGAGGAAGAAACCGGATTTGAATATTGATTCTTCGGCTTATTTAAATTCGTCTGGTTATCGGGGCCGGGATATCTCAGCGGAAGAGAGCACGAAATTGGACGCGATAAGGAAAACGAAATAGCGTGAGCCGACGGGGAGGGAGACAGCTAGCGAGCTGCAGTACGTGTGTGTGTGCTGCATAGGACAAAGGAGAAATGCTAAAGGGATCGAATGGAATTTATAAAGCACGATATCTGGCTCGATATCTCGCCCGCGCCAGCACCAACAACGGGGGCTCGCGCGCGCCGATTGCTAAAGCAGCTGCGCTGCCGTGTGCGGCTGATCGAATTTAGAGCTCGCGAGAAGAGCGTAATACACCTAGTCTATAACACACACATACACACATATACACGAGCGAACCTAGTAAGAGTAGCGAGAGGCTGTTGCCCGGATAAGCCGAGAGACAAAAATTGACTTGCCGAGCGAGTGGGCCGCGAGCTCGCGCTAAAACTGAGCCGACCCCTGACACGACCCGCGAACGGTAAACCCGCGTGGGAGCGCATATCCGCGCCACGGATTCACCTGGGCGCCAGTGTAATGCGCCCCCGTATGTATACACTATATAGCGGGCAACATTTCGCGAGCGCGCGCTACCTGCAGATGTGTAAGAGCGTGATTGATGCACCGCCGCGGCTATTGCGCGATATTAATCATCATCATCTCGGCGAATTTCCATCGCGCCCGTGAAAATTCATCCTCGTGGAATTTTGATCAGTCGTAATGCGTTGACGTAGACATTGTGGCGCGCAATGGCCGTCGAGGGTATAATGACAAGAAAAAAAAATTTCCGCCGAGAATCTTGCAGCGAGGACGTCGAGAGGCTTCCCGCTCCAAAATTTTAACAGTACTCTCGTCGTTCTTAGGTACTTAATTCGATGGAATTCGGCGTTTTTATCTGGTCAATTTTTAGCTTTTCCTAATGTGAGCTGATAGTTCTTGGTTAATATTGGCAAAAATGAAGAGTACTATTTATTCACAAAACCCGCTGTACTCCATAAGAACTCCGCGATATTCCCTCTGGGAGTACTGGAGTGAGAAGCCGCTCGGAGGTCATAGTATAACATCGGGTATTTCTATAGGATTAATTATAGGCTTCTCGCACTGTCACGGGAAGAATATTAAAAAAGCATATACGGGATATTTCATCCATTCTGCGTATTGGTCGGAATCGTCGCGAGGATCTCTCGGAAAGCGCTTGAAGATTTAATCTTCGATCATTCGAATCTCGAGGATAGTATATATCGCAAATCCAAATCGAAAGGACGATCCGAGGCTCGAGGCTCCGTTTTGATACGAAATCAGCCAAGTCCCGTAGAGAAGGATTTGAGAGCGGGCCGTTTTAGCATGGGCATGAAATTCTAAACAAGCCGGGGGCGAGACTTTTCGACCGGCGTCATTGCTCGAGTAGGATTCCGAGAACGATCCCCGCAGGGTAACTGCTCGTCCGGGTGCGGGTCCAGGGGCTGTTGAGCCGGCGCGGCGGTACGAGGGCGGCAAGGCATATATTCGGTCGATCGCGCGCCCACGCGATCACGATGATTCAAATGTCCGGCTGTATACGTGCAGTTCGCGCGAGCCTCTCGGCCAAAGGTCCGGCGGGCATCGATGTATACACGCGAGCCGAGGCGTATGTGCATATCGTGGACCCTCCGAGCTCGCCGGATTTTGCGTAATACAGCAATTTCTGTGCGTGCGGATGGCCGTGGGCTGGACAGCCGAAGCCCGTGAATTATACGCGGGCGCGCTCGCTCGCGTCGGTCATCTCCGGACTCGTAATAATGCCATATCCGAAAGTTATACGCCACGGCGAAGCCGCAGCGCGAGTAAGTCATATGGGCCGCGCACTTGCAGAAACACACTAACACACGGGTGTACACATATTTCTCGGCGCGGAGACACGAGCGCACTTAGATGCTTAGATAGCGAGAAATGCCGCAGCGAGCGCCGCGGCGTCATGAATAAAAGATGGGCGAGTAGTGCGAGTTCGCACGCTTCGACTTATGTATTTTCGATCCGGCCTCGACTGTGTGTGCTTGTGTATATATGAATGTAGGGCTGCTTTATCCCGACACTCTCCTGGCGCCGCGGACTTTTTTCCTCGTTCACGCGCCGCCCGGAAAAGTCACGACGCGCCTCGTGATTTAACGGGCTGCTTCAATCGGGTGATTAAATTACATCTGGTGCTTTTGCGATGCCAACGGATCTTCGCGCGATACGGACCTGCATTTGTGCTGTTTTGAAGACGTATGATCGTGACGTGAAACCCGTAAAGTTGATTCGTCGTTGAAACCAGTTCGATTAACTGAATATAGAAGACGATCGGATTTTGGAAATATTTCCCGATTCGTATGATGCGAGAAACTATTCTTCAATGCAGAAACAAACACGAATCTGTGTGTGCGTGTGGTGATGGCTATTTTATCTATTTGCACATCGTTACTTCCCCGATATGATCTTGACGTGCGAATTAGCACGATGACGTTGGATTTTCATTGTAGCCAGTATAATAAAATCAATAATACGATACTCAGTCCTTCATAAGAACTCATAATATGGTAGAAAGAACTTCAGTATAACAAAATCTCTAGTCTATATACTAGTTTCTATGAACTAAAATAAAATAGCTATTGAACTTCTAAATGAAAAAATGCCCATCTCTGCGGACATCAGCAATGAAATTTAATTCCACTAACCTTCAGGTATAGCTGAATTGTTTCTTAATAAAAACACAACTTGACAGTCTTAAAAAGTATGACAGAGATTCAAGTTCATCCAACATTTTTGTCATGCTTTATTGTCAACTGTTTCAAGAGCTTTCTCCAATTAAATTATCAAAAATGTTGTGACATCATTGGTGAATGGATGAGAATACTTTTCTTCAAGTCCAAGTATTTTTCTACTTTGGCGTCTACATAACAAAAACCTAAATATGTCAAAATGAATATCGTCTCACTTCATTTATGTAATGCTGATCGTCGATTATTGGAATAATGTCTTGGAATGCCATCGTAATGTGTGGTGCAATGATACTGTGGGTTCTGAAAAAGACCAGCGCGTTTGAGATTTTCATGTTTTTTTCAAATATATTACTCGAAAAGCTGTTGCTTTATATAAAAATCAAAGATAATTCGTTCGAGGGGGAAATCAAGTGTGACACATAGGTTTTGAAAATTACTTAATATCAAAACACGCCACATCTCTCGTTAGGACCCCCTACAATTATCAATCGTTCAACTATGTTATTTAATAGGATCCCAATTATAAACGAGCAGTGCCTAACTTTTCATCCCACGCAGAGGATCGATAATGCATATATCCCATGGGAAAGTCCATATTTTTCTCGTTGATCATCCATATTGGGGAGGGATGGGGGGCGGGCGTGGAGTCAGGGTCGGGATGATCGATCGGGCTAATATTCCAGCTGCGGGGCGATAAAACGCTCGCCTGCTCGAGACGAAATAACTTAGGACGTGGGATTAATAGGCCTGTAAACGCCGCGATGATTTCATTAATATTCATCATGTGCGAGCTGCGCGCGCGCGCGCGGCACGGTAGACGGACTACGAGCTGTGCCGATGGGCGCGTGCGCCTGCTCCCATGATTTACCGCCTTAATTTGGCCGAGCCAAAATTTTAATACCTCCGTGCGTGGCCCCGCGATTGATTGATTCGCTTTTAATGTCCACGCCCACTGCGTGGATATCATAATAATTACAGGACGCGCACGTGCCGAAGCGATATATAAGCTCGTGGCTCGCGCCACCTATACGCTGCGAGGCTCCTAGTCGTGTGTTTTATTTCATCAATTTCTCGTCAACGGAAATTGATCGTGGAATTTCGAGGGTGACGAATAAACATTTTTCCGCCGAAGCTTGGGATCGAGATTTTTACTCTCCGATATGAAGCAACAGATTATTCGAAAACGCGAAAATACTTGTCATTGATTTATCCGTATCTCGATCCGTATCTCGATCCGTATAGTTATTTGCAGCAATTTAAGGGAAAAATTTATCATTGTAAAATGTATCATTGCTCTTTGAAGCCGTACACCAATCGCTATAGGTAAAACTTCACATACATGCACATACAATAAATTATAGGGCATGGAACAAGATGTCTTATGCACTTGTTTTAGTTGCATAAGCGTCGCATGTGCTTGAAAAAATTAATATCAAATGTATGTGTTTATGAAATATAAAAAATGTCAGATTGTGTTAATGTTCTAATATTTATGCACAAAGTTTATTGTTGTAGGTTCATTACTATCTAACACAAAGAAAGAATGGTATATCATGCACCCAAGAGAGGTTAGACGATTTCAGCATGAAAGAAGATTGCGATCCAAGTGCAGCGAAAAATGTTTTCGAAACGATTTTCATCCCAGATTGGTCTAACCGCGCTCAAATGCATGATATACTATCGTTTAATAGAGCGTTTCATTTTCCAGTGTATAGTGGAGAAAAAAAAATAACAAACTCCACCACATGATTTGCTTTTAAATTGCTTCGGTTTTGTTGGCAAAAATACAATGAAAGGATATATATATATATGTATGTATAAATCAAAGTAAACATTTTTCATCACTTGGATCGAAAAGTTAATCATTAAACCTCAATTTTCTACACTCGCAATGAAAAATACTATTACATGCTTGAGCAAAAGATGTTTCTAGGCTCGTATTATTACCACCAGCTCGCTTCGCTCGGGTGGCAATTTTCACACGTGCCTAGAAATCATCTTTTGCTCTAGCGTTGAAATGCACTATTTCATATACTCTATGGAGAAGCGAACCGTGTTTTTCAATACATTGTAAAAACAAGCGGAAAACGATAGATTGTAAACTATTATGGGGAATCGAAAGAAGAAAATACGAATTGATCAGACCACTTCCGATGAAATGATTGTCAATGACCGCTATACGCAATTTTCATGAAAATATTTATTTTGCACGAGATATTTTTCTTCCCAAAAGCATTGTCCTGTCACAAATTAGCATACACTCTTAAAAGTTCCCCAAGCCGACCTTTTTCGTGTTGATCGCGAAAAAACAATTTTCTTGAGCAAACAGTTTCCACAGATTAGTTTAGATGGAGCGAAGATCCTGTTTGTCTTTTTACGCCGACCCCTCAACAAATAAGAAGTAATAGCAGTATCTTCCTAATAGCTGTGAAAAAGAGGATTTGGAAGATCTGGGGGAAATCTCGGAGTGTGCGCCTGTGTGTGTTGTTTTTGAAAAGAAACGGCTATAGAGTGGGAAAAGCAAAAGACCGACCAACCCTTTGGCCTGTCCCGGTCGGAGTTGGCTTTCCACGCTAACACGACATAGATAAACACTATGACAGAAGAGCCTTTCTGAAGGCTCTGAAACGCCGACGTCGGCACCTTTGCTCCTCGATGAAGTACTCCTAAGTTTCCAAAGGAAAATGCCGCCTCTCTTTTAAAGAAAGCGCCCCGGAACTATGTAATTCTAGACCTCTCGCAGTGTGTGTATACTGCAATCTTAGAACGCCCGAACCGCGTTAACCTTTTTATCTAGACCAATAATTCGACTATGATCAAGCTCCAGGCTGTGCCGAAATTTATGTAAAGTAAATATTCATTTTACCTAATTCTTTTATGGTCGTTTATAAAAACCAAAGCTTGTAAATTCGAGAAATAAACCCCACTACAATGACTTTATGACGCGAGAAAAGAGTTGTATGACATGGTAATGATGATTCTAGCTATTCTAACGACAAAAGGACCAGAAAAGTGCTGTTCTACTGTGACACAGAACATATCAGACTATGAGGCAATGTGAAAAACGAGCAACAATGAATATGTATGTAATACTTATGCAGAATGCAATCCTGTCAAAAATTATCACTTCTATGACAATTTGTAAGGTCTAGTTACTATTCTCTCATTGATCTTGCTCATGATCACGTGACTAAATAGCTCGTATAAAGACAAAAACTCTCTTAGAAAAGTGTCAAGGATTCACTAGAAAAATCCCCCCTGAAATCAAATAATTGTGGGACGTAGCGGTAACATTTTTAAATCTTTTATGATGGCCTAAAAATTTTATGTTATACGTGATCATAAACGCTATTTCACGCATCGATTTCCGTGCGTGAAACGCGATTCCATGAACTAGTGCTTTAGCCCACTTTTTATAGCACTAGTGCGTGAAATCGCATTTCACGCAATTAAATCAATGCGTGAAATTCGCGTTTGATCACTTATAACATAAATTATCGTATGCAACTCGTGAAATACGATTCCATGCACTCGTGTGACCGCCTAGCACTCGTTCGCCGAAACCGGCGACTCGTGCAGGCTTGTCACACTTATGCGTGAAATCGCATTTCAAGTACTAGTTGCATAATTTACTATTATACGACTGTAGATGTGAAAATTCCTCGAAAGAAGAATGATGGAAAGTGATTTCTAAAATAAATGAATTACAATATGGTAAATAAATGTTTCAATGCAAAAATCCCCATGAAATCTTTCACGATCAACGTAAAACAAACTAAATACATCTTAGTAAAAGATTTAAGTTGGGCATCCAAAAACCGGCGTAAGAATCTATTTTCGAAAAGAATAAATAAATTATCAAAACAGTACTTTTAAGGATCAATTCTTATTCAAGAAAGAAATTTATAGTAAGATGTAAAAACCCTAATTTTTAAAGATATTATCACCCGTACATATTAATGAGTTGTAATTCTAACAATCGAGAGTTAAATACTGGAAATTATTCCAACAAAGTGTAAGCAGCAGGGAAGGCCGAAATTTGTATTATGATTCATGAGAAAGTCATTCATGATATTCAAGGACGTGAAATCATGGAATTATAAAAAATGGTTGTAGATTAAAGAATTTAGTCCAGTACAATATTTATCTTATAACCGCAATATTCTATTCAATAAATCTCTTTCCACTGGAAAATTTAATTGTATAGATCAAGAAACTTCAGTTGTATACATATCTCTTCCGTGTGGGATTTTCTACGTGTACTAAGGAATTATATTTTTGTATTTCCAGATATGTTGAAACAAAAAATACATCTACGATTTTTGGATGTTCAAAAGCGCCATTGTCGGTTCAGAAATTGTATTAAAAAATGAGCATTTGATCCACTTGACAAAATTGCGCATCATGTCCTGGCGCTATCATGATTAGAGACTTCGCTTTCACGTTGAATCCTTCATAATAATAAGTTAACTGCACAGCAAGGACACCATCTATGACAGTGTGAACAACTCGCACTTATTCCTCTCTCTTTGGTTAAAGGTAGGTGGGTTTTATGTATAGTTTTAATTTCCACGCAATTTTTATATTTTCCGGCGCAATAACCATCCGCAATCACATGAATTACTATCCACAGTGTTATTTTAGTTGGCTCGCTTTGTTACTCCAAAGGAACGTAATATTTATTTGAAAATCAAACCTGTCTCGCGTTCATCTTGTACCGGTGAGAATAAAACACCAACAAATTTGACCTAAGGTTTTCATTTCACTGGGATCTCTGTATATTATGCCAAACAAAATAGTATATTATGCAACTAGTGCCTGAAATGCGATTTCACGAGTTGCATACGATATTTTATGATCACGTATAACATAAAAATGTGTATCTCCGGGTCTTGGAAAATTTCAGCTGAAAAGTCCAAACTCTCGCAGATTTTCTGATGCGTCCAAAATAATTATCATCAAAACAGCAACAGCAACTTGATTTCGAATCGTCACAGATGAGTGTGCCAGAGCAATAAGAATTCGAGCCAGAGGTAAATCTCATCCGCGAGACATCACAATCGCTAGGAAGTACCCATATATACATGTACACGTGCAGGGTCTGTCGCGTCGTTGCAGCCGAGCAAGCGCGGGGTGTAGTATCGATTGCTCCGAGTCCGCGGCTATGGTTGCGCGAACCGGCGAGAGCTGGTGCGGGGGCTCGTCCTCCTCGGGCGACATTGTCGCGCATAATGGCGGGGATTGAAAATTCAAATACCCGCGGGCCATTAAAGCGAATAACGAGAAGCGGCCCGCCGTTCGAAATATGAACACGAGTATGATTTGCGGCCTCGTAAACCCCCGTTCATAACGAATAATAATGTCACTGGCGGCCGAGCTGCGCCATGCGAAATCCGCCTACAATATTCCCCGCGACCGCCGCCGCCCGGCGTTTTTTTCATGCCCCATAATACCGCGGCCCCGAGCTCGCGCGCTCCTGAAATTAAATAATAAAATACACCTCCGAGCAGCCGTCGCCGTCGTCGTCGTTCTACCGCGACTTTTTCCGATTTAACTTTTCCTTCCCTTGGAAATTCTTTATTAGCTCGAACCACACGGCCGTCGCGGAATAACACACCGAGCTTTCACGAGCCGCGGTATGAGTCGCTCTCGGAATTATGACAATAATCGGGATGGCAACGCTAGCTGGGGCTGCGTTTGGGGAATTTCTTTTTCTCACGCGCCGCGCAGTAAGCTCCTGCGAAGTATATCGAGAAAACGAATCGTTACCTTTTACGATATGCAAATTTTCATATTCTCCCGTGAATATATAGTGTGAATTCAATACATGCGAATATAACGGTTGTTCGTCGAGTCTGTCCACAGGGAACAACGACGAGGGAAAGATAGGGATGCATTTAATTTGGGTCACAATAACCAGAAAAGTAGCCGGGCAATTAGCGTTGTCATTGTGCCTCCACAGGCTCTACAGATCAATTGAAACGTCTCGACTCTGTCAGATTGCGCCGATCCTAATTAAATGCAATCTGGCAAATCTCCATTCGAATGGGTTTCCTCCAATTCGATTCAATCGGCAGGAAAGACTGCAATTAAATGCGCGACCGCTTCGAAATTTAGACATGTAAAGTGAACGGTACCCACACACACACACACACACACAGGATACTTTGAATGCCGAGTGAATAGCGGGGATTCTCATGGCCCCTAAAAACACCATCGATCGCTCTGTACCTCAACACAATAAATTATGGAGAATCTATATTGACAAAGCTACGGGGCATGTATCGGTTGACGTGGCTTGACGCAAGTATCAAATCGAATCGAAACTCGTTGAATGAAGGCCGCAACGATAAGCCGGGCACGGGAAATCAGACCAAGCATGGTGAGCATCGGCGATGATTCCGATTGGAAAAACAAACGAGGCCGGGGATTTACGAGCCGGTTGACTCGCATCCCAGAGAGAGAGGCTGAGAGTTGGAGCCGTGTCAATGTTGTCTTTTCCTCGGTCCGATATCGAGCAGGGTGAAAATTGGAGAGGCGCGCGATTATATACGTATATACACACTAAATAACGCGTTACGCGAAACGGCTCGGATCGCTCGCTCGCGCGCATGTAGCGCTTGTTCGCCTAGTAATGAAGTTGTCGTTTTAATTGTCGCGTGCGAGCATCTCGCCAATTAACGCGTTGCCCGTGGAGTGTGCGCTCGAGCGTATGTGTGTGTATGTGTGAGTGACTGTGTAGCAGAGCGTCGATCGAATGCGAATGTCGGGCGCGTGGGCCCATCGATAGGGCGCGTCTTATTAATTCAGCGTATATGGCATGTATACGTATATACCCGGACGGGCTGGACTGACGATCGTCGGACACGTCTGGAGTCGAGGGGCTGGCGAGGGGAAGAAGAGAGAAGAAGAAAAAAAGAAGCGTCGGCTTAATAACCGCGGGACGTATCAAAGGAACAGGTGAAAAGAGAGGCTGGGCGCGCGCTCAATTAAGGAGCGCGCGCGCAGCGCCCCGCATTAGCATTCAGCGAGTCCGTAATTTGTGCTGCCTTTAATTAAATCATCCGTTAACCGGGGACCCGGGGATTTTTGCCTCCGTCTCCCTCTCGTTTTTTCCTCTCTCCCGGCCGCTCTCCGCTCGTGTACGCGCGGGCTGGGCCGCGCGAGAGCAAGGCAAACAAATTTAACGGAGGGCGCTGCGCGCGCGCGGCACTGCACATCGCTATAACACTGCGAGCTCTCGCGCGCGCGCGCGTCGCTTTATCCTGTCGTTCCCCTCGCCGTCCTCTTTTTCGTGCCCGAGCAATTAACCACCCTGAAAGTCCTCCACTTAAGGAGCCCCCGGGCGTCCGCTCATGCGCGAGCGCGGCAAAAAAGACGAGAGACACGCGCGCGCGCGCGCAGATTGAGACGTCGTTTTTTACGGCGTCGGCGAGAGAGCCGGCGGGGAGAAGCCGGACGGTAGCCGAAAGCGACTTTAATGGAAACTCATGCCGAGAGCGCGCGCTCGAGCGAAATGATCGCGTATAACGACGTCTCTCTCTCTCTCTCCCTCTCTCCCTCTCTCTCTCTGCTCGCGAGTTCCCTTGATTTGCTCGTTTTTCGCGGCTCGCGCGGTGCGATTTTTTTCCCGCGACCGGGGAGGAGCGACTTTGCATGCAGGCCCGACGATCGGGTTTGCAGCAGCAGCAGCAGCAGCAGCAGAACAAAGCCCCGGCCGGGAGGAGGACAGCGCACGGGCCACGACAATGGGCCGGCCCCCCGCGCTCCCGCCTCTAATATATTGCCCCGCCGCTCGAGCGAGCGCGCGCGCGACATGACGGAAAAGTATTGAGCGGCCCTCTCCTCCGCACTCTCGAGCCGGGGCTCGGGCTCGCCCGCCGATCTGTGCTCTCTATATGCTCGGTTACACAGGGTGCGCTCACGCACCGTTGCTGCTGCACTTTTCAATCCGAAACAGTCGTGCAAATAAGCGCCAATCGACGTCTCCCCTCCCCTCCTCTCCCTCTCTCTGTTTGGAGTATCACTCACTTGAACATGCGATGCTAAAGCATTGCATCCGGGTCGTAACGTCGCCCGCTGCTTGGTTTGACCAACGACCGAGTCTAGTTTCGGTCGAGGGTATCTCGCCGCAGTACTCCCAGAAGGTGTGCGGTGGAGTTGTTGTGGAGTACTGTGGATGTTCGCTCAGATTGGGACTATAGTAGACTGGATTACTTGAAAATTATGGGAGAACTCTATATTAAAAGCTAGACCGCCGCCGCTGTTGAAAATGTTGCTCCAAATTTGATCCTTCCAATTTGCCCCCCCCCCCCCAATTCTATACCCTATGGAATTACAAGTTCCACAAAATATGAGATGATGTTCATGTATAATAAAGATTCGTACAAGAAATAACTTGGATGTGAACTAATAAATCGTCTAGTTCAGAGATATTGAATGAACACCAATCACAATTCAATTACATCTCAACAAGTATAATTGAGCAAACACGAGGGAACTGATATACGTTTTGTAGATGTGGGTGTTTGCCCGCATAGATCGTTACAAATTCGTCAAAAACATTCGAAGCAAAAGCTACATATTTCGATAAATGTGTTAAACAAAATGAATGAGTTTTTGCGAGAGCAAGAGGTGATGTGCAATAGTATCACATTCTTCTAAGAAGCTTAACAGTAATGTCATATGATTATTTTTACCTTTATGAACAAAATACATTGTTTCGTTCTCTGTTGAGTATCCTATTGCTTCTAATTTCTCAAAACCAAGAGATCTTCCCCCTTTTTTGGACAATTGTCTAAAACAATATTTTCCATTAGAGAATCACCAATATCCGACGTCGGTCCATTTGCATCATATCAGTATACTGTGTGCCGTGTCCAAGGTACTTGAGAACCTATCCTTTAGACGAGTGTCGGATTTTATGACCAATCGAAAATTGTTCGGCGGATTCCAGTCTAGATTTCGCAAGCGATACAGTACGCATGCGGAGCTGATTGAGATGACAAACGAAGTTATAAATGGCTATAACTGACTGTGGCAATACTTATTCGTGGCCTTGTGAATATAGATTTACTAGTGGAAAAATTGATTCCCATATGGGATTTTCCGATGCAGCTGTGAATGGGTTCACTTATACCTGCACGGTCGGTCACAAAAAGTTGTGGCAGACATGGGGGAGACGTCAAGATTGCGCTCGCGTGAGACTGGTACCCCGCAGGGAAGCCCCTTTGGTCCTTGGTGTTTCTTGGTTTTCATTAATGATGCCCCACTAGCACTTAAGTACTGTCAGAATCACTTGTATGCAGATGATTTTAATATTTTTCATCAGTGATATAGATGGAATCATAGGCTAGGTGGAGCATGAGTTGATGCGTAACTTGCACGTCTGGGCGTCTGAAAATGGCCTCGCGATCAACCCCGCAAAGACACAAGCCATATGGTTTGGAACCCGCGGATTCATAAAGCAGACCCAAAAGAAAAATCTGCCTAACATCAAGGTCAACAATGATTCGATTGACTACTGCGTCTGTGCGAAAGTCCTCGGAACAATCCTTGACGGGTGCATCAAACCACGCAGATCTTGTGAAAGAGCTTCGCAGTCCTAACGCATCTTCGTTATAAATGCTCCGATTTTATCCCAAAAAGCACTGTTTTATGCAGGTGACAGCTGTAGTATTTCCATACATTGATTATTGTGCTGGACTGTTTCTAGGGGTCCTGTCTACCAATAGTAGATTTATCGTTACTAACACTCTGCCATCGTGGTAAGTCACGTCACTCTTAGCTAGGTCTGTTGCTTCTTCTGGGCTCAGATCTTCGATTGGAATCAGGATTTCTCATTCTCCCTTGGTATGTAGAATTTAGGTTTACAGTAAAATAAGTCCAATGAGTCTGATTTGATTATTATAGTATATCATTAATGGCCCAGTGTTTGCGAACTGATATTATTAGCTTCTTGGAAAATTGCTAAAATAATGTATCTTTAATACTACTATTCATTTTCTTTGGTCTTCAGAAAACTTTGATTGCGGAAATTCCAATTGATCCCTGATTAACAATTTATGAGATCATTTCACATGAAAATTCCCTTGTTGAAAATTTTTTGATGTTAAGGTATTCTAATTATGAATGAACTATTCACCTTTAAATAGCTTTAGATGATTTCTTTTTACATACCAGTGAGAAATTATTTTTTCTCTAATGTTTTCTAATTTTTGCACTCACAAAAGTGTACTCTCTGTTTGTTGTCTTGAACTTGTGGTCCATTCCAGTACAATTTACGTAACTTATGTAACTCCGTAAGCTAAAGAGCTATAAGATGTTCAATTCTCATTTCTCATTTATAGAAAACATTGTCATTCGTGTCCTTCGCTCTTCTAACCTCCAAAATTTGTTTTGATTTGCATGCCACGGGAGCTACATCTCACCGCGCGTATCCCAGTAAAACTATCAAATGAACTGCGTACTCGACAATTACCGGCCGGCTGATAATTTTTACAGTATGTCACAGGCTACTTTAAACTTGTCGAATTGTAAATTATTCTAAGCATTATTGGAATCATAATATTATTCACTAGAATGGACATAAATTGGACTTTTCAATATTGCCAAAACTAAAAATATAGTTGGAATAAATAAGAATGCGTGCAGATGCTATATTTATGTGCCTCCACTACTATCTTCAGTTCGCTCAGCAATAATTTACTTGGCTTTCCTATGAATATATTCAATCACAAGTTACTTTACTATATTGGACATAGTTGACCCGACAAGGTAGATTTTCATCTACGCGAGCATGCGCGATCGGATGTATCAAAAATCGCTGTGGGAAAATTCGCTCATCCCGGTTGACTGCGACGACGGGCGTATATATACACACACACCATCAGATTGCGTGCTTAGCTTGGGAGAAAGAAGCTCCGTGTACATAAGCCAATATAGGTAGGACGAGCGCGAGTATCATGAGGGCAAAAATGATGCAGGCGGTGGCGCGGCCTAATAAAAATCTGACGAGCGTAATCCCCGGTTAAGCTGGTGAGGTTACACCATGATAAATAAACGAATGAAACAAGCGCCAGGGGCCGAGAGCGTGGGTCGCGCGTGCCCGGCGTTTATCTTGGCCCCCCTTCGCTGCAGCGGCGAGCTCCCCCACCCGACTGGCAGCTCGCGCGACAGGGGCGACAGGGGCGCCCTGGTGCTCTCTCGAATCTTTTTAATAAGCCAATATAGCACGTCGTATGCATCGAAGTACACTACGAGCTGGGCCGTATTCCGTGCAGCTATCTCCACCCGGCGAATGTGGCTTTTCACGCGCGGCTCGCACAGCACGCGCCACTCGCACTTCCCATCTCTCGCTCATATCCGCTTGTAATGTGTGCATGGAATTATCGCGTGTAATGACGGGGGCTCGCTCACTCACTCTCTCGCTTATATTCGCTTAGCCTTCCCCATTGTGCCCACGCTCCGACTTATTTACTGCTAGAGGTTCCTTGGCCGCGAAGCATATCGACTAGTTATTTTTCCTATTGAGTATGCTGTTTTTGAAGAGTTGGATACTAATCAGCTGAGACCACAGCTTAAATTTGGTTCGTCGATGACACTTGGACTTTTGGAGGTAGTTTTGATGTATCCAAACATCAGGTAATTTTTGTTGTTGCTCGCCAGCTGACGTGTTGATGCTGATCGATTATTGTTAATTTTGTTTCCATATAATGTATATCTGCAGTTTAAGTAAAATGTCATTCGTATACTCATTTCTGTGTGGGCAGACGACAATATATTCGGGAAATCGAAATGTTTGATGATGAATGACTGCATGTATCATCTATTTGAGTAACCATAAATCACCTCCAAAAGTTTCAGCGAGACCCGAGACACAAATTCCAAGTAGTTTCCTGGTTAGTTTTTCATAGGAATGGAATACAGCTTCATAGTGTTTAAATATACTTGGGTAGTGTGATAATTGGTCTAGTCTATATAGTATAGAATTCTTGTAATATCAATTTGGTTCGGGTATTTTTTGTTTGTTTTAGAACAATTTCGACTCATGGTGATGTTGATAGAATATCTTGAGTGAATATAGACTATAGACTAACATGTTCATCGTGTTTCATTCTAGTTTCATAATCTATATTATATAGTGAAATTCTGTTAAATCAAAAAAAGAACTTCATCATTTCGATCGTCATTTTAGTACCATTTTAGTTGGGCCTGTCGACGAAAACCTATGTATGTTTCTCACAATCGGAGCTGACTGGTAAAAGCAACGATAATTGATACGGTGAAACTCCATTTGACGATGCTTACTCAACGAAACAAACAAGAAGTCTGAAGTACAAGAGAAAGTATTGTTAATTATAGTGCGTCAACGCGAACGTTTTACTCAAAGAATATCCAAATTTATCTTATGATGGAGAAATAATGGATTGTCAGTTTTTGAAATTTATATTATTCGGTAATGAATGAGATAATTAATTATTCCACGATTGGTTGGTATCTTTATACTGATATGAAATAAGTTAATAAACATTTGCAGTACCAACAAATTAATAAACAATAATCTGGATAAAAATGACCAATGCGAGATTATAAATCGAACGATATAACCCGGGGCATTGCAATAATGTCCATTTCGTATTCATACGGGACGTGCAATGTATACACGTCCCCTTCATAATCGCTTCTCCTATTACAACAAGCAGTATATTCATGACCTCAGCAGCTCGTGTAGAGCCAGTGAATACCGCAAAAAAGTGTGTGGGCGCGTGCCGGCTCCCGAACGTCGATTACGTCCCCAAGGGGGGACGACGACGACGAAAAAGCGTATGCTCCTGTCGGTGCGCATACTTGGGGTCAGGCTTTTTCCCACCCTGCGACGCGTCAAAAGTCAATTCGCAACTAAGCCGCCGGCAAACACGATTAAAACGAGTCAGCAAAAATCTCTTTGCGGCTCTTGCTTGTTTGCCTTTCGCACAGTTAGGATAATTAACGATCGGACGAGTGGGGGAAAAAAAAGAAATCATGATCGTCGCGAGGAGATATTCAATTGAGCCGACGGCTGGCGCCTATAGCTGCGATATCAACGATTCGCGCGGGGGATTTCATTATTGTGTGTCGAGGATTTCCTTATAATTACTCTCTTGGCAGCGATGCTTTTTCAGAATAATTCGGCGAAAGCGGGCGCAAGTACTCGTGGGAAAAAAATATCCCACGAGAGTTGAATGAATTTGGAGCTGCTGATGTTTGTACACGCTGAATACACGCTGTTTGTCAGTGTTTTTTATTGATTAGAGTTAAAGCTTCGTGGAACTTTGGCGGCTTCGCTGGCCAATAGTGGACGCGCCTGCACGTACGCGTCCTAACAATTCTACGGACTTTCTGAGTATTACTATGTTATAAAATGAATGTTGTTTTGAACGCGAGTCACATCGACCATAAATTAAAGTTCAATTGTCGACAGAATAGAAGTGAAAAGAATTCAAGTATAATAAAGTATAAGGAAGCGTTAATAATTGAAGTGTTTCTATTGTGTTTGAGAAAATACAGACATAAATGGGAAATTATTCCTTAGAATGTCCTATTTCACCGTGTTCTGATTTGCATGCGTATATATGGAATTATAATGGATACTAGTAGATGTAATTACAAAAAGTAGGGCTAGATTTGTATTCCTGAGGTCGAGGTAGGATAACACTCGGCACAAATCTGATTGGAAAAGGTGCCATTTTGGATTCAGTTTCCCAAGATAAGAGTATTGAGATCGTTTCAAAAAACAGTAACAGGTTTCTCAAGAGCACAATCGTATTTTCACTTATAACCTACCTATCGAGAAAATGCATCACAGTTTTAAATAGCGTACTGTTGTTTAAAATGTTCTATATATACACGTAATATAATTTATATAAATAAAGAAAATGGCCTACTCAAATGATGTTACGTAAAGGATATTTGAAAAACTTGATTATTCTCAATGTGGAGTAAGTGAATTTATTATCCGCTGATATAGTTTTATCACCCGGGAACAGATATTTTAAAGGATATAAAACTCAATGATAGAGTATTTTTATTGAAAACTAATACAGGATGACCGTATACTGTAGTTGAGTGTATTATCAATTTCATTTTAAACAGCGTACATACGCGTAAAATGAAGATGTACGAATGGCAAATGGTCCGCGTATATGAGCGTCATAACGAAACAATTAGAAAGGCCTAATTATCAAGCAGTGAGTAGATGTTGCCGTGGGCCCGGGGGAGGGGAGATGATAATTATATACCTATGGGAGAAAAGAGACGGAATTATGGGTATAGGAGTAGCTGGGAGGAAGAAGCTTGCGCCGAACGAGGAGAGCGAGATATGTGCGAACGGCATAGGAAGCGAGAGAGGCAGCGTTAATGGAGGAGGTGGAGAAAATTGAAACCTTTAGGAGCGCGCGCGCGAGGTAGAGGGAGAGAGAGAGAGAGAGGGAGCGATTTAAATATATCTGCTGGTATTGTTAGAGCTGCGCTCGCACTGCTGCGTCGGCGGCGTTCGCCAGGCTCGCGCCTTAATTAAACCTACTTAATTTTCTTTGAGCTTTGCAAGAGCGAGCGAACATGGCCCGAGAGCCCCTCCCACTGTAATTAGTACGGCCGCGCAACGCATGCCACCCTCTTTCTTCTCTCTCTCTCTCTCTCTCTTTGCCTTTCTCCTCTCTATCCTGCACCTCTCTCGCGCCTTTCTTGCTCTCCGCTCGACTCGCGGCTTTTTTCAATCTCTTTCTTTCTCTCTCTCTCTCTCTCCCCCGAGCCCTCCTCCCCCACTACTCTCGACGTCCGAGAGCAAGCATTCGGACGGTTCGCGCTACCGTCCGCCCGCAGACAGAATATTTGACATTTCACTTAGTCGCGGAAAGATCCCGCGCGTACTCCCAGGGCAAATTGACTTTGAACAATAGGCTCGCGCAACGCTAATTTGCAAAAGAACAAACGTTAATTGACTCACAGCTGTACGTGTTGCCGACGCGACTTTATTGCCTATTCGCACATGATATCGTGTATGTAGGACGATTACGTCAGCCGACATGGGATTCCGGCACAAAGTGCGTGACGCGCCGCGCTTCTTCGTTCCGGGGAAGGAATCGGAGCGGAAGACGAATTTTAAAAATCTTTTCATCAGAACGTTTCGCGGGACTTTCGGCCGTGAAGCTTCGCAGTGATTTTCGTAGTCGTCATTTGACTTTTCTTCCATCTCTCTATCGCGTATTACCTATTAAGGTCCGAACACGGTGTTTCATCGAAATCCGACTTCAGTTTATATTTCGGCCGATGATGTTTGTCATCGGCAATTCGAATCAGCAACTCATCGCGCACACGTGAAATCCGTGGAAACAGAAAAAAAACGAGCCACGAGATTCGGTTTTATCATCGAACGAGCATCGAAACTTTGCGCGTTTTCCAACACATTTCTCAAAGCTCTCAATGACGTTGGAATATCATCGGTCTCGCGTGTCACGTATGCCGAGCGTTCGTTCGAGGTCCGAGCCGAGCGACGGTTCGATGACGAAACAAACAAGAGTAATGGGAACGAATCAAAATCTCGATCATCAATTACGTGCAATTTGTATAGGCGAGCTCGGGCTCGCCGCGATAAAAAGGAAAAAAAAGTCATTGCGCGAGCGAGCCCGCCTCTGCCGGGGATGACTCATCGTCGAGCGATCAAAGGCCAAGCGATATTAAATCGCGACGAGCTCGCGTCACTGTATGTAATATATTGATTACAGTGCGCGTCGCGTTATCATTGTACCGAGCCCCCGCGAACTGTTTTTCGAATGCCGCGGCCGCGCGACAGATATCTCGCTCGTGCGTGTGTGTGTGTATATATACCCCACACACACACACACATATATATACTCATATATATACGTGTAGTGTACGTCGTGGCTAATTGCAAGTCACACACAAGCGTCTCGTTCATCAGCTCTCGATCTTTCCTCGGCGGCAGTGGCAGCGGCTGCAGCAGCGGAGTCGAGTCTCTTTCTTTCGGAGCATCGGAGCTGTTTGGCGCGGCAAAGTGCAGTTGGCTTGGCGCAGCAGCGCTCGGGCGATGACTAATGACGCTTTGAGTGCCGCTTAAGTGGCGCTGTTAGCACAAATACCCGGGGCCGCGGGTGTTTTGCGCTCTTTGCGCGAATCGCCCGCGAGCGCAGCCACGTGGAAAGAAGGAAAAACGACTCTCGGGGCAGAGGGCCCGAAAGAATCCGCTCTGTCGCGCTCTTATATTTGCGTCCGCGGCAAAAAAGTGTCGAGCCCGAGCTATGCGGAGCGCGAGCCCGAGCGACAGAGAATAGATCAAAGAGTGCAGCAGCAGTGTCTCCCTCGGCGGCTGCGGCTTCCGTTGGGTATATAATAGGCGACCGCGGGGGGAGAGAATCGATAAACCGCCGCCGCCGTCGCCGTCGCCGCGCTGTTCTTTTCTTCTTGCGTGCTCTCTGCCTCGCGCGATTATATACCCTCGCGAAATTCGAATTTCTCGTCGGGGACCCCGCGATTAATTTAGCGGCTCTCGAGGGGCCGGGCGAGGGGGAGTCAGCCGGGGGAACAAAGCTGGGCGCGCGCACAATGGCAAATGCCGGGGCCGGCCGCGGGGCTAATGGAGTCGTCGAGCGCGGGCCGCGGCCCCATAGCACAGGTGAGCCGCGGCGAAGCGCCGCGCCGCCGCCACAAATCATCGCCGCGGATTAGAATTTCAAATCGGCCCGGCTCGCGCCACCTCTTATACATATATACGTGTATATATGCATACGTGCGTGTATGCCCGGCCCGGGCCGAAAATTCCCGCTGCCGCGCAGCCTCTATCTTCGCCCAAATCTGACCGAGCGATCTGAGCGCGTATATCTTGCGGCCCGAGAGAGAGGCCCCCGATTGTTGTGTGCGCCCCCACGCGGCACATTTGTTCCTCGGCCCGCGGATAATAATGCTCATTTGCTTTTCAACCCGAGCCGCGGTTCCTCGCTGCCGATCCCTGATGTGAGCTGCTTCTTTCGATCGGTCCTCGGCTCTAACGCGGCCAAAGAGTATCGAGTCGAGGACGGCTGTGTATTCTAGTTGGCGTACGCCAGCGGTCGAATTCAGCCGCGACGATCGCTGGGAATGCAGATTCGTCCGCTTTATTATACCCGCGAGACGCTTTTGACAAATTGCCGAGAGAGGCCGCGCAGTATGTAGCGGGCAAATTAACGCTGATGGCTCGGCTCAATTGGGCCGGCGCGCTCCGCGTGTATTTTTGAACGTTGTTTACCCCGCGCGTACGCGGCGCACATGTGTGCGGGCCGGGCCCGCGGGCTCCGCGTCTGTGTAGTTGGCCGCGCGCGACACAAACACCCGGCTCTAATTGAGGAATTTATAAAGTGACGTATCGCGCGACATCGCACGGAAATCCTTTTAGGATCTATTAGCGTTGCTCGAGCGGCCCGACGATGCGCGCACCAGCACGACTAAAATGACGCGGCGACGGGCTTGATTGATACGCGCCCGGGCTTGATTGATATATACATGCTGGCGATTATCCCTTGGGCAATGTAAACCCTGGATATGCGTTTATTTCAGTTATTTTTCACGCGCGTGTTTACCGCTGCGGCTATTCGCACGAGACGCACTGCGCGACGACCGTGTATCGTATACGAATGTCTCAATTGAGCCAGCGTGATCACTCGCCTCCCCGCGCGAGCCTGTCTAATCGCTGCATCGATCTTACTGATTTACTCCCGCGGAAAATGTGTACGTCGACGAAGCGAGGTCCGTTGAGAAAGAGGGCTCTAATTCCGTTCGTCCGAAGATTCTCGACTATTGGATAAGAATCGATGGGAAAATGATTTTTCCCCTCTTCCTCGGCGGTTAAGGTCTCACGTGTAGCTCCAACGACAAATTGCGGATCGATTCTACTTCATATTTCCATTTGAAATTTCTCGAAGGACCAATCGATGCGACGAACGATGTATACACGCACGTTCGAGAATGACAATAGTGCACCGGGTAACTTGGCCAGGGTGTAAGACGGATGCGTTTAAAATTGAGTTGGAATCCACGTTTGCCTTCACATTTTTTGTCCCTCCTCAACCGAATAAAAGAGCCGAATACGTGTGGTCCGACACGCGAGAATCCAGATCGTCCGGGTCGAGAGCGTCTCGCTGTGCGTTCCTAGTACACATCGATTGTCGTCGGGCCGGGGCATATATACATGCGTGTGTATGTATTCGAGTCGGCGGGTCTGCGGGACGCGGGCTCTTCCATCTCATGCCCAATTATACAATATTTCCCGCATAATAGGCGTCGCGACTAACGGCACATGGTTGCGTCGAGTTAGTTACGGTGTGACGCGGCGTGCCACCCTGAAAAGCGCATCCGTCATCCTCGGCGGCCGCGATCTCTGCGCGCTCGCGTGTATACGTAAGGAACCCCGGGGGCGGCCGCTCGGGAGGGGTGTGAAAAACACGGGCCAGCGGATCGCTCACGTATAGATGTATATATACGGACGCTCACAGTTGTGCATCCGCGAGCCGGGGCTAATCAGCATGCGTGCAGCGCGGAGCCAATTAGAAATGCTCTGTTTTACCGACTGTCACTGTCCGGGCTATATTGAGTCGTACCGGCCGAGTTCGTTATATGTACGGGCTGTCCCACGATCCGAGCGCGGATCGCGGCTTGATTTACGGACGCGCGAGCCAACGGTCCGCGGAGGGACGACTGCGCGCGCGCTAATAGTCTCGGGCCCCCGCAGCAGATATTCCGCGCTCTCTAATTGGAATTGATTAGAAGCGAGGCTCGCGGAATAAAGATGCAATTGCGCGACCGCCGCGACGCGAAAGCGGAACGAGAGACTCACTAGCCGCCGCCGCCGCGGTGCTTTATGGCGAGCCGCGCGCGCTGTCCCGCCAGTCGACCGCGACGTCTCTTTCTCTATCTCTCTCTTGGCGAACTTCTTCAGGCAGTTTTTTCGGGCTGCTCGCTTCTGGAGCGCAGGCTTCCCGATCAATTATGCCTCAATCCGAGCCGGGCATTATTTAGCGCTCCGACACTAATGTTAACACTCGATTGAGACGCGCCAATGGCGGGAGCGGCGGAGAAAGAGAGCTTGTTACACGGCTCAAGCGCGCGCGCGCGAACATTACTTTGAACTTTCTCGATAATCATTAGACTCGCTCTGTACTCGTGAGCCCGATGCTAATTACGTTACGTATTCTCCAACCTCAACTTCTCAATTAGCTCACGGCTCAATTTTTTATTTCGGATGGCCTTTGAAATTCGATCTGGTTTGAACTGGGTTGGATGCAGAGATCTACTCATTGCGAAGGAACGCTTCTCGTGCGAATAGTTGTTTTCAAGTTCATACACGTAATTGTATGTATGCGGAAAAAATAAAATAAAATCATTCGTATACTTATACATTGATCGCGCGCAATCGAATGAGTCCGTGCATTTCGAGGCTCTAAAAGCATGAATTATTGAATTGATCAATTTCATGGTGCAAGTTCAATTGGGGCTTCATTGAACGAGTGCTAATTTTGTTCGGTATTCGTAGTGCACTATATAGTAGCCGTTGGACACGACGATATTAAGTTTCAAAACAATTATGACGATTCGATCATTGAGAGAATATGTACTTCTAGTTTCTTCCAAAGTATGTTCAATATGTGAAAGTTCAAAGAAAAATGTACATATGTACGTATATAAATTGTACAGAATCGCATTGAATTTATTATAGTCACCAAATTGCACAGAGTTTCGCGGAAACTTGGAATCCGAAACTTGGGAGTACCCTAGTTGACGGACGATTTTCATTATTTTCCAACGCAGTATGAGGAAACGCACAGCATTTCCCAACACATTGTTAGAGAAATCAAAACGATAATATATACCCTAGCCACCGTTGTATATCGAATGAATAAAACGCGGAGTCGTGTGGGAAATTGGTAATAGAATCGTTTTACCATAGGAACACCAGAAGACGCGTGGCGCGCACAAATCACCGAGCGGTCACTCGCGCGTAATGAAGTTATGCTGCCGGGGCGCCGGATAGCACCAAGGAGTTTCTCTCGCTAACAGTCCAACTCGGCTTATTAATTCAGATGACAAACAATCTCGAAGCTCATACTGATTGCGTATATCGAAATCCTCCAATACGAAGGTGTCCGGCCGACCAGTTCCACCGTACGAGACATATAGAGCGCGCGCGCGCCCGAAGAAGCAGCAGCAGCAAAAAGATAAGCAACGATATACACAGCATTAAAGCAGGAGGGCGTCTGTTTTTATTCGATATCGCGCGGTTCTGCGCGAGCTCGCTATCTCAGGCTAGCGCTAACGAGGCTGTTAGCAGCAATTATTCTAATTAATATCTGGCGGAGCGTCGGCCCGATAGCACAGCCGATCAGCCTCGCGCGCACTCTCTCTCTCACACACACACGCGGGCACACAGACACAGACACACACACACACACACATGCTAACAGAGAGGCTGTCGGATTTTTTCAGGGAGGCGCGCGCATATAGGCGCAGCTCGCTCATTCTGCTGCTGCTGCTGCTGCTGCTGCTGGTGCGCGCTCTGGGACTTGGCTGCTCTTCTTGTTGCCCCCCTCGTCGTCTGATTGGCTATTACGTCTTGTTCCACCTTAGTTAGCGCGGGATCCACCGGCTTCCCTCCCCCCCTCCTCCCTTTTTACCTCCATCTCGATATTTCCCCCGGCTATACCTTCTTTTCTCTCCCTCTCTCTCTGCCTTTATGTCTCTATTATGCCGTTGTTTATATTCGCCTCGTGCGAAAGCCCTTTTCTCCACGTCGACCGCGGCTCTCCCAGGATTGTTCAACATCGAGTAGTTCTCGAATTTATGGAATGCCTCGAGCTTCACGATGCCACGACAATTTTTTTCCGTCCGCCGACTGCTTTCAATGCGGATTACTTTACTTTTCTTTGCTTTACTTTCGGATTGTCTTTCACGTGATATCAGAATCACGTAATCCCACTGGTGCGGAAAATTGAACTTCACGGAATCAAAATTCATGCAACATGTGTGTGGAGTACTTAAATCAATCTATTTTCATTCATTGAAATTTCTTTTTGGATGTCGTCCTCTAAAGAATGCCACAAGTTTCCTCTAAATGTTGCGACATTTCTGGATGAAAAAACTCCGATGAATCATAATTAAGCAAGTTTTGTATATCCAATACTTCGAAAAATAAGAATTCAAATGAATTCAAGCTCCATGTACAACCTTTTGCTAGTTCCTCAAGCAGTTTCTCGTTTTCTAATGATCAAATTATCATAGGTAGGCATCGTAAACAACATTTTCACAGTCAAAAGTACGATCCAGGCCAGTGGATCTAATTGTCGATACGTTGCATAAAAACACGCGGTGTTTCATTTATTCTGAATTCTCGCTCGGAAAGATTGTATTTACAACATTTTTTATTAAGTTATAAACTATCGAAATAATATTCAAATTTAAACAAACATCAGTTGCTCATTCAACCAAGTTATGTTGAAAAGTGCAAGTTAAATATTATCCATAAAATTCTCACATATTTGGAAGGAACTTAGTAATGTCACATCACAGCAGAAAGTTTTGAAAATCCAATTTCAAAGAATCAGCGATGAATAATTATGAGTATGAGTTTGATGACGTGGTGAATTGAGCTCATAATTATTATCACCAGTATGTTCAGTAAACTAATTAATGAAAGATTCTCTGATCTGCTCTGAATTTGGTTTCGATATTCGTGCGAGATTGAAAATAAATCCAAATAAAACAAAATTAGATTGTAATTTTACCGTCACCATTTCAATTAAGGAATCCGAGATTCTCAAAGCTGAAAAAAGGGCGATCGTCGAGATCGCCTATATATTTTGGGAAATAATGGGTACGTTGGTGATGAGGCATGGCTCTTAAATAAGGCTTCAAATCGTCTTTGTTTCCCAGGGCCATATATTCGACAAGTCCGCGCGCGTCTCTTACCTTGTGCGCTTCGCGTGATGAACGGAAGCCACAGTTTTGCATAAATTGAACGATCGGACAATCGATCGATCACTCCGCTATACGAGCCGGCTGATCTACGACTCTTGTCACGCCGGAATGAATTTACAACCTTATCCCGATAACAAACACGAAGGCTCGATTTTTTTTCTCCATCCTCAATGAAGGAACTGAACGAAGAAAAAAAATGTACCCACGTGAGTTCGGCAACCGTATACGCATTAATCGTGATGCAGCATTTCCAGTGCGCGTATATACTCGTACGACTCGTCAGTTGCCGACCCTCATTTGTAACCGACAATTTTGAGAATTCACAAAATATCCCTGCCCGGTGAAAGAGGCCCCGACGTCTCGCGTGTGTCTCCCTCCGAGTTGTTTCGACGACGACTCGATCGGACCCGACGAGGACACACGACGAATAGACGAGGCGCAACATTTCCATCGTGTAATATATATGGTAGAACGCGTGTATAACCGAGACACGAATTCGCAAAGATGATAGCTATCTTATCGATCGGGGGAGGAGTGTAGGTATCGAGTACACGTCGCGAGAAGAACAAAAGGCGCGCAGCGAGCGAGAGACAGTTGGACGTGTGATAAATCAATTATCGCCGACACATGAATTTCAAGGAATAGAGGTGAGTACTTTTGTGTATCGACGGGGGATGCACGACTCGGATGAAATACGGAGCCGGCGGATTGTGTCGAGCCGCGAGGAGGCCCCCGGGCACAAAAGCCCACTCGCGGAAATACGTTGTCTTTACAATCGCGTGAGCCGTAAGAGTGGCCGTATTGGGCCGGTATACCGTGTACCTCACGAATTGCCCGCGTGCCCCGGACTACGATCTTAAATAAGCCATCAAGATTGAAAATCTCTGTCTCTCTCTCTCTCTCTCTCTGTCTCCCCCGTGGTACCACGGCCGCCGCGCGGGCACGATTCGCTGAATTTAATACACCTCTGCCCGAGTATCGAGCGCGTCTCGCTCTCGTTTTTTCCCTCTCTTTATCCTCCTCTGAAAACAATCCAACGTATGTACATACACGCAGCACGAGGATGATCGCGTGTCCCTCGTGAATCATCCGCCGATAATACAAACCGCCGCGCGAGCGTCCGCGTCCGCGACCCGCAGCCTTGCGAATTTCGGAAAACCCGCGGGAAGCGTTGATTTTCCCCGCGGGGAAGCGATCACACCACATATACGGTGCGCTCCGCGCGAGCGAGCGCTATATATGCGGCGGGCATACACACACGCGCGCGCATTTACATATATTGAAATCGCGCGAGCGCGGCAGGATCCTGTTTGCATGCGCGCATCTGGTTGACGATCTAATTATGAATATCCGCCGCCGGGGCCGCGCGCGGACAATCGGCCGGACGTTTTTCTCTGCGGATTGGCTCGTTTCTCCGCGCCCGCGGGGCCGAGGGACGCCCGGCGCGACGTATATGTGCGGGTATGTATACGTACGCCTGCACATATAGGTATACGTGCGCATGCGAGCAGCGTCTAAGCCGCCCGCGCGAGTCGTAAATACGAGATCGGGACAAAGAGCCGGAGTAACGTCTCAATCGTTGCGGGAGGGTCGGGAGGCTGCGAGCGGGGTACCACACAGCGGGCCTCACAGATCACCCGCTATCGCGCCCCGACATCTCTCTCTCTCTCTCTCTCTCTCTCTCTCTGTTTCGCGAGCAAGCCAACGCTCCTCCCCCCCAGGTGCCCCTCCGCGCGCACCTCCTTCGAGCCGTTCCGCGCACGATATGCCCGCTCCCTCCGGACGCGTCTCTCCCTCTCTCTAACTCACTCCCTTTTCAAATTCTTTATTCCGCGATGAAAAATTTATGAAAATTTCTCATGGTTGAAAAACCCGCGAACTTGCGGCCGCAGGTGAGTGTTGGGCATTCGTTCAATATACACAAAGTGGGCTGCTGGCGTTTCCATTTTGATCACTGTATGCAGGACATTTTCATCGTACAGTGATGAATAATATTTCTCATACAAAGACGTTACTCATACAAAGATTGGGAGATTTGAGATTTAGGTTATTTTCAAAGCCTTCGTACAATATGGCTTCTGGATTTGCTTTCGAAAAGAAACAAGAATAGTCCTTGAACCGAGAAATGGGAATATAATGATCTTTGTGAGCTATACAAAACTGTGCTTGTGGAGTGAATTGTGAAAAAGATATGAAATTCACAAATAAACCGGATCTTGTGAGGTCTGTCGATATTATAGTGAAAAGTTTCAAATAACACTGTTTTATTTGACGTTTATCAAGTGTTCAAAAAAAATTCTTCAGAACTCATAGAAAAGTGAGATTATTATTAGTAATATTTTATTGTCAGTGGTTTGAGACAGATGAATTGGTTCGATACTGTATGGGAAGAAATCCCTGAAAGTTTAATGGAATTTAATTACTCGGAGGTGAAAGCGTATCCTGCTTACTAGATTTAAATTTTAGTTTTGAATGATTTATAAAACCTTTATATTCACGACAAATTCTCAACGATCCATTAGGAAAATTACTCTATATCGCTAATAGAATCAGTTAAATGAATGATAATCGAAAGATTTTGTGTAAATTAACCTTGTATATTGTTTTCCAATAACAAAAGAGTCAATGGAAATCCTTTGTCAGATCTTCATTCGTAATAATTGTCGTTCAGAGTGAATTTAAAAGTTTCGTTAAATCCTCGACAACATTGTCCCTGGCTAGAGCTCTGTTGTCTTTGATCTTCTCCTCCTCACGTACAAAAAAAAATATGAAAGAATATTCTTCCGAAGCCGGAGTCGAGTAATAAAAAGCCATCGCAATGTTTGCGCTGTCAGTCAGAGAAATAAAGCGGCAGCTTAATGCCAATTAGCTAGTCTTATCAGTGATTACAGGAGCTCTAACATCGTTAGAGCCACCTGCGAGAGAGCCGTTTTGAGCCCGGGACGTGGATCGTACGGAGCAAAAGAGAGGAAGAGATGTATCGCTAGCCGCTTTGCAGATAGACATCTCCACTGTCATTTGTTTGTCTAACTCGAGCGGATTAGAGCGTGTCATCCTCGTCAAAGGCAGCCGCTCGATCGTTGGCCCCGATATGACGTGATCCGGCGCTTCTGGCCCACCCAGGCCAACCCAACCCTCGCACACTCGCGAGCCCGTGTACATATAGGCAGACCCGTAAAGGCTCGAGAGCCCGTATATAGGAAGCGTACAGATGCGTTGCCTAATTATGCACGTAGCACACGGATAAATTTTCGCCTTAACGATGACAAATTCGTGACGCACCAGCGCGGGTACATGAAAAAAATGTAATTTTCCCGCGCCACCTCCTGCTGCGTACAAATTAGTCGTGGCCTGATCTTCAAGATCTTTCGGTCACTTTGGGCCGTGTCGAGTTGACGGGGCCCATTGTCGAGCGAGAAATTCTACCTGTCCACCTATTCGGGACTGGAGCGCGCCCGCGCGCGCTCGGCTCGATCGCCCGGAAAATTCGTCCCCGCTACTATACTCCAACTCCCACGTGGCGTAGTCTACCGGACACGATTTCATTAGTCGAGTATAATCCACCTGCTGTATCCGTGTGATTTTTGGGACGAAAATTCCCAGGCTCTCTCTCTCTCTCTCTCTCTCTCTCTCGCTCTCTCCACTTCGCTCGACTCCTTCACAAATCTTCTAATTCGATAATCGATGAGTTATGCCCGCTCTCAGCTCCTTTGCTGCGCCTACTTGGCTTTTTTGATTTATGGGGAATAAACGCGGCCTCTCTAAACGGAGGCGCATTTTTTCTCTTTTTCTTTCACTCAAAGAGAAGCGCCGAGGGCCAGTTTTACCCGGATCACAAGCGTCGCGCATTCAATTTATCCGACTCCTTTCACTGATATTCCCGAGTGGACAAGATTATTGGATGTTCCCGGAATAGACGTGATTCGAAATACTCGAGTATAATGACTAGGGCCATTAAAATTTTAAGAATCGATTTATAGCCGTACAATTTACGAGCGGCAAATCCATACGATGTTACGTAGAATCAAATCAATAATTTCACACCCTCTTGGAAAAGTGATAACGCCTCGTGTACTTTTATAATGCACCGTAGGATTTCTGGGTCATTCACACGAAAATAGCTTGGGGTATTAGAGAGTTAACGTGAAACATGAATCGATTTTGTACAATACCTTCAATGGACAAAATATTTTTTCTCAGCGGCAGTAATGTAATGTAGAAAAATAACATTGGCTCTTTGAGGATGAATGAAAGCATATCTGCAATTGACTCATCTTCTGTCTTTCTTTTTCATTCCAACGGTAGTCAAATGAAGAATTCAAGTCACGTCAATGAAACTTCTCTCTATTTCTACCTTATATCTTGTAATATTCGAATTCCATATTGTTTATACGGTCGAATTTGGATCTTCATTCGATTTTATTCTATTCAATCTTATATAGTACATAGTGACTATACGTCAGATTCTCCATAAACTTTCCCATGGCAACGATCTCATCGCAAGAAATCCTAAGAAAATCCATAACATTGAATTCTCCGAGATAGCATACAACAAGTTGGATTTTTTGTATTTTTTCCATCATGATCAAATTTTAAGCACACAGGCTCGAGGATACGAAAGATTGACGCGAGTCCAAAGCGAAATGGTACATTGAAAAATGACGGATGTTTCCATGTGCAACTTTGATCGTTGGAAAGTTAACAAGCTCATATATACCTGGCATAACTTTTGAACGACTCATTTAACTCTGCCGAAGTTGACATAAGCGGAGGTCGAATTATCCCCTTTGCCGCAGCGTCGGCGTGCAGTTGTTCTTATACCTGCCGTAGCTGTACGGGCCCCCACGAGATAGCATCTAAAGACACGGATACGTTTTATTTTACGCTCCTAGTTATGGAGTATAACAAGCTAGATCTGATGCAATGAGGGGAGACGCGCCAGGTGGAGCCTTGCGACATTGATCCCGACTTGTAAATTGGCTTGGGCTCGCGGCGAAAAAGCTCGTCGGGCGGCGCGCACACGTACAAGCGAACAATTAATATATGGCTTGTCGATCGCGTATATGATCCGGCCGGGTGAGGCGCGGCTCTCGGAGAAAGAGATGTCGGATGCGGCTCGAGTTGTGTTGGCCGCGTCAATCGAGGGTAATTTCCATACGGACTTGTAATAATTTCGCGGGCGGCGAGCAACAAGAATGCGGAACACGTATGCGCGCAATCGATCACGATCGCCGCGGCTATGTATCGCGAGGGCTAGTCTGCGCGTATCTATACGCGTGTGTAGGTACACACGTAGGTTCTCGGCGCGAGTGGGAGGAGCCTGGCGCGGACAAAGAGACGAGTGCAGGCGCGGCGCGCAGGTGTCGGTATATGTAATATGCAACAAGCCGGGCGCTGGAGTCGCGCGCGGCCCGACAAAGCCACGCCACTCGCGGCATTTGTTACTCGGGGGATACTTAGATCGCAATCTCTCGCTTCTTTCCTTCCCTGTATATATACACACCCGCCTCGCCTGTACGCCCAGCGATGGAAGAACGGGGCCCTTGAATCGCGCGACCCAAGCTCTCTTTATTTCGCTTAGCTTATATTTCGCGCGCCCGTCCGCCCGCCCGCCGCCGCATTATAATATAATGGACCGCGCGGCGCTGCGGCTCTCGCGTATTTATATGTATAAGGCCGAGACGCGACTCGGGCCAGCCGCCGATTGTTTATCTTGCGCCCGTTGACAGAATACACCTGATTGAATTGATCCGCAGCCAGCCGGGCGTTTTACCCCTCGACAGTTTGGGGAAACCACCAATGAGATTCGGCGTCTGTCCATTTGTTTCAAGATTATTCCGCGAGGAATAACTCGTTGGATTTATATTCTGTCCTGCACTCCCCACGACTGTATTATCATATCCTCTGTACTCAGTATCTACTACTTCTTTCTCTTCCATGCTACTCTCTACGGATTTCAATACTCTAATGTATTCCTTATACTCATATCTCTCATATAGGAATATACATCACTCGAAGCAACCGTCGAAATAACGTATCGAAAGAGCCTGTCATTGAATTCTCAATCAATTCAACTAGTGCGTACATTTTTTAAGACGCGGGTGGACGTGTCCACAAGTTACCGGCGACGAGTGTCACGAGCTCACACGAGTAATCAAAATTGAACGCACCAGTTGGATACAATACTTTATGTTATATGAGAGCTCGTAAAACGGCTTTTTAAGAAACGCACTAGTGCGTGAAATGGCGTTTTACGCAACGAGTAACATATAAAATAGTATATTATGCAACTACTGCGTGGAAATTTAAAGACGCGTGGGGACCCGTCCACGAGTGGACTGCGAAGCCGACGCCAAGTGTTACACGATCCCACAACTGTGTCAATTTTAACGCACTAGTTGGATATGATATTTTATGTTATGAGGCGATATTTTATGTTAGTGCGTGACATACCGTTTCATGCACCAAATAACATAAAACAATTTGCTCATTCATGTAACCACAAGATTTTTTGATGAAGCTTCAAATAATCAACACACGATGAGTTCACAGACCTTTTCAAGTATCTTATATTTTATATCGTGGTATAGATGAGAGTTAACTCGAGTTCTCCAATTTTCACGATAGTTTATAGCGATGATCACATACATTTTTGAAAGCTAAGAAGTTTGAAAAAAATAACCCAACGGTGGTTAGCACTAGTTTCTTATGGTATATAGTTGTTTGACGGTGGAAGTCATGTTCTATGTCCGGTCATGGAAAAACAGCTAAAACGTATACCATCTAAACTCTTCGATATGATATTCAACCGAATTCGAGCCGTCCAGTACCACATAGCATAATCGCTATTCATAGTAAAACTAGTCAACAGTCTCTCTTTTAAATGCAATGAAGAAAAGAATTCTACTCTAAACATAGAATAACTGTTAACAAAGCCGAACATCAAAGCTGGCGCGATTATATTTTCATTTACACAAAAACGTGAACGGCATGTATAAAACGATATAGGTGTGAACATTCTGATGTATAATATTGTAGTGAACATCCTCCATAATTCAAATATTGTATAAATGGTTGATCTTTGAGGGCCAATCCAGTGTGAAGTGGAAAAGGAAAAATCACAAAATCCACCACATACTTAGTTGATGCGACCTTTCGCCAGTAAGGTTCACTGGCCTCATCAGGCAGTTTTGAATAAATTCATTGTGATTTTTTCTTTTCCACTTCACACTGGATTGTCCCTAAAAGATCGACCATTTATACAAAATTTATTCTGATGTATACCTTTATCATTCAACACATTATATTGTGTCATAAATTATAAGTAAACATGATTGTAATAAACTGATATCATACTGTATCATATTATCGATAAATATTGATTTATCAGGCTCGCATTGTCTTTGAAACAAATCTCATTTGCCTAAAATGTTTTTGCAAGTTACAAGTTTGGAAAGAAAAATCTGGGCGCAAAGTACAGCTTTGTCCAGACGTTTTTTGAAGGAAGAATCTGGTGTTCGTGATTTACGACGCCAGGCTTCTGCCAGACTTCCGCCAGATCTCCTATATGGCAGTCTTTTGCCAGACTTTTTTCATACGCTATTTCATATGTACCCTGAGGCGTGTCCAAATTTGTTCCACTACTTCAAATAATCGTAGCTAATTAGATGGATAATCAGTCGATGTATAACTCAACTATTATTCAACTCAACCCTTGTATCTGATACTCACGAACCAAGTGAATGTAACTTGAATTTCCCATTTTTCGAAGACATAAAATTTTATCCAACAATAATTTGAATATGCAAAGTTTTTCGCTGATATTGTAATTTTTTTCAATCTGTAGATTATCCTCACTGGAAGATGTGCCAAATTTCGTTAACTTCATTTGTTTGCGTTGAGAACTTGTTACGTCAATTGTCGAAAATAAATTGTATCTTCAACGTCGTTCGACATTTCGAAAACTCAATGGAGAAATTGAGAACATGTGTGTATGCAGTTCTTTGGTTGTTCTCGATCGTCAAAAGAGTACACGACTCGAAGCGAATCAACGCGACACATCGGATGGGTTCGAGCGAGGCAATAGAAAGGTATAGTCGCGAGGAGGGTGTGTGTGGGGGGAGGGAGGAGGGGGGAAGATCGAGGACTTCCTAATAGCGTGATTCTTGCGGAACTCGCGGGGGCTCATTAACTCGCGGCCTCGCGCGAGTGCGCATCTGTAAGTACTAATTGCCGGCTGCGCTCACTTCTCATTCTGTCCTTCTGAACCAAGAGAAAGAGAGCGAGGGGGAGAGAAAGAGAGAGAGAGACGGCAATTCGGAGCTCGCGACGCGTGATCGACTAACTAATTACCCGGCGAACGGCTTCCCCGAACACGTGCTCTTGCTCGCGCACGCCGACCCGACCTCACTCGACTCGCCTTTTTTTCGAATTTGCCCAACAACGCTTGCCAGAATGAAAACTCCCTGATGTGCAACACTCTCGGTCTTGTCCCGCTACTGGTTGTGCGAACGCGCGCCATTCGCGTAACTTCCATTAGTATGCACGAGACTCGAGTTTTTTTTCGGTGATTTTCCGAAAATGCCTCCCTCAAGGAAAACTTTATCGACTCAACTTTACTTCTCGTACTTAACGATTGCATATACTAACCTCGAGTTGAATACTCTCCGCTCATCAACAGGGGATCCTCCGTGTCATTTTGACCCCAATTTTACTTGTGATCCAAAGTTTCACTCTGATGGGATCCGCTTAAATCAAGTGGAATTTAATTGTCAAGAATGAATTTCTCACTTCTGGTGAGTCAGTCGATGAAAAAATTCTGTAATACCCGTTCCTAAATTGTTTTACCACCAACCGCCCATAGCCAAGAAGCATTGAGTTATCCATTTTTTTTTTCACGTCTTATCGTACATCAGTTGATGATGATGGTATAATAGGTTTCACATATAGATGAGTATGCACGCAATAACGAGCCGTAGGATATACACAGCGTATACTACGAGTGACGACTAGCATGATTTAGAAGAATAACACTTTTAAAAAAATTTTCTTCAAGATTTCTCATTCACAACAAGTGTATAGAAATTATTCCCCCGAGAATTCATTTGGGATCTGGATACATGGAAGAAATACACTTCGATGATAAATCAATGAGAATCTACTCACTACGAGTAGAATCAGGAATAGAACGAATAGAAGTCAATTGTTCAGATGTAGAGTCCGTTCTTCCAGCCTAGAAAATCAATATTCGAATCGCGATTTCCATTAATATTCCTCGAAGCTCGCGCATCATTTTTCTTCGGTTCGAAATTTCCACTCTGTTTCTCCGTGACAATTCTCGCAATTTCCGCTCGCGATGATCCCTATACATTTGTATAGATATCCCCATAATTTTCGCCGACTGTTTTCGGCCCAGTCACGGACTCGATAACGACTGGCTCTCCGCGACACGGTTGCATCGAGAGCTCGCAGCTGTAGAAGCCGCCGACACAGCTAATTATAATTATTTGTTTTGAGTTTGGCAAAGTTCAAGCGATGTGTATTTAAATCCAAAGAAAGAGAGTCTGTATATATATATGTATACACATACACGTCGGTTGGCGCGGCCCGTTTCAAACGCGGCCGAGAGCGATGTTGTTGAGCGGGCCCGAAAGACATTCGTATCAATTATGAGAGGTTAGCGCTGCACAGGCCCGGCACGGGGCACTCGGACGCAGCCCAAGAGGCCAGGGCTATCAAAGCAGATGCCTGCTTCCTATATATTACGCAGCGGGGGGCTGCGGCTCTCTCGGGCGCGGGCCGGCGCTCCTTTGGCTTTCCGCGCGCGAGCAGCTCTCCCTCATTCTGCCCGTAGTAGTCTCTCTTATTCTTTTCCAAGCTGTCCACCCCGATAGAGGGAGAGAGAGAGAGAGAAACAGTTCGTCCCTCTCTTTGCCGCTTCTTTTCCAATTACGTCAATTACTGGAATGCGGGGGCACGCCCGCCTCCGGATTCAGAGAAACGCGCGCGTGCGCGAGCTTGGCAGGCCCGGGTTTTATTTAACCCCAAATCAATTTGGCCGGCACCCGTGTCTCTCTCTCTCCCTCTCTCTCCGATAGCCCTGGGGGAGAACAAAAGGATCCGCGCCCGGTTAACAATCAACTCCTCTGCGCCGCGGCTCCTAAAGAACGAGCTGACATTATATGCTCGCGCGATTCCACGGGAATTTGATCCTCGTAATTTCCAGCTCAATTATCGATCGCCAAAAGACTTCGACCAACTCTACACCCTCTGCTTTGATTTAGCACACGCGTACGAAATCTGCTCGCGCCGATCATACCCTATTTATTTTATAATCAAAATTTACATAGACTATCACTGATTACAAAATTAAATTTTGCTATTTTTGATAACTTTTTTCTTCATCGTGAGCTACCCGAGTCCTCTATCGAGTCTCATACGGTTTTAAACTAAATGTGTTTTTGCAATGCGGGCGTGTACTTAGCCTCAAAGTACCTCTGATGTTCGACTGCCAGTCAGCGTTTACTGACAGAGTGAGTGGGTGACTCGATTGACTTTTTTTTCGAGAGCATAAAAACTTCATGTGCCCATCGACCCTCGCTGACGGCAGCTCAGACACCTCGCATACCCAAGACTCTGGCTGCCGATGTCTATTTAATAACTGTCAATAAATACTGTATTGATGAACGGATTGATGGAGAAAAGTTTTCTTGGATGATTGCTAATAATCACGCTTTTTATTCTTCGGTTTATAAATTTAATTAGTGATACATAAAGTGGAAAAAATATATTTGTATCGCCGAAAATTCGATTTGGTAGTTAGTACCCCATTAACGACACATACCGAAGAATTCGAGTGAGTTTCATTATGACACTCGAACCGTTTGCATACAAAATTTTACATTAAATTTTCGGATTTTGATGAAAATGATCTCAGGATCATTAGCACTATGTTATCCGTTTACTGTAATGCGTACGGATAAGATACTCGTCGACGCGGCGTCACAAACGCAATCGAATACATATCTGCCGCGTAAAGATACGCGAAGAAATGGAAATATACATCTTAAATGTCGTCTGATCCCGATGAAAATATTAGTCCGATAATACGGTCGTAAAGCGTCTCTCGAGGAATTTAGGCAGACGAGAGGAGGAGGCCCCCGGATGACGTAAAAAGTGGAGAAAGGTTGAGAACACGAGATAAGACGGAACAACAAGCGGCCAACATATGGGCGCGATAAGCAATTTGTAGCGTTCGCCGGTCGTCGGTAGGAAGAAAAAAACACATACACACCCGAGAAAAATCATCCGATAGCCGTTGACAGGCTTAATAGCCGCTGGACGTTCTCATCTCTCAAAAATTATGGTGTTAAAAAGTTTGGGTCGTCGCCGGTCCTTCGATAACGGGCCGCCGCCGCCGCCGCGCGCGTTCGGCTTATCTCGATCCCGGCAGCGTCTACACACTTTTGGGCGCTCGACGACCAGAATCCAATATTATGAAGTCGTTTGCGAGCGAGAGAAAGACGCGCCGCGCCGAACACGTGCCGTAAACGCTAGATCGAATTGTGTATACCTGGGCGCGTGAGCCTGCGGTTAGAGGAGGCCCCGCTCACGGCGAGCGGAGAGGAAAAAAAAACGATGTCGAGATAAATGATGAGTGGATCGTATTATTAACGATGAGCTTGTAACAATATCGAGGCCCCGAGACAAATTGGACCACCGCAGGCCCGGCTTGACTCGGCTACTCAGCGAGCAGTCGTCCGGCGCACGACACGCAACCCGCGCTGGCCGCATACCCGACACACACACACACACACCCTCATTCTTTTTCACATTAACAACACTCTCTCTTGAGTAATATCGTTATAAAGCGGCCGGTCGGAGAGGACCAAGTGATCGCTCGGTTTTTAAGCACCGTGAATTTCTCGAACAGCGGTCGTATCGCCGTAACGAGGCCAAGACGGAGTAATTGATTGTTATGAAAACTGAGCTAATTTTTTATCGGGCCGGGAGATATTTTGGGCGACGAGGTAATTCAACTGTTTTGATGAGCACGCGAGATACTTTGGATGCTTGGGGCACAAGTGGCAAGGGTTATTTTATTTATACCGTCTTGCCCTTTCATGGTGAGATTATTACGAGGTCTTGTAAATGTCTCTGAAATATTTTGAATCAGAGTGTGTTAAACGCGTGCAACCTGGTTAAGCCATGGTATATGATGGTACCTTTTTAACGACTAAGTAAGATGTCAAATATTACAATTTTTTAATCTACGTACTTTGAAAAACAAAATAACAAAAGTATTCCTCATCAGTTTTGAAAATAGTACTAACGAAATAAAAAAATATGTATGAGGAAGAGAATTACTATTATAACCGTGGAAACTATGAATTTTTTAATAGAATTTGCCAAGAAGACATGTTTATAGTTATTAGACATATAAAAACAATAGAATATTCGAGTCCTGTTCATACTGAATTTCTCAGACAAAAATGAAAACAAGTAGATAATTAATTATTCCCGTGATTGGTTATCTCTAGAATTAGTTTTTGCTTTGAAACCCATTTTTCCTCGTGATTTACGACTTCTAAACGACCGGTAGTCCGAAACCCTTTATGAGCAGGTCAGAAATGCTCAAGTGTGTTTTGACCATCTCGATTCCCCCAAATGAAATTTGATTGTATATATGTACATATATATTTATAATCGTCAAATCATTTATTTGATGAGTTCCAGTTCTTTCTTAATATATTTTAAACGAATTGAGGATTTATCCAGACTAATTTATTCACATACTAGATAGTAGATGGTTCTTCACACTTACTAACTCTCGTTGACATCTCATTTTTATGAAAATGCATAATTGAACAATCCATCTATATCCTTTTCGAAGAATTATGATTTTATAAACATTTATCAATGGACAATTAATGATATTATATACGTTCAATATTAAAATCTATATTTTTGTTTGCAAACTTGTTTGTAAATTTTAAAAATTCTAAAAATTCTAAAAATTATCTGACACTTTCTACTGAGTACTATTTAGTTCTCGCAATAAATGAAGCTGTTTTTATAGGAATATAGAATTAATTAAGCATTTTTGTTCCACTCTAATTCACGATCGAACTGACATCTTGCGGTATATTCATGCACTCCAGTTGAATTCCACATACTGCCGGTGGTAATGAAACGTTCTTCGTTACCAACAAATATTCTGTTGCTCGTATGGTATGGTCTGAGCGTCGTGACTCGCGAGAATAATATTATCGACACTATTAATTACAGAAATCTACTTAATTTCATGTAAACATTCATTTATTCATTAATCCATTTGTATCAATCAATACTCTCTGAATTCTCTTTTTTTTTTAGGGCCAACGCCCCCACGTTGACTGTAGAAATAAGTTCTACAGTCAACGTGGGCTATGGAAAATGGATCCGATCAACACCAGAATCACGAGAAATTTGAATATGTTGACAAGATAGCTAGAGTCTGACCCGTCATAAATAATTCTCTTAATTAAATAGTAAATTTTGTTTTCTTTGTACAAAAGTAAATGATTCGATACTAGAAATAGAGATTTTGATTGTTTTATCAGTGATATTTATAAGTAGAAAAATTACTGTCCAAAATAGTGAACATCTCACTTATTTTACTGTTATTCATCAGTTGTGCAATTCTCACTAATGAATAATAATTTTTAACTAAGGTAACTGCAGCCAATCCGCCATCCCCTAGAGGTTTTTCGCAAATTTGACTATAACAGACTTTTGAAATTTTGAAATTCTGCGTACAGTATTTTAAAGCTTAGCTTAATACCTATCAGAAACCAACTCTATAATTATCACCCGACCACTTGAACCCATTAAAAAACGCAAAAGGGCTAAATGCGTTAAACGTGCAGTCACTTTGGCACGATTTATCAATCATTTGTTACAGCCTATATAGGCCTACAGGAATGATCAAACTAGCATTGAAATAAACTCTCAATCATGTTTCCATTGATATTTATACAAAACTTTGTAAAAATCGAAATACCGAAAAAAGCGAAAAAATCAAGGTCTAAATGGGCGGGGAAGGTACCGAAAATTTTCTGTTAATACCCCCAACATGACCCGAGGGCGACTAACTGATACCCAGAGAGCACCGGAAGTACGAAATCTGACAAACGTGCCAAATTGCCTGCAGTTACCTTATTTCAGATTTTAAGAGTATAGGGATAGTATTGAAGGAAAGAGTACGGTGAAAGAGAAGCATAAATATTCATTGACATTGATTATAAGAGCCAATCAGTAAGCCAAATTTAATTTCACATATGTATATAGTTAAATATTTATGAAACTGTTATTGACAGGCATAATTGGGAAGAATACGCTATTTTTTTATCGTAGAAATCGAAAGAACGTGCAAAATTAATTAGGTCGTATTTTTTTGTTTTTCGATCCAATCAAAATTCGAGCTAATATGAGGAGATGAAATTCGTGTCGTTAGTAACGATATGACGTCATTTGCATTTCAAGTATATCTATATCTACCGAAAACGCCGAATCTTTCAACGGTCATATCTTTTAGAAAAATAACATTAAACAAAAATAAAAAAATACGACCTAATTATTTTCCGATTCTTCATGCATTTTACATGAAAAAACTAGGTGTTGTGAAAAATTCGTCAATCCTATTAACACAATGATGAATAATAGTTACAAAGATTGAAATTTTAAAAATTACTTCTGTAGCTTGTTGGAACATTGATAATCATGCTCTATTGATCACTACGAGCTAAAGACTTCCTCCACAAAAGCATGCTTCATAAAAACGTTCAATCTTTTCATTCAGTTCTGGAAATGTACGAGATTTTAAATTTCAAAGTTATTTTCAAAGAAAATTTGAGAGAGCGAAGAATTGCTCCTGCAATTCTAAGAATTTTAGATTGTTAATATAACAAAGGAAGAATTTTCGGTACGTGCACCTTAGTTTTGACGAAGATTTTTTTCTTGTTTCTTCATCATGTCTTTATAAAATTATTTCAATAGCGATAGTTATGCAGAAATCGTTGTACGAAACTCGAAGTTATTAGTTCATTGATATCAGTACAAAGTTAATACAACATTGAAGATTATTACAACGTTGTTTTTCTCAACTTCGACTGTAGAATATAAGAAATTATTATTGGCTGATATTATAATGATGATTAATTATGGGTCAATAATAAAATCATCATCATGTAGAGACTTCTACAGCGGACGTTAGTACCCCAAGAAATACAGAGAAATGATTAAGTGACGTTATCCAGAGCTCCCTACGTCTTGTCTTTCTCAGCATATTCAAGTTTTAGGCAGCAAATAAAAAATGAGTCGCTTGATAAGACGTAATTGGTACACAGCTACCGTTTACTATTCATAAAACAACGCTTCTGACTTCCATTAATAACACATATTCTTTTTATATGATATGATATTATGCTCATACAACATGGGTATTATTAATAGTATGTGTGAAAAAGTGCTATTTGAACACACTTTTTTGGTTGTCCGATACATAAGTATTTTACATGTACAAATTCAATTTTTACACATGCTTGCACATGCTTAAAAATGTATAGTTACCAAAGTTGGGTAAATGGAAAAGTAGCCCAACAAATTTAAAATTCTCCCAGAGCTTTTAGAAAAAGTAACTCTAGTTTGCATGTTCATCATCATTCAATAGCAGAACATTCACAATCATAAAGAAAAAACAATATTATATAATGATTTTAATTAAAGTGAATTTACTTACCTTATTGTAAAGGAAAGATAACTAAAGAAACAATATTTTTCTCTAACGTGAACATTTCTTAACCATGTGTATCATCGTTGATGGCAATGCTGTGTGCGTTCAGGTAACTGAGTTATTAAATCAAGTATCTGAATTTTTAGTCCCGATATTTTGACCATCTCGCGTCTGATAAATACAAAAGTGGACATGAATAAAAAAAAGTCGCGTTCAATACTCATTCGAATAAAATTACAGCTAACCACGTTGAAATCTCTCACATGAGTACGAGAGTGAAAGTAAATGAGAAAGTATATATATATAGCGAGAGATTCCTTCCTTGAAAATGCCAGGATTTTCTCAAAATCCGATATAAACAAGGTCTCAAGTGGCATAACGAGGCTGATAATGTGAGCCGTAGCGAGTTGTCGCTCGGTAAAGCGATTTTTGGGCTGGTGCGCCGGTGCCGGTAGTTTCTGGAAAATGTAAGTCGCCGAATAATAGCGTGGCAGCGCGCATGGCCGGAGCTGAGCGAGCGAGGCCGTCTAGACAGCCAGAGCCACGCAATTGTCTGGGCCGGCTGGTGGGAAGAGAAAAAAAGCTCGGAAACACGCAGGCGCGCGCGTGCGAGCGGGCGAGCGAGGATGCGGCATCGAGAGCACTTTCCTGCGGCTCTTGAAGTCGCGACACCTCGGCCCGACGCCGACGAGCTTGCATCCGTTTCCAGCCGCGGAACCAGCCTGCCTTCGATGTTTCTCCCCATTTTCGTTTCAAGTGCTCTTTTGACAGTCGATAATTTGCGATTTTCGGATGTTAAGAAGACACGGCACCCTCATGCCGATTTCTAAGCTCACTTCAAAGCGAATTTGAGACAGGACGATTCCTTCGGTGCATTATTTTGTCCTGCAAAGACGAACGAAATGATACAATCGACAGGACCGATTATCACTCGATTTAAGAATTATCAAATAAAAAGTTGGATTTTTCAATAACGGATTTTTATTGAACAAAATTGACTTTTTGAATGTTAGGAGTTACGAGCGGGTCAAATCATTACAACGATGGAAAAATCAGATTCAATGTGACGTTTGGCATCCAATATGTATTGAGATCATAAAACACATTGAAAGATATTCTTCTTCAATTTCTTAACTTTATAATATGTATATAGATTGCAAAACGAAGAAATATACTTTTTTAGTTGCCCAAAATAACCATAGCGCCACCTTAGCGAAAAATCGCATACTTTATGTTGGTCTATATTGTAGGTGGGTCTTCTTGGATAACCGAGCATGTTCCATACATATGCCTTCCAATCAACTTGTTCATTTTTATATTCGAATTCCCTGATTCCGTTAAGTTTGTATTACATGATAGTGCAATTGATTCAGTATACTTTTCTTAAGTCAAAGTTATTAGATCTTTAAAATACGAATACAATATTCATACCACTGATTAATTATTATTGAATAAGGTACCACTTCTTGTTTATGTTTTTTCGATTTCTACAAACTTGTCGAAGATTGTGTTGATATTATATTTGATCAGTCAACTATAATAAAAGATACATCAAACAAATCGATATTTGAAGGAAATTAATATTTGGCGACCCATATTCGGTGATGGTTATTCAACGATAAGTATATGGAATACCTATAATCGTTTAGGAATGGGATTGAAGGATAGAAGTCGGGAATGAAAATGCGGGATGGTTTTTATGACTGTGCGGTGGTTCATCTTTTAACATACACTCTCAAAAACGTCCTACTGTTCCCCGAAGAATTGCATCCCGAGTAGAGCTTGTACAGAATATCTTATGTATTAATGGCACGTAGTTGATTCCAATTTATGTTATCATCTTTCAATACTAGTGTTATTCCAGTATGACTTCTACCATGTAGTACTGCCTCGATGAATGGTAAGAATGATGTAACATTGGTGTAAATGCTTGGTTTAATGTCTTCATTACAATGCATAGTACCATGACTGACTATTCCTATCAGAATATTATTATCTATCACAAGTGGACCACCACTATCCCCCTAGAAGAAGAAAACAAAGTATATACTGAATATTCAATAAAAATTACTGGATTATGATATACTATTGAAATATGGGATATCCAATTGATGAATATACACGAAAAATTATCAACAATACTACGGTTTGTTATTGAATTAAACAAAAATACATATATTATTGTAAAGAACACCCTCCATTGTTCAAATATTGGACGAATGGTTGATCTTTGACGGCTTATCCACTGTAAAGTGGATGAAGAAAATCACAAATCCACCACATATTTAACTGTTGCAACGTTTCGCCAGCAAGGTTCACTGGCCTCATCAGGCTAAAATTTATTACAATAGTTTGACAAAGACAGAGGGAGCAGCCGCTTCTACTGCTAAATTTTATAATGTGAATTCATTCAAAACTGGTGCGAAAGAATAGTTTTTTGTTATTTCGTCGATTGTTTTATACACAGGTTAATTTATATACGTATCATTTATTACGTGTTTTTTCGTAATAAATTTCAGCCTGACGAGGCCAGTAAAGCTTGCTGGCGAAACGTTGCAACAATTGATTATGTGGTGAATTTTGTGATTTTCTTTATCCATTCACACGGGATTGGCACTCAAAGATCGACCATCAGTCCAATATTTATAAAAATACATTTGCTATATTGATGTATTTCCAGTGTGTAGCAAAATAATACAATATAGCAAATATATTAAATATCATATACAAATATAAAAGCAGTAATAACCAACGTTTAGAATATTATTCTAATCATGCGAGTAAAAACACTCAAAGCACGAATTCCGGGTATTAGACGAAAGAAGATTACTGAAAAACTATATTTACTTACATAGCAAATTCCTCTGTGCTCATTTTCATAAGCTGCTATTATTTCGGCACAGAACCTACTCTCTGAATGCTTCAACCCATGTTGAATAAGACATCTCTTATCTTTTAGAACTCGAACATGAGCAAATCGCAACTTGCCATCTCTTTCGATTTTTTCAAAAATTTCGTTGGATTCGTTTTTGCGAATAAACTTTATTTCATTAGAACCGAAGCCAGTGACAACAGCCGTTCTGCCAACGAATTTATTCGAGGGCAAAGGTAAAATCAAATAAGGGTAATCAATGAAATTCAAGGCCCGTTTTAACTGAAATCAAATCACTCTTTGAATTACATCGGGTTAAGAGCACAGAAATACTCGAAACTTACCTTCAGAACTGCTATGTCTCCAGTTCTATCAATACGATAAGAATGAAGAAACTCGTTTGGTACATGAATTTGAGAAACTTCAGAGGTCTTTCTCATAGATGATTGCAAGTTCAAATCATTAGTACCACCAACGACTTGTATTGGTCCTGATTGAATCTCACCAGTTTTCGTATCGATTACACAGTGGGCTGCAGTCACAACATATAATGGTCGCACAATACCACCACCACAGAAGTGGATGCCATTTTCTTGAATGGAAACTTGATAACGATATTTCTCAATTGGAGACTCTATGCTTCCGACGATTCCTTCACCTCCCAACGCTAGAACTGTAGTAAGGAAAGAATGAAGAAAATATGAATAAAATGCGAGACAATTTTCTATGGTTGTAAGTGCGCGTGTTTGCTCACGCCTGCATATTTCGATACAATTGAATCCTCTTCTTTGTTTTATGATTCGTATGGAACACTCGCTGATCAAAATTTTCAAAATCGTCTGTACAGAGTAAAGATGAACTGATACAAAGTAATAAGAGTATAATATGAAGGTTTAAATCAGTTTTCTTTGCTTATACAAATGGTAATTGACGTTGCACAAGTAATTTTTCTTAAAAGACTTGATGTTGTATATGTATTATGTTTCAATTCATGAACTTAATTAGGAAAAGAATTATTCTGTTTTTATATGTAAGAAGTTGTGAAAGTGTATTTAAATTTTCTTTACCATTGAGAATTCTAGATTGAATACTAAGCTCGAACAATATCAAGAAGACATTTTTAAGGTTCATTTTAGACTTATACTTGTAGTAAGCTATATTGTACGGTATACGATCATGGATATGAAATCATACAATGGAATATATTCCTTTATATGAAAGCAATTACTTCGCTTCCCCAAATAGAATCACCAACAAGATAATGCCATCTATTGAAAAAAATAATAACGTGTATCGATTTCACGTAATTAATCAGATGGAATTGATCAAGATTATTCGTTACATATAGATATGTAAATGAGATTGATTAGTTTATTGATCCAACTTGACATCTTAGAAAATTCTTTATCACGACTATACTTTTATCATCCTCTTCATGAAATACATATGTCCACCTCCTCATATTGGCAAATAGAGCATAATTTGTTCAACTGCTACAGAAAATTCTGTATTATATACGTACGTCACGGAATATTGTCATAAATTAATGTCAAGAAAAATTTACGCCAATGCAAAGTATCGTAAAACTCGGATAACATAAGTTCAAACGGATGAGAATAAATTGATTTGAGTTTGATGGAAGCTGCGACTGAACAGGAGCTGTTTGCCCGACAAAGGACGCATCGACGAGCTGAAAAGCGCCTCCTAATTCAATAGATTAGTGAGCGATTTCCGCTGGAAATGGCAGCGCGCAGCCCAAAGTGGCCACTTGGATTTTTTTCGCGCGGCTCGAATGCTGGCAGGCGCCGGAACAAGAGCCGGCAATATTGCGCAAATGACTTCCGCGTGCGGGAACGAGAGAGAGAGAGAGGGAGAGAGAGAGCGAGCGAGGAAGTTTCAGAGACACGCTAACTGCACAGGGCAGCTCGTCGTGGGAGGCATGTGGCGGTGGCGGCGACGGCGGCACCGAGACACGGCCCAGAACTTGCGGCTGTTTGGACGTGGAGCCACAATGGGCCCTTTTACGAGGCTGCAGCCTCGCCGAGGCGCCGCACTGCTGCAACTGGACACCACATTGCCCATCGATCCTTGCGCGCACCCGCACGTCTTGACTTTCTTTTTCTCCCCCACGGCTCACTTTTTTCCACCGTTATTCGGCCTTCGTTTCATTCTCAAACGAGACCAGCCCGCGCTCGACCTGCAACGCGATAGCCGACACTTTGTATGGCTGGCGAGGCGATTTGTGGCGCCTGCGATCTGCGACACGAGAACGTAAATCTCTTGTCTTGTTGTGTGTTGTGTCCTGCACATGTTTATCATCTAGGCGTCCAAATTTTTCATTTGATTTATAAATTCGTACAGCTCAACGGATTTGTGACTCTACAGTTGCGAGTAACGGATTCAAATTGAGAGATCACAATAATTAGGTCTCTTGTCGTCCCGTACATTATGATTCCATTTCATTTCTACACTGACATATAGATTCGAACAAGGATGAGAGACAAACTATCATACGAATTTCGTAAATTTCTCATCGGTCGTCACTTGGTGCAACATGATTAGCAATGCGATCGTTAACGACCCTCCACTCGATTTGGTTGCTCGTTCCATCGCGGGGGTGAACTGACAACTCGTTGACGTCTTTCCCACAGTTAAAAAGGCGCCCTCTTATCTCTTGGCGCCTATGACGTACCTCTACTGTTCTCCGTTCCGAGACTCGGATTTGTAATGAATGCACTGCGGAACGCGAGTGCGCGAAACGCTCGTGAGAAATGTTGACTCTAGCTTTGATTGACGTGAAACCCATACGAACGTTAAACATTCATCGGATAAAAAGCACTCCTGTTCCTCCTTGGCAGCCGGATTATTTTCCTTATTAATCTTTGGCACGGAAAAAATCTGGTTTGATCGGACTATTCTGCATCTTGAAATTTCTAATCGATTTGATCGATCGATAGAAAATTAGCATACCTTTCATTTTTTGAGATAAAATTCCAATTCAATTATCCACTCTTGAAGCCATTTATTTATAGATGAACAATAATTATTCTCTCGGTATAAATAAAGGAAAAAAATTTTAAGAAATTTCGGACAATTATTTTGACGAAAAAGTTTGAGCTATTGAGATGGCATTCGGGTATATTAAGCATGAGATTGAGCTCATATTGATCAGATGGAATACCAATGGGTTGAATCTTCTCGAAGATAGTGTTGGTAAATTATGATTCCCGTGTATTAAGCATAGTCTATAAGGGATTGCTCAGTCAAGGGTTTAGAATGCCGATGGCCGCACGTCTGGAATATGTTAGGCCTGAGAAAAAGGAACGCGACTGCGCGCGTCTCCACTTAGCTTCTTTGGTGGGAAAATCAAATGTCTTGTTTGCTTTTTTTTAAAGCCGCTCAACAAGCTTATATAGAGTATACGATGCATACTCCTGCATGGAGATTTTATTTTATACCACTTTTTATTTGTTTTAACGACGCTACTGCGCGTGATATGAGGGTTTTATTACATGTAATTACGGACGTACTTCCGTATATTTCAAGTGGAATTATCACCTTTAGAGCTACACAACGTACACTGTGCATGTATATCGACTTATTTTTAATCTTTCTCTTTGAGCTATTTGAGATCCAAAATGATCTTGCTTAGATGATTCATAATTTCATTTGTCATAGCAGACGGGAATGCCAATTCAGAGATACAATTGTTTTAAACAATTCATTCACATTCCAACGAATCATATGAGTTGTACGTTTTTTTCATATATATTCAATCAGCTCTTACAGCGGCTCTCAATTTTAGGCATACAATGTATCTGCAATCACAATGGAAAATTGCGGCAGAATAACTCACATACATAATTATTGACAAAGTACTCATGCAAATATTATTTGCCAGGCACGTTTTTTACAAACAATTGATCGAAACATTATAATTGCACTAATGTAAATGAGCGAATATGTATGATCGCATGTACGTCCACATAATATGCTATAGTTAATGCAATTTACTGTGAGAAATTCGAACTTTTATGAGTAGTTGATTCTGATCATCAACAAAATAATTCGGATTTTTATTCATTTGAAATGAATTGTATTAAATTTTCGTTCAGTATGTTATAATCTTGATATCAAGGTTAGTGAACTATCACGTTTGATATTCATCACGATTATACTGTTGTTCTAAAGACATCAACAACATATGAAAAATTTTCTTACATAACCTGTTGACGGAAATCTAAACTGATGAAATATTTCATTGTTACTGCTAATAAAGGAATGAGAGTTTAAAATCAATTAGCTTGTTTACACGAAATTTTGCAACTGATTCTAGACTTTTAGTTTGAATAAATAATACAAATTATGAACCAATGCGATCATTGAGCGTCGTATAAATTTTGTCTAATATTATCGAGGTATATAACAGAAGAGGGTTTGTCATTGAGCTTCTGTTTAAAAAAGAGCCAGGCACAGCCTTCTACGCAAAACATGACTTAATCAACTCAAGTGTTTGTTGCTGGAAAGCTTTGCCAGGATTGGCTCTGCGTCTCTTAATAGGCGGCGACTCACTGAATAATCTCCGCCCAGAAATTATTCCTGGCCATGGCTGTCTCGTTCAATCTAATATGAAAATTTCAACTCTGTCTTAATATATCAATAGTTAATAATTTTTTTGATTTTCGACTACCAAAATGATAAATGTCTCTTTATATGATTTTCTTTACTGATTTATCAATCGATAAAAAATATATATCTGAGTTCAGAAGGCTAAACCTCGAACAAAATTTATAACAAAAAATTGAATTAAATCATGCGAAGGAATCAATCATGTATGATCAATCGCATTTCTGCCAATGGGAGCAGTCTTTTTTGAGGGCGTTGCCTGTGTGAGAGAAAAAGATGCGTCAGTGAATCTCCACCCACAAACGCACACACACACGAGCGGAGGTCCTACGTCAGTGTGCGTATCCACAGGCCGACACTTGACTCGCCAAGAAACCGAAACACATTACACATCGACCCTTCGAGCCATTCACTCGTGCACCCTCGGGGCTCGAAGGTCGTAGTGTTTCACTACCAGTTGCTCACGAATATATTTCCCTCTCTAATTGAGTGCTGAGGACCACATCCGAACTTTGCAGTTCATCTCCGCGATTCTATACTATCATTCTCGCGAGTTCAGTCGAAATATTTTGTATCAAGAACAAGTGAAGATTTACTTGAATATCTTTTGAATTCCGTGATTCCAACGAACGATTTCATCTTCAACAAAAACTTGTTCATATCCAATGACCAAGATTATGTGTTAGGATGCTGTCAACAGTGATAACTGCGACACCATTCAGTGTACGTGATATACTCAGTGACGATCAAGAAATCGACAGTATGGATTGCTACCAGCCGCATCCACAAACTGATATTCAAACACATATCAGTGGCCAAATACAGTCGGATTACTACGGATACAACATGATTTCGGATAACAATTGGGACATAGAAAAAATGAAGGAACAAAATGCTAACAGTTATCATGGATATGGCGAAATGAACCATGTCCAGCAACTCAGCCAAGTTGCCCCGCCATATCAAGACAATTCTGCAGTTGAAGATGGTAAGTTTGACCAATATTGTAATGAAAAGTTTCTTAATGAACATCTGTATACGCGATTGTTGAATATTTGATGTTCAATACAAATCAGTAGTATTCTTGGCAGTGATACGGTTGAAGTAGAGGAATCGGCAAGTTTTTTGTACGGAAATTTGAATTCAGAATATTTTATATCTTTTGGTAGTAACTAATTATTAACATCAAGATAGAGCATTAGAAAAGTAAATTTGACTGAGAATCCATATAAATTACATTTTTTCAACAATAGTCATAAATTTGATTGAATTGTGTAATATGGAGTATCTTTTGTTTTTAAACCAATTCTCATGACTTTGATGTCCGTGATTACTGTGAATGATCGACTTTTGGTACATTTATTCGTAAGGACAATGTTCTAAAAACTATATTGTTGAATATTGATAGATTTACTATTTGAGGGTCTAGCTCATTGAGCTTACTTGACTTCCCTCTATTTCTCAATTTAAAACTCACATTAATTTCCTTTTTTCGATTCAATTCGATGGTTCGAATAACTTTTAATTCGGGTGTCTAGTTCGTTATTTTCTCCATGGATAACCAATTAGCATTTATAATACATGTAAATCTATCAATCTATTTAATTATATTTATTGCGGCATTTTTCAAATGTTCTACATTTTTGAGTTCTTTCATAGGATTGCATCCGTTTCTTATGTATCAAAAAATATTCTCCTTGTAAATTTTATTATATATCTAAAACTGTCTTATTTTCGCAGGCGATTTGGTAACTTCAAGCAAAACGGAGCTCAGGAAGAGTCAGTCAGGCAAAAGGACGAAAAGGAAGCCACGAGTTCTATTTTCTCAAGTAAGTTTTTTTTCACAATTAAAAGAATCAGTTGAAGAGTACGGTCATGTGATTAGAGTTTTCGACAATTGTTTATTTTCTTGTAGTTATCTGAAATGAACAAAATTAAAAACTCAAAAGATTGAACGTCTGACTTGGAATATATTGACTATTTTTATCAATTATTAGTCTTTAGAAAATCAATTCATTCTGAATATTCAAATAGCAACAATTTTTCGTTTGCAGACACAAGTTTACGAGCTCGAGCAGAGATTCAAACAACAAAGGTACTTGAGTGCACCGGAGAGAGAGATGTTGGCTCAGTCGCTGAAGCTGACGAGCACCCAAGTGAAAATCTGGTTCCAGAACCGTCGCTATAAGAACAAGCGCGCTCGCCTTGAAGATGCCGAAAAGATTCAGTCTCAAAATTCAAAAAATCAATCTCTGAAGAAGATTCCAGTTCCCGTTTTAATAAAGGACGGGAAACCAAATGTTCAAGAAGTTTACAACCCTCCATACTGGCCGAGCTTCCGACCCGAGACCGCAATGAGCGCATCGCCTGACTTTTCCAGGAACGACAACCACGTGCCACACACCGAGTACAGGACGAACGAGCAGATCAGTCCCGAGTTCATCAGGACGGACATGAGCCACGACGCAACAAACCGACTCAACCACAGTACAAACATGGAGAACCAACGACCAATTTTATCCTCGGATTATCGGGTGAATTACGTACCCGAGGTCCGAACTGCCACTGGTTGTGATGAGAGGTTGAAAATCGAATATAAAACTCACTATTCAAATGATGTCATGCCTTTTCCGGACATGAGAAATGTTGTTCCGGAAATAAAATGTTTGGATAACAAGAATGGCATTGACTCCACGACTGACTACAATTTTGGTAATTATACGAACACACCCACGTATCAGATGCCTTATTACAATTTCATGGAATCAAGTGCAATTGATCAAAATCTTCAAAGGCTATGGTGAAAGGAGTGAAAAATGTTGTGAATGGGTTATATTGCGAATGCAAGACTTGGACTTGATTTTGTTGTTTTGATAATTATGTTTGTCTGAAAAAAATTATAATTATTTTATATTGAGTATTAATTATTTAAGACATTATGTGTATACTATAATAAGACCTGTAATAAGCACACGAACCTCAATTGACGATGGAATCCTTCATAAGAAACTCTGTCTTTTTAGAAAAAAATGGTGATGAAATGTTTTAGAATTAGTTTAAAGCATTATGTTGAAAACCCCTATGTAAGAAATTCATGAATTACATTGAATGTACTGTTATACTTGTGTTATTTGTAAAATAACATTTATATGAATTAAGAAAACCAAAGACTCTTCCTTTGTAAATAAACCAAAAATTAGATATTAAAGAAACATTTTATGCAAACATGCGTTTCAATTATGTCATCCTTCTTTTCTTTTTTGTACTTGAATTTGATTGGTATGCATCCGAGTATGGGTTTGATTCTCAACTAAAAATAATCGATAAACGAAATGATTTTTTATATAGCTTTTGGAGTAGCTTCTACATTAAACCGTATTTCTGAGATATAATTTCTTCTACCGATTTTTAGTAAATTCATCTGACATTATTAAAATTATCCTTTGAAATTGTTCCGTGTGTTTTAAACGTTTGATAGATTTCTACTTTTGAGCATTTTCAATATCTTGCGAGATTATTCTGCAAAAAGTTCATTAGTATACTTCCAAAACAAATTACTCGACAAAATATTCACAATTTCATTAAAAACTTCGTCTCACGGCCAATAAAATTAATTGAAAAGTTATAAATAATTTCAAGATGGATATCATCATCAGACTTATAAATAAGCGGATCTCTGACAACTTGAGCGAAGCCACAGAAGCTTTTACGTTATCTTGCCACGACGGGTCATCTGGCAGTCAAGTGTCTACGTATGAAACGTTCGCACGCGCGTATATATTTATATATGCTCCTTGCATCGTTTTTGATTAAACTGACGGTGCTGCTGGTGTCGTAAAAGTTCATGGGAACACGTTAATAAAACTGTCAAGGTGCCTAATTATTCTTTCGAATAAATATACCGTATTGAAATTTTACCTGGTATTTAGATCAATGAATATTAAATTATTAAATTTTTTATATTTTTGTTAGCGAATACAGTATGCATAGGATATTTTAATTTATCGTGAAAGTAAAATTTATCAATCTTTTTAAAAAGTTGAATAAATATACAATCAATTACGTTGCTTTCATTTGCAAAGATATCTGATATTATTTGAATACAAAGGGTGGATCTTATTGGAGTTTCAATTGCTTTCGTATTGAAATGTAGACATATCCCCATAGTGAGATAATGGACATATACTTCAAAAGCTTCTAAACCAGAGGTCGATTCATTATATTTTATTTGATCAGAATGTCATTAATCATCGATGTTAAATTAAGCCTTCAATGCGACGCTAAAATCAATAACTTAAGGATCGTATAAGGTAAAATATTTTTCAGACCAGCTACAAAAATATATAAAATACAATTCAATTCCCATCTATCTAAACTGAAAATAATATTTCTCACAAAAATATAGTGGCTTTGCGAAAACCGAAAACTTCTCGAGTCACCTGATATGTTTCCATCACTGTTCCCACGGTCGGTAAAGTAGAGCTGAAATATCAGTGGTAAATTCCCAATCCAAGACGGCTGATGGTAAACGTTCCCCAATCGGTAATGTAGTATTGTGGATGAGTCTATCAACTGCAGATAAAATCGTAACGAAATTACTTCCAGATATTTTTCACTCAAATTGAAAACATTTTCAAAATATGATTTTTTTTGTGTAGAGCATGTACAGTCCATGAATAGACATATTGGCTATTTTATAATGTAACTTTATTTTATTACGAGGGTGACAAAACTAATGAGAGATAGCACAGTAGAGCATAACATTCGCACGGTGATTTTGCAACAGGTTGAGAAACGTTGTCATGGCACATGATAATTATAAATTACAATTATTGTCGACTTTCACCTTGCCGTCGATATCTGGTCCCATATCCACTCTTGTTCCAGGTTGTGGATCAAATTACTTTTCTGCAGCATTGTTCCGTAAAAATTGTGTAGCCTAGCCGCATTTATTTGTATCAAATTTGAAATATTTTATCTCGTTAAACATCATGTAATTCAACAGTCAGAAGATTTTGATAACACCGTCTAATCAATCATTCAAAAGATGTATCCAAATTTGTAACCAATATTATTATCCAGTACGAGTACTAACAAACACGACTTGACACACTGCTATTGCAGTTAAGTCTCACATCGCCTACACTTTTCGCGATGGAAAATGAGGCATCTTGCATATTACGTACGACCATACCGAATCTCTGTACTCATTCACGCATCGACACTATAAATGTACATACGAATTTTAGTCTGTGGCGTTTATCATCTAACATTAATCGAGATACCAATAAATGTTTCTTCATAATTTGAAGGAGAAAACAATAAAAAAAAGTGTGAATTTTTGCGAGAATGTAAGAGCTATTGATAAAATTTTCTCGCAAATTGTCGATAGATTTTGATGAAATCGGAACTGCAGGAAGAAATCACGAGTACACACGTAAATCTTCTCAAAATTCCAGCCAAATTGGTTTATCAATTCTCGATATTTTAGTATATAATGTACCGTACCAATATACTATACACATACATATATTACACGTATTTCATTTCATTCGGTCGAACCTTTTAGATATTTTCAGCATATATCTGTACGTACAAACATGCTCATGTACACGTGTCATAAATACATATTGAAGATTATTTGAAGTATCATTATAACGAAACTCAGTGTATTCATTTGTATTTTTTTCCTTCACAATGAATGGTTTGACTTTTCGTGAAAGTGAAATTATAAGGTACTTCCTTAAAGCGATCGAACCCAAAAAGTGAATTGGAAAGTAAAAATTAAAGATAGACTGAATAAGTAATTGGAATGAAATGAAGAGTGAATGAACAGTGCTGCATATACTAAGCACTAATATTACATCTTCGGGCTGACAGACGTGTGGACTTTAAAACCCAAGACTAACAAACAGTCAGTAGTCATCCGGTCTTCTTGTTTTTATGTTCTTCCGCGGATACGACTTGCTCTGCTGCCTCTATATACCAGCTCAGTCCTATACTCTACACTCATGAATGGAGTTGCGGAGATTATTTTTAAATGTCTTTTGCGCCATTCTGTTACTCTCTTGTAGTGTCTGCGTGAGTTAATTCCAAGTGTATTAATAATTCCGAGAGACGCTGATGAAACACTCTAATTTTTTCTCTCTCAACTCAATAAGAAGATCCATTAGGATTTTCTTAATTGACTCAGATTACATAATAATGATTTTATATATAAATTCTGCCATCTATAAAATAACTTTTTTTTAAAAAATGAGCTAATTACTTATTTAATTAGTGAAGGAAAAAAACAATACTATATGAAGTAAGGATCATACGGTTATAGCTGTGACGGAATATTTTTCGGTTGATTCACAAGGAGGAAACGGAAAAAGTTTTGCTGATAAAAGGAGAGTAGCTTCGGAGAGATGAAGTCGGAGCCGGTCTCGTTGAGGGTAGCTCGAAATAAGGTATAATTTTCCGCGCCAATTAAGGTCTTTAAGAATTGCGACCAATTGAGCGGGAGGGTCAGAGACGTAAGGCTCTAGGGGAGTGCGATGTACCGATGCGCTCCCCTATAATTTATTATTGATTAGATTGATTCGAAAAAAGACTCTCCTTGCTCTCCTTCGTCTTCGTTCTCCTTATCTCGAACTTTCCTCTTGCTCGCCCAGCCCGAACTTTGCCGCTGTGTATATAGCTGTCATTAATGGAGCTTATCGTCGTCAGAACTCTCTGCTACTTGAAGCTCATCAACTGTGTAAAGCTCAATCGTTAACTTTAGCTGCCAAACTCACTCGTTATTGATCAAGAAAAAAGATCCAAAGCCAAATAGTTATTCCGTTTCAACTTTGATTCGCTGTTCTAGAACTAACTTTGAATTTGAGTCGTCAATTCTGTTTTTGAACGATAACTTTGAATTTGATGAATGCAATTATACATATTTAATAATAGATTATTAACAAGCGTCGATTGATTGAAAGGATCTCGGATAAAGCGGATAATTGAATTATTTGTATTGGCATCTTCACGAACATTGATACTGAAAAATTGACTGTTTTCTATCGTCGTTGTAAAAGCCATAATGATAATTCTTCATATATATTCACACACTCATCGTTTCATTTCGATACGTGTATTTTCAAATCCTGCATTCATATTTTATTTGTATCTTCTAAAAAATAAATTCGGTCATTAGAACCTCTAAACACGTAATCCTTAGCATCGCCTATTATTGACAAAACAGAAACTGATTATTCTAATCAGAGAAGATTAATCTTCATTGTCCTAAAACCTATTATTGGTACTACTGGTTGTTTAGTTCAATATCTTACTCACGTCACGTGGTCATGTACAAACCAATCAAATCACAAGCTAACTGCAGGCTTCACTTTATGGACTTCAGTTTATGGGCTTATCATTTACCATGTACGGATCTGTACATCTTTTTTTAATAGAAATTTCTCAAAGAATATGATTCTGGACTCAAGAATTCCGACAAGCTTTTGGGTTACTGACGAAATGAAACACATGGTTTCCCGTCAACACGATTCTTCGTCAATCAAGACACCTATTGAAGTTACGAATGCATGAATATCTTTGTTTTAAATATAACTATAATTGAAGTCATATTTAAAACAAAGATATATGAACATATTTTTGAAAAACTTGGAATAATTTTTTTTCTTTTTCAAAGTGCGATTCTAGGCAGTATTTAGAAAGATTTAAAATATATAAAATTGATTTTTCAAGTAGTTTTTTATCTATTTGCTCCACTAAACGCATAAGCTTGTTCTAAATGAGAGTATTAGTGTGCTCAAAACTTCGTAACTTCGAACAAAGAACTTACAAAATCGACATATTATAAGTGTTTTTACAACGGCGATAGAAAATAGACAGTTTATTAGCTGGAACACTTAGTTACGTCCCCTTAAAGGGAAAAATATTTACGGGCAGCGGATTCCTGCTACCGTAACTACATCGTTTTTCTAATGGAGATATTCATACTCGATATTCATAATCACAAAAAAAAGAGTTTACTTTGTGCTCAAGATTTTTTAATATAAAACGAAGTTCAGTTCAAGTTTTACATTTTCTTGAGTCCGGAAACTTGAGACAGTTTTAGCATATTTTTTCAGTTTCCTGTAACAGCTATTACATATGATTAGAATTCAAAGATCATTTCATATTTGACCCACAATCTCAAATAATATTAGCTCTTAAGACACAAGTAACATATTTCTCCGACGAATCAATAATGGATTAAGTTCATGCTGAATTGCAGATGCATTCATCATATCTTAATTAAATTAGGGAATTCATCGAGTTATTGAGAGAGCGCCTGTTTTACTCAATAATTGTTCTTCAGTAAAATTAGAAAAATTCAAGGTAGACCAGGCAAATAATTGATAAAATTATATTTCCACGTTTGCCATGATAAAAATAAGATTAATTAATCCTACGACACATTTATTTCGAGTTATATATCATTTTTGAGAAAAATTTCGTGATATTGAATTTTGACACCCCCCAATAATGAAGTCGCCTTTTCAAACTCTCAACAAAAAGTTGTTATTTATTCTAGTAGAATATATATACTAGTACACAATGATGCTAAAAAATAATTATTACAAGTTTTTGTTCTTTTCCAGACATTTATATAACAACAAAATGAAAGGTATTCGAGTGAGAAAAGTGCGATTCTCTCACTTTAACAAATATGGCATGACACAGAACAAAAATCAAAATTTCAATTATTTGTTGAATACGATGAGTTAATAGATTTTGATGAAACTTTACATAAAGATAAATATTAAGCTCGAAAATGCAAGTAATCCGAGGGGTGCGTGTGAAAGAAAATATGAACCTATATACCATTCTAATAAATTGAAAATAGAGTTTTATAGGGAGAACATGTTTTTTTCTAGATCTTAATATCCCAAATTTACATTATTTGAAAAACTATTTATCGTAAAAAACTTTTTATAATAGAACGAGATTCTAAATTACTTGCTCGAGAAATCTTGTGATCTTTGTGGAATTTGGTAAACAAAAAACCGAATGCTTTATTGCTCTTATTTGAAGTTGAGTTGATGCTCCTAACAAAGATCAGTTTTCATATTCCATGTAATAAAGTAAGCCAGAAATAAGCCAGTTTTTAGCTTCCAAATTGGAAAGAATAGCTACGTTCTATCGCTACGTAGATTCTATTGAATGAATTGTTCCATAAGTAATAATAATCTGCAATCTCTCCCCACAGTGACATGAAATCATCAACGTAAGTCCTTTTTCTGGGTACGTTGTAAGAGCCGCATGGCAAGTCCGTATAATTTGACTGTAATACGTACTTGTAAGACTCACTCGGTTAAAATTAACGTCAGAATCACCAATCGCATAAGAGTACAAAAGATTACAGCCAGCTCGATTTGGAGTCGAGCCCTTTGGTGTATATTAATCGCATGAGCGGGCGTGAACAGCTATAGAGAGAGAGAGACAGAGAGAGTGAAGAAGCAAAGTGGAGGCTCAGAGTCATTGGAATCGCGTGCGAAATTTCACATCGGTATCTGGCTGGCCAGCGATATATACATGTACAGAGGGATGTGCCAGTGGGCCATCATCAGGTCAAGTGAGGCGTGTTTAACACTGCGCTGCGGTTCACACCTAATTAAACCGGCACGAGAGAGAGAGAGGGGGGGGAGAAAGAACGAGCGAACTCGGAAGCTCGCGCACGTGCCGAACAATGCCACCAGTCTTTAGCGCCGATTGTTATGTAAAGCACACCCAGTGCATACGCCCGGTCGGATTGCCGATACGCAACTTGCGAGTATATATACGGCTCGCTCTCGTACCGAAGCGCGCCGAGCCAAAACTTTCAAAAATCATTAGACTCTATTCATATTTAAGAACTTGCCCCGCACTTTCCGCGACTCCTCGCGAATTCCAGCACGTACCAGCACTTATGTTAGGAGCAGATGGCGAGGCCCGCAATCCGAATATTTCCCGTTGCGAGAGAAGCAGGGCTGGCGAGTACAAAAGGAAACGCGCGTGTTACGATTGAAGGATTGGCAATTTTTGGGAAAAATGCTTTGGCTTCGTTCAAAAGAAATTCGAATACATGCGGAAAGAAGCGACATGAAACTACATTTTTTTTGGTGTGTGTCGGATGATTATTTTTTGGCATTACACCTATTAAATTATAATTTTTAATATATCTATGAGCTTTT